>OZ005652.1:279871102-280471102 GCA_963930645.1 Salticus scenicus | reverse complement strand
TTTTGTCATTTTCGGAATCCTCACACCTATAAACGTGTAAAAAAAGTCAAAAAACTGAGGTTGAAAATTTTCACGATTACCTGAGTTCCCCATACCTATAGTATGGATGTGGAACTAAAAAATGGCAAACTTCCATATTCGATTGAAAACATAAACATTTAATTTCAAAGGATGATATTTACACAATAAATATCCAACTAATATACTAATTAAAAGGAAAGCGATAAATATTCTATCATAATTTGAAATTAAATTTGTTTTCAAATGTCTAAATAAAGTGTCTGATGTACAGTCGGCTGCAAAATTATTCGAGCACTAGCCAATAATTCCTATATTTAAAAAGTACACTTAAGACTGTTTTGCTAAGTAAATCCTTGTCGAATCATGTTATTAGACTGATTAAGAACATGACTCGACAAGGATTTATTTAACAAAGCTGTATTAAGTGTACTTTTTTTTGGCAAGGATTATTGCTAGTGCTCGAATAATTTTGCAGCCCACTGTAAGATACTCATATGATGCAGAGGAATAGATTTGATATCTATCATCCTTGGCGGGAAAAAAAAATATCGCCAAATTATCTAGCGAACATATTTAATTCCTTTCAAAAATCATGTTTATTTTAACAACTTATAATAAGAGAGTAATGAATAATATGAAAAAATATTTCTTACAATACATATTACGAAAATATGCATCTGGCATGCATATATGCATCTGGCATGCATATTTTCGTATTACGCTTTTGATCGCCAAATACAAAAAACGCCACGGATGACAGAGTTTTGAAATTTAAAATTAAAAGTTTGTCAATTTGACAGCAAAATAACCCAATATAACGCATGCACACGATAACTAATACATATCTATACACAAATATGGGGATTAAAATCGGGAAATAATTTTCCTCGATTTTTAATAATTTTTTACAAAAAATCCAATGGGCGATTAACATAGGAAGTCTTTTCCTTGCATCCACGGACAGCCAGTGATGTCACACTTCGCTTGCGTATAGTATAAAAGGGAACTAACAAGTTTTATTTAAACTTAACTAATGTGGGTTGCAAGTTTTTAAAACAGTCATCTTGTGTTTTCCCCACTTGTGATTTTTTTTTTTTTTTTTTTTTTTGTCGAAAGATGTCAAGGGCCACCTACGATTCTTGTTGAATGTCAAACACAGTTTAAAACATCGTCATTTAAGTTTAATTTTAAATATTGAGAATAGTGCGATATCACAAGGAGCTAGATTCGATGAACAAGGAGAGTGGAAAGCAACAACCGTGACGCTATGTATTAAAAAATGTGTTGATTTTAGGGATGGATGGATGGTTGGGTTTTACGTCGCACTAGTACTGCGCAGATGGGCAATTGGCGACGGTCTGGAACACACCCCTAGAGGTGGTCCGGAGACATGTCATCACAATTTTGATTCTCCATTGAAGGGATGTTGATTTTAGGGAAGTGTGGGTTACTGCATCGTTGTGATGAAGAATCCAGAGCCCAGCTCGCCAAGTTCATGCGATTTTTGCCACACATCTTCTCTCAAACGTCTCAGAACATCATAGTAAAAGTCAGAATTAACTTCAACATTATGAGGAACAAATTTGTTTGTCTACATTTTCCTCTGTTTTGTTGGTGTTCGGTCGCTCCAAATGCATATCATTTTCAAGTGATAGGCGAACCGTCTTGAAACGCGAGTACTATTCAAAAACTGTTGTACTATTTAAAATTTCGTCATCAAAAGTTATACAAAGAATTTCAAGCGTATTGGTTGCAGATTTACCGGACTTCAAACAAAATTTGATGCACACATGCTCTTTGAATTTCCTGCTCATTTTTAGTTCCTAATCATACTATAGGTATGGGGAACTTAGGTAATCGTGAAAATTTTCGACCTCGGTTTTTTGACTTTTTTATACGTTTTCAGGTGTGAGGAATCCGAAAATGACAAAATTTGTATGGTGTCCGTCTGTAGGGTGTCTGTTAGTTTGTTAGTCCGTTAATGTGTTAGTCCGTTAGTTTGTTAGTCTGTTTACACGATATCTCACGAACAAATGATCGCAGAGAGGTCAGACAAGTTTTAAAATATTATTTATGACACTGGCAAGAACCTTATTTATTTGCAACATTCTAATTAAAAAACTTCATAAATTATTCGAAATTTATGATTTTCTTAACGTGGGAGAATAGGGCAAAATTTCACTGAAACGTGCATGAAAAGAAATATTTTTATCGTAAAGATGTAAGAACAGCTCTTAAATATCAATTTTGATGCCGGGATAAACATCATTAACTATAAACATGCGAATTTAATTCGCGTTCGCTGTTAACCCTTTATCGGCCCATTGTATCATATAGCAGAAATTGGGTTTACTCGGAAATTGATATTGAGATTTTCAAAAGAGTTTGTAGTTAAGTGTTTTTCGGGGTGATTGGATTAACCCTCATCTTCAGATAAAATTGCGTTCGCTATTAACCCTTTATTGGTCAATGGCAACGTATGGCAGAAATTGGGTTTACACGGAAATGGAGAAAGCGATTTTGATGAAAGTTTGAAATTAGGGATTTTGATGAGAAAAAACGATTGGATCTCATCTTCAGATAAATTCGCGTTCACAATTAACCCTTTATCGGCCAATTGAAAAACATAGCAGAAATCGGATTTACTCGGAAATGGATATAGCGATTTTGTTGAAAGTTTGGGATTAAGTGTTTTCGGGGAGGTGATAAAACGATTGAACCTACCCTCATCTTCAGAAAAATTTGCTTTCTCAGTTAACCCTTTATTGGCCAATTTCAACATATGGCCGAAATTGGGTTTACTCGGAAATCGATATAGAGATTTTTGATGAATGTTTAAGATTATGATTGGAAATATTTTCATCTTCAGAAACTTTCGCGTTCGCTGTTAAACCTATAAAAGCCAATCGCAACGAATGGCAGAAATATGGTTTATACGACATTGGTCGTAGCGATTTTGATGAAAATTTAAAGTTAGGGATTTTTTGGTGAGAAAAAACGATTGGAAATAGCTTCTTCTTCAGAAAAATCTCGTTCGCTGTTAACCGTTTATCGGCCCATTGAAACATATGGCAGAAATTTACTTCGAAATGGGTATAGTGATTTAAAAAAATGGTTGGAGTTAAGTGTTTTTCGGAGTGTTAAAGCGTTAGAACCTATTCTCATCTTCAGAAAAATTCGCGTTCACAGTTAACCCTTTATCGGCCGATTGCAACATATGGCAGAAATTGTGTTTACTTAGAAGGTTATAGGAATTTTGATGAAAGTTTGGGGTTAAAGGCTTTTCGGGGTGCTTAAACGATTAGACTTATCTTCGTCTTTAGAAAAATCCGCATTCACAGCTAAACCTTTATCGCCGAGCTGCAATATATGGCAAAAATTGAGAATTTTGGGTTTATGTTGTTGAAAAATGCGTATAAAATGCCCCCAATGAGAGCGGAAAATGTCGCATCTATAACTCTCAATTCATCCACCTGAGAGGCATTCACGTTAGTTTTATTATAGCCACGTTCATTCCTTATACCATCTTTAAGTTGATTCTTCTTAAATACTGCATTTTTAAGTTGTGTCATTTTCTAGCCGGGATGCGATATGTTAATTTTACTTTGATAGTTTTTAACAATAATTAGAATGCGTGGAAACAAATGCGTGAGTCCACCTAAGCCAACTAGTTTAGATTTCCAATAAACTAAAACAAAAAGTCCCACCCCAACCTCTAAAAAAACTTTATTTTTTTAGCCCATCAATATGCCGTTCTCTTGCAGGACCTATCAGTAAGCCGGCAAACAAGTAAACCAAAGTCACAAACATTTTTCTACTACATTAGAGGTGGATATTAAAGTTGTTTTATGATCGCCGTCCGACCATTGTGCGATGGTGACATAAAATGCCTATCAAAATTTAGCACAATCGAATGCAGCGTTTAATCACACACACACACACACACACACACACACACACACACACACACACAACGTATATTATCGTAAAAATAGCAAAAATTAATTCAGGACAATTTTAAAATCCCATAGTTGGATTTTTTCCATGACTAAAATACTTAGTAAAATAGTACTTACAAAGTATATATTTGGAAAGTAATAATAAAGTATATGTAGATTAGAACTTACTTTCAATTCCTGAAATATTCCGCAAAAGTACTTCCTTTTACATCCACTAACGTCATTGAATCAAACAGAACTATAACGCGGGATTTTGTAAAGCATAAAAGAGAGTAACAGATGGTGTAATTCATTATGGCATCAAGATGTTGACAACCATTTGGAAACACGAATCCTTGCTATTTTATTCTACTTGCATATGTTTGATATTTCAGATTATCATTTCTTCTCGGAATTCAAATGAAGATCTATTCTATAATCGTATTCTCACAGAATACGATATTAGAAGATAACTAATTATTACATTTTAGAATAAACACTATAAAAATAATTTTAAACTAGTTGGCATAGGTGGACTCTGCTCAGTTCCCCATCATATTTATGTTCTCATAAATTTCTAGTGCGAGACATATTATAATCATGTTAAAAGAAATGAATTTCACCAAAGCTTGATATAGTGACAGAATGAAATCCCCGCCTAATAGGCTATCCACCGTTCACTTCGATATATTTATCTTATTCTAATCTATTAATTTATTTTATCAGGGTCAATTCCGTTGTTTAGTTTTCATGCTACTATTTCCAATGCAATAATCCTCAAAATTCAGATTTATATGAAAAATTTACAATTTCGCTATGTTGATAAAATCGTAAATTACGAATGATTTACGAAATTTTCCTATCAGAATATTTGTATTCAATCATGTTCAAACAAATATCATAAATGTAATTTTGAAGTTGTCTAATGTATTTATAATCCTCAAAATGGAAATTTATGCTCAAATTTGCCTTATTCTGACATGTTAAGTAAATCGTAAATTCCAAATAACTTACGAATTTTTTAAATTGGAAAAATCATAGTCTATGATATTCATGCCAGTATCCTATATAATATTTCGAAAGTGGTTTGACATCTTTACGATGAAAATATCCCTCAAGATTGACGTTTATGTGAAATTTGGCTCTATGCTGCCATGTTAAGAAATTCGTAATTTTCCAATAACTTAGGAAATTTTTATATTGGAAAATTCATACTCATTGATATTCATGCCAGTGTTCTAAATAATATTTCAAAAGTCGTCTGACATCTTTACGATAAAAATATCTCTCAAAATTGACGATGATGTGAAATTTTGCCCTATACTGCCGTGTTAAGAAATTCGTAAATTTCCAATAACTTGCGAAATTTTCAAAGTAGCACATTTATAGTTACTAATGTTCATTTCGGCATCAAACCTGATATTTTAAAACTGGTCTGACATTTTTACAGTAAAAAGTTTCCATTTAATGCACGTTTAAGTGAATTTTTGTTCTATTCTCCCATGTTAAGAAAATCGTAAATTTCTCATAACTTACGAAGTTTTTTAATTCGAATGTTGCAAATGAATAAGGTTCTTGCCAGTATCGAAAGTAGTATTTTAAAACTGATCTGACCTCTCTGCGACCATTTGTTCGTGAGATATCGTGTTAACAGACTAACAAACTAACGGACTAACACACTAACGGACTGACACACTAACGGACTGACACACTAACAGACACCCTACAGACAGACACCATACAAATTTTGTCATTTTCGGATTCCTCACACCTGAAAACGTGTAAAAAAGTCAAAAAACCGAGGTCGAAAATTTCCACGATTACCTAAGTTCCCCATACCTATAGCATGCTGGGGAACTAAAAATGAAGAAATTTCTTAAAAAAAAAAAAAAAAAAACCTGCAGTGCACAAGCACACAACAATTCTAAAAATAACAGGCATATATAAAAATCGATATGTAAAGTACACATATTTTTGTATGTAGTAATTTATAGTAATCTTCTATTCTTGGTATGGATATTTTATATAAATTACTTTTATAAAAAGAAAAATCTGGAGTGACACCACTCGACTTTCTGAATATCAAGTAAATAACGGTTGTATAAATAAATTATAGTAAGACAAGTCGTTAAATAAACAAAAGTGAAAATTAAGGCAAATAATAGGATGTTTGAGTATTTTTCTCCATTGTTTAATTTTGCGCTATTGCATTTCAAATAATTTGAGCCATTAGATCATAATGATGACAAATTTTCCGTTGCGTCCCTGTAAAAATCTGTAAGGGCTAGATTCACCAAAATCAATTCAGTTCGTGCGACAGTGACTTATAACATGTGCATAAATTTTCATCTCAGACGAATAAGGCGTTTAGACGCTACTGCAGTTAAAATTTGGGTCCATAAGCCACAATGATAATGGTGTCCCTGTAAAAAAAACTCTAAGTGCTAGATTCACCAAAATCAATACGGTTCGTGCTATTGCTTTAGTGACCTGTAACATACGCACCAACATTCAGCTAATTCGAACAAAACGTTAAGGCACTATCGTGTTCAATCACACACACATATACGTACATCATTGTAAAATTACAAGATAAAAAGAACTTTTTATATACCATGTTTTTAAATTTTTTGTTGAATCATATAAACGCTACCGAAAGCAGTGGGAACCTGGAACAATTGGCTAAAAGTATTAAAAAAATTCATTGTTATTGTGTTTTGAGCTATTATAAAAGTTTCAAATGGCTAGGCTAGCTAGCCGGGAAGCAGTGTTGTGCAAGTTCACGAAAAAAACGAACTAGTTCAAATTCAAGTTCATCGTGTAAAAAACGAGCTAGTTCGCGCTCAAACTCATGTCTGAAAGAAATGAACGCGTTCAGTTCAAGTTCATTTTTAAAAACGAGCGAAGCTCACTAAAAGTTCATTTTTACGTAAATTTTTTTTTTTTTTTTTTTTAAATAGATCTTATCCTCTGTGAACACTTTCATAGATAATTTCCCTTTTTTTTCTAAAATTACCAATTACCATGAAAATTATTTTTAATTTTACGCTTAATTAAACTTATTAACTTATAATTCTTAATTATAACTTTTTAAACAACGAATGCAGAATAGAATGTTCTTAAAATTTATAAAGATGACTTGACTCATTGTCACACTTAAAACATAATTTTTAATTTCACGGACACATTACGATGATACACAGCACACAAAAGAAATAACTATTTACAAAAGAAATGAAACTGATAAGTTTTAACATTTTTGGTTAATCGGCTAGAGAGCCCACTGCTACATATTTGCACACCGCAATCCCACACTTCTAACTAAAACAAAAGTTAATAACAGTTCTCTTTTTGAGTGAGTCACGTGACATAGTTCGATGGAAGGGGGGAAAATTCACAAATAGTATTGCGCAATACTCGGAGCTCTGAAAAGTTGTTTTTAACAGTCAATGTTAAAGAAGAAAAGTATAAATCTGATGTATCAGTTTTTTTTTTTTCTTTTCTTTACAGACTTCCCCTCAAGCTGTGTACGTCGTCCTCGGTATACAGCTTGCTTTTCTGGGGGGTTGCTTCCTAGTGGGCACAGCAGGGCGTTTGGAAAATTGTTCTCGTGGTTGACCACCTTTCCTACTAGTTGAGGTTGTAGTACTCGTCGGTCGGCCTCTCCTTTGGATTGGTCGAATAGGAGTTGTGTCCTGACCTGTATATGGTTGCAGAGCGGATACATGGTAATTCCCTATGGGAGTAAAAGGATTATCTATAGTACTTAATGTATACGAAACTGGTGATCTCTGTGATAGAATTGTATAAGGGCCATCGCGCCTCGGCATGAATTTGGAAGTTCGGTTTTTACTAGAGTCACTAATGGGGTGGGTATTAACCCATACCTTGTCACCTTGCTTGAAAGAAGGAGCCTTTTTAAATTTTCTGTCTGCATAGCGTTTATGCTGGTCTTGTCTTTCCTCAATTCGATCTTGTACTTGTTTCGTGAAATTGGCAAATTTCTTCAAGTACGGTGTTATTTCGGGAACGAAATTATCATTGTGAACAACACTCCGGAAATCATGCGCAATATCATCGGTAGTGCGTAGTTCTCGCCCAAACATGAGATATGCAGCTGTCTGGCCGGTTGAATCACATTTTGCTGTGTTAAGGGCAAATCTAATTATTGGTAGCTTCTCACTCCAGGTAGTATGATCATTCCCAACCAACATGGCCAGACGGGGTTTTAGATCTCTGTTCTTCCTTTCCACAGGGTTTGCCTGTGGATGATAAACCGGAGTTAGGGTTTGTGCGATTCCCAGGATGTAACAAACTTGTTGCATTACAGCACTTACGAACTGCGGCCCGTTGTCGCTTATTACCCTTCTAGGCAAACCATACCTAAGGAACACTTCCTCTATTAGAGTGATCGCACACTCTTTAGCAGTTGCGGAAGTTAATGCAAATAGTTCCACCCATTTGGTGGCACAATCTTCTATGATGAAGATCCATTTCTTTTCATTGCTTTTAGGTAAAGGGCCGAATAAATCAATTGAAAGGGATTCAAATCGCTGATTATAGATCGGTGTTTGTAATAATCCAGATGGCTTCTGGTTACTAGGTTTATAACGACAGCAATCGGGGCAATTCTTAATATATTCTGTAATATATCTTCGCATACCAGTCCAGTAGTACCGCTTTGCGATTCTATCGAATGTTCCTTCAATTCCGTAATGTGCAGCTGAGGGTGCATCATGATGCTCTTTTGACACTCTTTCTCGCTCTTGAACCGGGACTACTAATTGGGCTTCTTCTGATTCAGTTTCGGGAGAATATCTATATAAAACGCCTTGATTCATCAAGTAACCACGACTACTCCAGTTAGCGAAATCTTCATTCTTATCTATACTTTCCAAAGACTCGATAATTTTCTTTATATCTTCATCTTTTAATTGTTCTTCTCGTATTTCTCTTTGTCTTCGCGGAGGGATATCTATTGAAATTGAACAAATTTCACATTTTCCTTCTTCGTGTGGACAGAAAGGTCTGGACAACATATCAGCAACAACATTAGCCTTACCAGGCACGTATTCTATCTTCAGGTTGAAGGATTGTACCTGTAGTGCCCATCGCGCGAGGTGACCTGTTGGAGACTTTAAGTTCATTAACCATCTAAGAGGTTGATGGTCGGCTGCTACAGTGACTTCTTGACCGTCAATATATGCACGAAACTTGTCCAAAGCCCATACGATGGCTAAGGCCTCTCTTTCAGTCGTGGAGTAGTTTCTTTCGGCCTTTGTGAGTAACCTACTTGCATACTCAATTGGATGTTCTTCTGCTCCAATGCCTTGTAACAAAACTGCACCAAGGGCATAGTTACTAGCGTCTGTTCTTAATATGTATGGTTTAGTTGGATCATTTTGACTGAGGATGGGTGGACTCATTAGAAGATGTTTTAGGGTTCTGAAAGATGTTTCTTGTTCTTCTTCCCAAACCCAAACAGCGTTTTTCTTCGTCAAATTAGTCAAAGGTCTAGCAACTTCAGAGAATTTTGGGATAAACCTTGTATACCATGAGCAAGTTTGCAGGAAGGACTGCAGTTGCTTTACATTCTTTGGAGCTGGTTTTTCTTGTATTGCAGCAATTTTATCAGGATCAGCTTCAAGTCCTTTACTAGTAATGTAATGTCCCAGATATTTTACACGGTTACAAGCGAAATTGCATTTTTCACGGTTAGCGTGCAACTTAAATTCTTGTAATTTCCTAAAAACTGCACTCAAATTATCTAAATGTTCATTGAAAGTTTCAGACAAGATGATAATATCATCTAAATAGGAAAGGACTAATATGTTCTTTAAGGAATTTCTAAAATTATCAATCATACGTTGAAATGTTGATGGGGCGTTCTTGAGGCCGAAAGGCATTTTCCGGTATCGGAAAGTTCCAAATGGACAAATAAAAGCAGTTTTGTCACGGTCTGCAGGGTTTACTTCAATTTGATGGTACCCATTCCTTAAGTCAATGGTTGACATAAAAGGGGTATGTTTAGCTTCGTGAAGAAGATCATCAATTCTGGGTAATGGGTATTTATCAGTTTTTGTAATAGAATTTAGTTTTCTATAATCTACGCAAAGTCGTACTTGACCATTAGGCTTAGGTACTAATACCACCGGTGAAGCATAAGGAGATTCACATTCTTCTATTGTTCCGCTAGCTAACAACTCGTCTAGCTCTTTCTTCAACATCTCTTTCTTTGCTGGGGACATGCGGTACGGCGGTACTGCGACAGGAGGACTACTTCCAGTGTCAATATAGTGTTGAATTTTATTAGTTGGTTCTTCCCCTGGTTCAAAGATATCTTCATATTCATTCAATAAATTATTCAGTTCTGACCTTTGTTCATCAGAAAGATGGGCTCCCTCATTTTCTTTCAACATAAGCTCGTTAACTTCAGCAGAATATACTGGATTTTCAGACGGCCTGAAATCATCTTCACTGAAATCAAATTTCTGCTTTGGATTATCATGGTAATACCATATATTATTTCGAATATCCAAAACGATTCCAGCAGTACGCAAAAAATCATTTCCCAACAATGTTCTGTTATTCTTTGCAGTAGGTAACGCAAACAAAGTTATTCGGAAAGATCGTCCTTCAATTTGTACATCTACTTCGGCTGAATAGATTTCAGTTTCTTTTTGGAGACCATCAGCTAACGTTACATTCATACAAGTTTTCTCAAATTCTACACCTCGTTTTGTTAAGAGGTGATATAATGTTTCACCAGCTATAGTGTGACTGGCTCCAGTGTCAGCACACACTATTCCATTTATTCCATTAATTTTTACTCTTATAAGTGTCTACTGAGGTTCTTCGATAGATAATGACTGAAGGTGAATAGTTTTGAACTCAGCTGAACTTTTCCTAGAAGAGGGGGAGCAGGCGGAGCATTTAGCCTTAATAACACCTGGTTTGCCACAACCATAGCAACTAACGCGTGGTCGATCTTCATTTTTCGTATAATCTCTCGATGACGCAGTTTTAGGATTTTGGGGGCGATTTCTTGAATTTTGGGAAGTATTTCGATGTGGGAATTTTGGGGATTCCTTTCTAACATTTTTATTTTTTACTAGTCTAAGTTCTTCATATGAATCTAGTTTATCGGCAAGTTCAAGAGGATTGTTCCACTCGCTCCAGTGGTCCAAAAAATGCTCTTTGTATTCGGGAGGAGCTTTCTTTTTTATTTGATCTGCCAATATTAAATCTTTTAACTCTTCTAACGATGAAACTTTAGATTCTTTAAGCCACCCATCAAAATAGTTTTGCAAATCAAAATAAAAATCTCGCCACGTACTTTCTGGACATTTACGGTGTTGGGCAAAAAGTTGTCGAAACTTCTCAGCACTTAATTTAAAACGTTTTAAGAGAATTTCCTTAACATTATCATAATTCTGAGCATCATCAACTGATTCTTTTGCAATTAGTTTGGCGACATCAGTTGGCAAAAGACCTACAAGATATACGACCCACTTTGGTTTTGGTACCTTCAAAAATGTTAATTGTTTTTCAAATAAATCTAAATATAAGGTTATATCAGCGGTTTTCGGATCGAAATTTGGGATTAATTTGCTTATTTCTAATTTTGGCATGCTTGTGTCTACGGAAGAAAGGGCCATGGTAGGTAATACTGCATCAGGAGCAGCACTAGCTTGTGCCTGTAATTTGGTTTTCTCTAGTTCAAATAACCTTTCATATTCTTTTTCTTTCAGCGCAAAATCTTCTTTTTCTTTCCTGTCCCTTATAATACGATTCAAACATTCTTTAGTAAACTCAGCATCATAATCTGGACTTTCCACTATAGCATTTCTAATGTCTAAAAGTTTTAAATTTTCATCTATTTTTATATCTAATTCGCCCGCTAATTCAATTAGATCTTGTTTTTTCCCTCTAGCCATATAAGACATGATTAAACTGAATTTTAATAATTTAATATATATCTAAAAATGTGCAGTACGCGAACGTATATAGCCCAAAATATTTTATATAAATCACAGAGATCACTAAAATATATATATATATTATTGTTATATGTTAAACAACTTAAATTAACCAATTTATTCAATAAATAAATTCAAGAACTAAAGTAATAAAGAACATATAAAGGAAATAATAACTCATTTAACCCCTATTTTCAAATAATTATTTCAAAGCAAATAGAAATACTCTTCCTGAAACATTTCTGAGTAATTGAAAATACAAGATATTTCAAATTGATGTACAGATTCCACCAAAATTTTATTTTTAATGCAAATGATAAAAATATAATTATCAATTCAACAAAATAAACAAGATCTCTATTTAATATATCTTTATTATAAACAGATCTGTGTCAAATTCGTTTTATTCAACAACAACAAAAAATTGTTTATTCATTCTTTCATTATTATTATTATGTATTATGAGTTGCTTATTATTTTATAATTCGTAAATGTGTTCAAGAGAAAATAATATTTATTCTATATTCATTTATCAGAAATAAATCTGTTCAATAAGATCAAAATATTTATACAACAACCTTTATTTAATCTTTTAAAATGCCATAATAAATCATAAAGTAAACAAAAACTTTTTTCTTTTCGCTTTTACTGAAAGCGATTACGCAATAATAATGAAAGTTCACTTGTTTATTTTTCCTTGCAAAATGCAATGGCGCCGAAAAACAGAAATGTTGTTCTTAATTTATTCTAAGCAACTCGATGCTATGATTTACTTAATTTATTTTTCTATGTTAGAATTATATTAGAATATATTTTATTAAATATCAATACACCATTATTTCAACTTATTTCTTAAGAAATAGCATTCTACATTCTTGTTTAATTATCAAAATTCTTAATATATCAATAAATATGAATCAAAAAATAACTTCCAGAGACTAAAGGAAACTGGTATGCAAATATAATAAGATCTGGGCGATCTAAAATTCGTTAAGATCAGGATGATCGGAATAATCTGTTAAACATATCTAGAATTAAGATTCTAAGAAATATCTAATCATTGAATAGGATAATCAATATTTCCAAGTGTTAACTTATTAACACACTCTGTACAATGCCCAAATTCCTTTAGCTCCTGTTCAAACAATCATCAAATAAATATTAAAATTTACTTATCTGTAATTATTTTCCATTCTTTAATCGCCGACATCACTCAGTCATTCGGCCCAACGTTGGGATGCCAATTTAAACAACGAATGCAGAATAGAATGTTCTTAAAATTTATAAAGATGACTTGACTCACTGTCACACTTAAAAAAAACATAATTTTTAATTTCACGGACACATTACGATGATACACAGCACACAAAAGAAATAACTATTTACAAAAGAAATGAAACTGATAAGTTTTAACATTTTTGGTTAATCGGCTAGAGAGCCCACTGCTACATATTTGCACACCACAATCCCACACTTCTAACTAAAACAAAAGTTAATCACAGTTCTCTTTTTGAGTGAGTCACGTGACATAGTTCGATGGGAGGGGGGAAAATTCACAAATAGTATTGCGCAATACTCGGAGCTCTGAAAAGTTGTTTTTAACAGTCAATGTTAAAGAAGAAAAGTATAAATCTGATGTATCAGTTTTTTTTTTTTTTTTTTTCTTTACAACTTATTAATTTAATTGTAATAAAAATTTATTTAGCAAACACTTCTGAATAGTGTACACACTGTTTTTGCATGGTTTTTTATTCTCAAATTTTCAATGTTTATGCGCATGAGAACTTATTAATAGGAGACAAATTCTATCATTTAGAGGTTCCGTTGTTTTAAATCAGTGTTGCGCAGGACCGCGTTCATGAGTTTAATTAAAACTTTTTCAGTTTTGAGCTGAATTTCGCTCGTTTTTTAAATTGTGAACTTGAGCTGAGCAAAGTTCGTTTTCTCATGAATTTGAGCGGGAAAAGTAACTCAAACTCATATGGATTTTATTCCTTTGGGGAAAATTTTTATATTCTTGGTAGCAATACTTTCTACCCTTTTAATCGCAAGAGAGGACGCATTTCTCACAAGAGAGAAACGCATCGGGTCGGGTAATCGCTTATTACCTGCTTTGCTGGTCGGGTGCAGTTAAAATTTAAAATTTGCATTAATTTTTATTCACAAAATGTTTTCTCCGAAGATTGTTTTAGGCTTTACTTATGAATCGAAACTTTTAAATGAAGAAATTGGATGACATTGTCTTCCTTCCTAGTAATTTAAAGACATGACTGATAACATAAATTTAATGACATTTACTTAAATATTAATACGTTTAAAGCTTTATATGGAAAACATTTTTTTTTCCAACCTATATTTTCTTCCTTATTTTACTGGCAAAATACTTGGAACAATGGATTTTTTAACACGCTTATATTAGCTTCACCTGTATGTATGTATGTATGTTTGTTTGTAACTTCTCCTGGAGCAAAACGTGATTGCACAAAATCCTTCATATCTCAAACAAAAAAACAGATATCCGTAAAATTTTTGCTTTAAAATATAGCTAATACAAATGTCTAAAAATCGGTTTCTGGAATTTTTGAAATTCGGTCCCCAAGGGGGGCGGTGGGAGGGGGGCAAAACGTGATTTCACATGCGTAAAACGTGATTTCGCATAATCCTATATATCCCAAACAAAAAAAAATAGATATACGTGAAATTTTTACTCTAAAATATAGCTAAGGCAACTATCTAAAAATCAATTTCTGGAATTTTAGAAATTCAGCCCCCAGGTGGGGCAGCAAGCGGGGGGGGTATGGAGCAAAAAAAAATAGAAACACAGTTAGACCGTTGAAAATTGGTACAGATAGGTTTTAAAGGTCTGCAAGTCGAATGGGGATATTTTCGATTGTGTAAAGTTATTAGGAGGGGCAAGAGGGGGGGAGAAGGGAGGGGGGGGGGCAAAAAAAAAATAGTGCCAGATCGTTCAAAATTGGTACATAGAGGTTTTCGATGCTTACAAATCAATTGCGGATATTTTTGAATTCGTAAAATTATTAGGAGGGGCGGGTAGGGGGTGAGGGGGTAAGGGGGGGCTATGGGGCAAAAACAAATAGAAATTCAGTTAGGCCGTTCAAAATTGGTACAGATAGATTTAAGAGGCCTGCAAGTCGAATGGGGATATTTTCGATTGTGTAAAGTTATTAGGAGGGGAGAGAGGGGGGGGGAAATAAAAATAGTGTCAGATCGTTCAAAATTGGTACATAGAGGTTTTCGATACTTACAAATCGATTGCGAATATTTTTGAATTTGTAAAATTATTAGGAGGGGCGGGTAGGGGGATGAGGGGGTAAGGGGGGCTATGGGGCAAAAACAAATAGAAATACAGTTAGGCCGTTCAAAATTGGTACAGATAGGTTTAAAAGGCCTGCAAGTAAGTCGAATGGGGATATTTTTGATTGTGTAAAGTTATTAGGAGGGGCAAGAAGTGGGGGAGGGGATGGGGGGGCAAAAAAATAAAAAATAGTGTCAGATCGTTCAAAATTGGTACATAGAGGTTTTCGATACTTACAAATCGATTGCGGATATTTTTGAATTTGTAAAATTATTAGGAGGGACGGTAAGGGGGGGCTATACAGCAAAAACAAACAGAAATACAGGCCGTACAAAATTGGTACAGATAGATTTAAGAGGCCTGCAAGTCAAATGGGGATAATTTCGATTGTGTAAAGTTATTAAGAGGGGAAAGAAGTGGGGGAGGGGAGGGGGGGGGCAAAAAAATAAAAAATAGTGTCAGATCGTTCAAAATTGGCACATAGAGGTTTTCGATACTTACAAATCGATTGCGGATATTTTTGAATTTGTAAAATTATTAGGAGGGGCGGGTAGGGGGGTGAGGGGGTAAGGGGGGGGCTATGGGGCAAAAACAAATAGAAATACAGTTAGGCCGTTCAAAATTGGTACAGATAGATTTAAGAGGCCTGCAGATAAGTCGAATGGGAATATTTTCGATTGTGTAAAGTTATTAGGAGGGGCAAGAAGTGGGGGAGGGGAGGGGGGGAAAAAAATAAAAAATAGTGCCAGATCGTTCAAAATTGGTACATAGAGGTTTTCGATACTTACAAATCGATTGCGGATATTTTTGAATTTGTAAAATTATTAGGAGGGGCGGGTAGGGGGTATGGGGGTAAGGGGGGGGCTATGGGGCAAAAACAAATAGAAATACAGTTAGGCCGTTCAAAATTGGTACAGATAGATTTAAGAGGCCTGCAGATAAGTCGAATGGGAATATTTTCGATTGTGTAAAGTTATTAGGAGGGGCAAGAAGTGGGGGAGGCGAGGGGGGGAAAAAAATAAAAAATAGTGTCAGATCGTTCAAAATTGGTACATAGAGGTTTTCGATACTTACAAATCGATTGCGGATATTTTTGAATTTGTAAAATTATTAGGAGGGACGGTAAGGGGGGGCTATACAGCAAAAACAAACAGAAATACAGGCCGTACAAAATTGGTACGGATAGATTTAAGAGGCCTGCAAGTCGAATGGGGATAATTTCGATTGTGTAAAGTTATTAAGAGGGGAAAGAAGTGGGGGAGGGGAGGGGGGGGGGGCAAAAAAATAAAAAATAGTGTCAGATCGTTCAAAATTGGCACATAGAGGTTTTCGATACTTACAAATCGATTGCGGATATTTTTGAATTTGTAAAATTATTAGGAGGGGCGGGTAGGGGGGTGAGGGGGTAAGGGGGGGGCTATGGGGCAAAAACAAATAGAAATACAGTTAGGCCGTTCAAAATTGGTACAGATAGATTTAAGAGGCCTGCAGATAAGTCGAATGGGAATATTTTCGATTGTGTAAAGTTATTAGGAGGGGCAAGAAGTGGGGGAGGGGAGGGGGGGAAAAAATAAAAAATAGTGTCAGATCGTTCAAAATTGGTACATAGAGGTTTTCGATACTTACAAATCGATTGCGGATATTTTTGAATTTGTAAAATTATTAGGAGGGGCGGGTAGGGGGTATGGGGGTAAGGGGGGCTATGGGGCAAAAACAAATAGAAATTCAGTTAGGCCGTTCAAAATTGGTACAGATAGATTTAAGAGGCCTGCAAGTCGAATGGGGATATTTTAGATTGTGTAAAGTTATTAGGAGGGGAGAGAGGGGGGCAAAAAAATAAAAATAGTGTCAGATCGTTCAAAATTGGTACATAGAGGTTTTCGATACTTACAAATCGATTGCGGATATTTTTGAATTTGTAAAATTATTAGGAGGGGCGGGTAGGGGGTGAGGGGGTAAGGGGGGCTATGGGGCAAAAACAAATAGAAATTCAGTTAGGCCGTTCAAAATTGGTACAGATAGATTTAAGAGGCCTGCAAGTCGAATGGGGATATTTTCGATTGTGTAAAGTTATTAGAAGGGGAGAGAGGGGGGGCAAAAAAATAAAAATAGTGTCAGATCGTTCAAAATTGGTACATAGAGGTTTTCGATACTTACAAATCGATTGCGGATATTTTTGAATTTGTAAAATTATTAGGAGGGGCGGGTAGGGGGGTGAGGGGGTAAGGGGGGCTATGGGGCAAAAACAAATGGAAATACAGTTAGGCCGTTCAAAATTGGTACAGATAGATTTAAGAGGCCTGCAGATAAGTCGAATGGGAATATTTTCGATTGTGTAAAGTTATTAGGAGGGGCAAGAAGTGGGGGAGGGGAGGGCGGGGGCAAAAAAATAAAAAATAGTGTCAGATCGTTCAAAATTGGTACATAGAGGTTTTCGATACTTACAAATCGATTGCGGATATTTTTGAATTTCTAAAATTATTAGGAGGGGCGGATAGGGGGTGAGGGGGTAAGGGGGGGCTATGGGGCAAAAACAAATAGAAATACAGTTAGGTCGTTGAAAATTAGTACAGATAGGTTTTAAAGGTCTGCAAGTCGAATGGGGATATTTTCGATTGTGTAAAGTTATTAAGAGGGAAAAGAAGTGGGGGAGGGAAGGGGGGGGCAAAAAAATAAAAAATAGGGTCAGATCGTTCAAAATTGGTACATAGAGGTTTTCGATACTTACAAATCGATTGCGGATATTTTTGAATTTGTAAAATTATTAGGAGGGGCGGGTAGGGGGTGGGGCGGTAAGGGGGGCTATGGAGCAAAAACAAATAGAAATACAGTTAGGTCGTTGAAAATTAGTACAGATAGGTTTTAAAGGTCTGCAAGTCGGGATATTTTCGATTGTGTAAAGTTATTAGGAGGGGCAAGAAGGGGGGGAAGGAAGGGGGGGGGGCAAAAATATAAAAAATAGTGTCAGATCGTTCAAAATTGGTACATAGAGGTTTCCGATACTTACAAATCGATTGCGGATATTTTTGAATTTGTAAAATTATTAGGAGGGGCGGATAGGGGTTGAGGGGGTAAGGGGGGGCTATGGGGCAAAAACAAATAGAAATTCAGTTAGGCCGTTGAAAATTGGTACAGATAGATTTAAGAGGCCTGCAAGACATGGGGATATTTTCGATTGTGTAAAGTTATTAAGAGGGGAAAGAAGTGGGGGAGGGAAGGGGGGGCAAAAAAATAAAAAATAGTGTCAGATCGTTCAAAATTGGTACATAGAGGTTTTCGATACTTACAAATCGAATGCGGATATTTTTGAATTTGTAAAATTATTAGGAGGGGCGGGTAGGGGGGTGAGGGTGTAAGGGGGGGGGCTATGGGACAAAAACAAATAGAAATACAGTTAGGCCGTTCAAAATTGGTACAGATAAGTTTTAAAGGTCTGCAAGTCGAATGGGGATATTTTCGATTGTGTAAAGTTATTAGGAGGGGCAAGAAGAGGGGGGGGAGAGGGGGGGCAAAAAAATAAAAATAGTGTTAGATCGTTCAAAATTGGTACATAGAGGTTTTCGATACTTACAAATCGATTGCGTATATTTTTGAATTTGTAAAATTAGTAGGAGGGGCGGGTAGGGGGGGGAGGGGGTAAGGGGGGGGGCTATGGGACAAAAACAAATAGAAATACAGTTAGGCCGTTCAAAATTGGTACAGATAGATTTAAGAGGCCTGCAGATAAGTCGAATGGGAATATTTTCGATTGTGTAAAGTTATTAGGAGGGACAAGAAGTGGGGGAGGGGAGGGGGGGGCAAAAAAATAAAAAATAGTGTCAGATCGTTCAAAATTGGTACATAGAGGTTTTCGATACTTACAAATCGATTGCGGATATTTTTGAATTTGTAAAATTATTAGGAGGGGCGGATAGGGGGGTGAGGGGATAAGGGGGGGCTATGGGGTAAAAACAAAAAGAAATACAGTTAGGCCGTTCAAAATTGGTACAGATAGATTTAAGAGGCCTGCAGATAAGTCGAATGGTAATATTTTCGATTGTGTAAAGTTATTAGGAGGGACAAGAAGTGGGGGAGGGGAGGGGGGAGGAAATAAAAAATAGTGTCAGATCGTTCAAAATTGGTACATAGAGGTTTTCGATACTTACAAATCGATTGCGGATATTTTTGAGTTTGTAAAATTATTAGGAGGGGCGGGTAGGGGGTGAGGGGGTAAGGGGGGGCTATGGGGCAAAAACAAATAGAAATTCAGTTAGGCCGTTCAAAATTGGTACAGATAGATTTAAGAGGCCTGCAAGTCGAATGGGGATATTTTCGATTGTGTAAAGTTATTAGGAGGGGAGAGAGGGGGGGGGGGAAATAAAAATAGTGTCAGATCGTTCAAAATTGGTACATAGAGGTTTTCGATACTTACAAATCGATTGCGAATATTTTTGAATTTGTAAAATTATTAGGAGGGGCGGGTAGGGGGATGAGGGGGTAAGGGGGGCTATGGGGCAAAAACAAATAGAAATACAGTTAGGCCGTTCAAAATTGGTACAGATAGGTTTAAAAGGCCTGCAAGTAAGTCGAATGGGGATATTTTTGATTGTGTAAAGTTATTAGGAGGGGCAAGAAGTGGGGGAGGGGATGGGGGGGCAAAAAAATAAAAAATAGTGTCAGATCGTTCAAAATTGGTACATAGAGGTTTTCGATACTTACAAATCGATTGCGGATATTTTTGAATTTGTAAAATTATTAGGAGGGACGGTAAGGGGGGCTATACAGCAAAAACAAACAGAAATACAGTTAGGCCGTACAAAATTGGTACAGATAGATTTAAGAGGCCTGCAAGTCGAATGGGGATAATTTCGATTGTGTAAAGTTATTAAGAGGGGCAAGAAGTGGGGGAGGGGAGGGGGGGGCAAAAAAATAAAAAATAGTGTCAGATCGTTCAAAATTGGCACATAGAGGTTTTCGATACTTACAAATCGATTGCGGATATTTTTGAATTTGTAAAATTATTAGGAGGGGCGGGTAGAGGGGTGAGGGGGTAAGGGGGGCTATGGGGCAAAAACAAATAGAAATACAGTTAGGCCGTTCAAAATTGGTACAGATAGATTTTTAAGAGGCCTGCAGATAAGTCGAATGGGAATATTTTCGATTGTGTAAAGTTATTAGGAGGGGCAAGAAGTGGGAGAGGGAAGGGGGGCAAAAAAATAAAAAATAGTGTCAGATCGTTCAAAATTGGTACATAGAGGTTTTCGATACTTACAAATCGATTGCGGATATTTTTGAATTTGTAAAATTATTAGGAGGGGCGGGTAGGGGGTATGGGGGTAAGGGGGGCTATGGGGCAAAAACAAATAGAAATTCAGTTAGGCCGTTCAAAATTGGTACAGATAGATTTAAGAGGCCTGCAAGTCGAATGGGGATATTTTCGATTGTGTAAAGTTATTAGGAGGGGAGAGAGGGGGGGCAAAAAAATAAAAATAGTGTCAGATCGTTCAAAATTGGTACATAGAGGTTTTCGATACTTACAAATCGATTGCGGATATTTTTGAATTTGTAAAATTATTAGGAGGGGCGGGTAGGGGGTGAGGGGGTAAGGGGGGCTATGGGGCAAAAACAAATAGAAATTCAGTTAGGCCGTTCAAAATTGGTACAGATAGATTTAAGAGGCCTGCAAGTCGAATGGGGATATTTTCGATTGTGTAAAGTTATTAGAAGGGGAGAGACGGGGGGCAAAAAAATAAAAATAGTGTCAGATCGTTCAAAATTGGTACATAGAGGTTTTCGATACTTACAAATCGATTGCGGATATTTTTGAATTTGTAAAATTATTAGGAGGGGCGGGTAGGGGGGTGAGGGGGTAAGGGGGGGCTATGGGGCAAAAACAAATAGAAATACAGTTAGGCCGTTCAAAATTGGTACAGATAGATTTAAGAGGCCTGCAGATAAGTCGAATGGGAATATTTTCGATTGTGTAAAGTTATTAGGAGGGGCAAGAAGTGGGGGAGGGGAGGGGGGGGAAAAAATAAAAAATAGTGTCAGATCGTTCAAAATTGGTACATAGAGGTTTTCGATACTTACAAATCGATTGCGGATATTTTTGAATTTCTAAAATTATTAGGAGGGGCATATAGGGGGTGAGGGGGTAAGGGGGGGCTATAGGGCAAAAACAAATAGAAATACAGTTAGGTCGTTGAAAATTAGTACAGATAGGTTTTAAAGGTCTGCAAGTCGAATGGGGATATTTTCGATTGTGTAAAGTTATTAAGAGGGAAAAGAAGTGGGGGAGGGAAGGGAGGGGGGGAAAAAAATAAAAAATAGGGTCAGATCGTTCAAAATTGGTACATAGAGGTTTTCGATACTTACAAATCGATTGCGGATATTTTTGAATTTGTAAAATTATTAGGAGGGGCGGGTAGGGGGTGGGGCGGTAAGGGGGGCTATGGAGCAAAAACAAATAGAAATACAGTTAGGTCGTTGAAAATTAGTACAGATAGGTTTTAAAGGTCTGCAAGTCGGGATATTTTCGATTTTGTAAAGTTATTAGGAGGGGCAAGAAGGGGGGAAGGGAGGGGGGGGCAAAAATATAAAAAATAGTGTCAGATCGTTCAAAATTGGTACATAGAGGTTTTCGATACTTACAAATCGATTGCGGATATTTTTGAATTTGTAAAATTATTAGGAGGGGCGGATAGGGGGTGAGGGGGTAAGGGGGGGCTATGGGGCAAAAACAAATAGAAATTCAGTTAGGCCGTTGAAAATTGGTACAGATAGATTTAAGAGGCCTGCAAGACATGGGGATATTTTCGATTGTGTAAAGTTATTAAGAGGGGAAAGAAGTGGGGGAGGGAAGGGGGGGCAAAAAAATAAAAAATAGTGTCAGATCGTTCAAAATTGGTACATAGAGGTTTTCGATACTTACAAATCGAATGCGGATATTTTTGAATTTGTAAAATTATTAGGAGGGGCGGGTACGGGGGTGAGGGTGTAAGGGGGGGCTATAGAGCAAAAACAAATAGAAATACAGTTAGGCCGAAGAAAATTGGTACAGATAAGTTTTAAAGGTCTGCAAGTCGAATGGGGATATTTTCGATTGTGTAAAGTTATTAGGAGGGGCAATAAGAGGGGGGGGGAGAGGGGGGGGGCAAAAAAATAAAAATAGTGTCAGATCGTTCAAAATTGGTACATAGAGGTTTTCGATACTTACAAATCGATTGCGTATATTTTTGAATTTGTAAAATTATTAGGAGGGGCGGGTAGGGGGGTGAGGGGGTAAGGGGGGGGGCTATGGGACAAAAACAAATAGAAATACAGTTAGGCCGTTCAAAATTGGTACAGATAGATTTAAGAGGCCTGCAGATAAGTCGAATGGGAATATTTTCGATTGTGTAAAGTTATTAGGAGGGGCAAGAAGTGGGGGAGGGGAGGGGGGGGCAAAAAAATAAAAAATAGTGTCAGATCGTTCAAAATTGGTACATAGAGGTTTTCGATACTTACAAATCGATTGCGGATATTTTTGAATTTGTAAAATTATTAGGAGGGGCGGGTAGGGGGTGGGGCGGTAAGGGGGGGCTATGGAGCAAAAACAAATAGATATACAGTTAGGTCGTTGAAAATTAGTAGAGATAGGTTTTAAAGGTCTGCAAGTCGAATGGGGATATTTTGATTGTGTAAAGTTATTAGGAGGGGCAAGAAGGGGGGGGGAGGGAGGGGGGCAAAAAAATAAAAAATAGTGTCAGATCGTTCAAAATTGGTACATAGAGGTTTTCGATACTTACAAATCGATTGCGGATATTTTTGAATTTGTAAAATTATTAGGAGGGGCGGATAGGGGGGTGAGGGGGTAAGGGGGGGCTATGGGGTAAAAACAAAAAGAAATACAGTTAGGCCGTGCAAAATTGGTACAGATAGATTTAAGAGGCCTGCAGATAAGTCGAATGGTAATATTTTCGATTGTGTAAAGTTATTAGGAGGGACAAGAAGTGGGGGAGGGGAGGGGGGAGGAAATAAAAAATAGTGTCAGTTCGTTCAAAATTGGTACATAGAGGTTTTCGATACTTACAAATCGATTGCGGATATTTTTGAATTTGTAAAATTATTAGGAGGGGCGGGTAGGGGGTGAGGGGGTAAGGGGGGGCTATGGGGCAAAAACAAATAGAAATTCAGTTAGGCCGTTCAAAATTGGTACAGATAGATTTAAGAGGCCTGCAAGTCGAATGGGGATATTTTTGATTGTGTAAAGTTATTAGGAGGGGAGAGGGGGGGGGGAATAAAAATAGTGTCAGATCGTTCAAAATTGGTACATAGAGGTTTTCGATACTTACAAATCGATTGCGAATATTTTTGAATTTGTAAAATTATTAGGAGGGGCGGGTAGGGGGATGAGGGGGTAAGGGGGGCTATGGGGCAAAAACAAATAGAAATACAGTTAGGCCGTTCAAAATTGGTACAGATAGGTTTAAAAGGCCTGCAAGTAAGTCGAATGGGGATATTTTTGATTGTGTAAAGTTATTAGGAGGGGCAAGAAGTGGGGGAGGGGATGGGGGGGCAAAAAAATAAAAAATAGTGTCAGATCGTTCAAAATTGGTACATAGAGGTTTTCGATACTTACAAATCGATTGCGGATATTTTTGAATTTGTAAAATTATTAGGAGGGACGGTAAGGGGGGGCTATACAGCAAAAACAAACAGAAATACAGTTAGGCCGTACAAAATTGGTACAGATAGATTTAAGAGGCCTGCAAGTCGAATGGGGATAATTTCGATTGTGTAAAGTTATTAAGAGGGGCAAGAAGTGGGGGAGGGGAGGGGGGGGGCAAAAAAATAAAAAATAGTGTCAGATCGTTCAAAATTGGCACATAGAGGTTTTCGATACTTACAAATCGATTGCGGATATTTTTGAATTTGTAAAATTATTAGGAGGGGCGGGTAGGGGGGTGAGGGTGTAAGGGGGGGGCTATGGGGCAAAAACAAATAGAAATACAGTTAGGCCGTTCAAAATTGGTACAGATAGATTTAAGAGGCCTGCAGATAAGTCGAATGGGAATATTTTCGATTGTGTAAAGTTATTAGGAGGGGCAAGAAGTGGGGGAGGGGAGGGGGGGCAAAAAAATAAAAAATAGTGTCAGATCGTTCAAAATTGGTACATAGAGGTTTTCGATACTTACAAATCGATTGCGGATATTTTTGAATTTGTAAAAATATTAGGAGGGGCGGGTAGGGGGTATGGGGGTAAGGGGGGCTATGGGGCAAAAACAAATAGAAATTCAGTTAGGCCGTTCAAAATTGGTACAGATAGATTTAAGAGGCCTGCAAGTCGAATGGGGATATTTTCGATTGTGTAAAGTTATTAGGAGGGGAGAGAGGGGGGCAAAAAAATAAAAATAGTGTCAGATCGTTCAAAATTGGTACATAGAGGTTTTCGATACTTACAAATCGATTGCGGATATTTTTGAATTTGTAAAATTATTAGGAGGGGCGGGTAGGGGGTGAGGGGGTAAGGGGGGCTATGGGGCAAAAACAAATAGAAATTCAGTTAGGCCGTTCAAAATTGGTACAGATAGATTTAAGAGGCCTGCAAGTCGAATGGGGATATTTTCGATTGTGTAAAGTTATTAGAAGGGGAGAGAGGGGGGGCAAAAAAATAAAAATAGTGTCAGATCGTTCAAAATTGGTACATAGAGGTTTTCGATACTTACAAATCGATTGCGGATATTTTTGAATTTGTAAAATTATTAGGAGGGGCGGGTAGGGGGGTGAGGGGGTAAGGGGGGGCTATGGGGCAAAAACAAATGGAAATACAGTTAGGCCGTTCAAAATTGGTACAGATAGATTTAAGAGGCCTGCAGATAAGTCGAATGGGAATATTTTCGATTGTGTAAAGTTATTAGGAGGGGCAAGAAGTGGGGGAGGGGAGGGGGGGGGGCAAAAAAATAAAAAATAGTGTCAGATCGTTCAAAATTGGTACATAGAGGTTTTCGATACTTACAAATCGATTGCTGATATTTTTGAATTTCTAAAATTATTAGGAGGGGCGGATAGGGGGTGAGGGGGTAAGGGGGGGCTATGGGGCAAAAACAAATAGAAATACAGTTAGGTCGTTGAAAATTAGTACAGATAGGTTTTAAAGGTCTGCAAGTCGAATGGGGATATTTTCGATTGTGTAAAGTTATTAAGAGGGAAAAGAAGTGGGGGAGGGAAGGGGGGGGGCAAAAAAATAAAAAATAGGGTCAGATCGTTCAAAATTGGTACATAGAGGTTTTCGATACTTACAAATCGATTTCGGATATTTTTGAATTTGTAAAATTATTAGGAGGGGCGGGTAGGGGGTGGGGCGGTAAGGGCGCCTATGGAGCAAAAACAAATAGAAATACAGTTAGGTCGTTGAAAATTAGTACAGATAGGTTTTAAAGGTCTGCAAGTCGGGATATTTTCGATTGTGTAAAGTTATTAGGAGGGGCAAGAAGGGGGGAAGGGAGTGGGGGGGCAAAAATATAAAAAATAGTGTCAGATCGTTCAAAATTGGTACATAGAGGTTTTCGATACTTACAAATCGATTGCGGATATTTTTGAATTTTTAAAATTATTAGGAGGGGCAGATAGGGGGTGAGGGGGTAAGGGGGGCTATGGGGCAAAAACAAATAGAAATTCAGTTAGGCCGTTGAAAATTGGTACAGATAGATTTAAGAGGCCTGCAAGACATGGGGATATTTTCGATTGTGTAAAGTTATTAAGAGGGGAAAAAAGTGGGGGAGGGAAGGGGGGGCAAAAAAATAAAAAATAGTGTCAGATCGTTCAAAATTGGTACATAGAGGTTTTCGATACTTACAAATCGAATGCGGATATTTTTGAATTTGTAAAATTATTAGGAGGGGCGGGTAGGGGGGTGAGGGTGTAAGGGGGGGGCTATAGAGCAAAAACAAATAGAAATACAGTTAGGCCGAAGAAAATTGGTACAGATAAGTTTTAAAGGTCTGCAAGTCGAATGGGGATATTTTCGATTGTGTAAAATTATTAGGAGGGGCAAGAAGAGGGGGGGGAGAGGGGGGGCAAAAAAATAAAAATAGTGTCAGATCGTTAAAAATTGGTACATAGAGGTTTTCGATACTTACAAATCGATTGCGTATATTTTTGAATTTGTAAAATTATTAGGAGGGGCGGGTAGGGGGGTGAGGGGGTAAGGGGGGGGGGCTATGGGACAAAAACAAATAGAAATACAGTTAGGCCGTTCAAAATTGGTACAGATAGATTTAAGAGGCCTGCAGATAAGTCGAATGGGATTATTTTCGATTGTGTAAAGTTATTAGGAGGGGCAAGAAGTGGGGGAGGGGAGGGGGGGGCAAAAAAATAAAAAATAGTGTCAGATCGTTCAAAATTGGTACATAGAGGTTTTCGATACTTACAAATCGATTGCGGATATTTTTGAATTTGTAAAATTATTAGGAGGGGCGGGTAGGGGGTGGGGCGGTAAGGGGGGGCTATGGAGCAAAAACAAATAGAAATACAGTTAGGTCGTTGAAAATTAGTACAGATAGGTTTTAAAGGTCTGCAAGTCGAATGGGGATATTTTCGATTGTGTAAAGTTATTAAGAGGGAAAAGAAGTGGGGGAGGGAAGGGGGGGGGCAAAAAAATAAAAAATAGGGTCATATCGTTCAAAATTGGTACATAGAGGTTTTCGATACTTACAAATCGATTGCGGATATTTTTGAATTTGTAAAATTATTAGGAGGGGCGGGTAGGGGGTGGGGCGGTAAGGGCGCCTATGGAGCAAAAACAAATAGAAATACAGTTAGGTCGTTGAAAATTAGTACAGATAGGTTTTAAAGGTCTGCAAGTCGGGATATTTTCGATTGTGTAAAGTTATTAGGAGGGGCAAGAAGGGGGGAAGGGAGTGGGGGGGGCAAAAATATAAAAAATAGTGTCAGATCGTTCAAAATTGGTACATAGAGGTTTTCGATACTTACAAATCGATTGCGGATATTTTTGAATTTGTAAAATTATTAGGAGGGGCAGATAGGGGGTGAGGGGGTAAGGGGGGGCTATGGGGCAAAAACAAATAGAAATTCAGTTAGGCCGTTGAAAATTGGTACAGATAGATTTAAGAGGCCTGCAAGACATGGGGATATTTTCGATTGTGTAAAGTTATTAAGAGGGGAAAAAAGTGGGGGAGGGAAGGGGGGGCAAAAAAATAAAAAATAGTGTCAGATCGTTCAAAATTGGTACATAGAGGTTTTCGATACTTACAAATCGAATGCGGATATTTTTGAATTTGTAAAATTATTAGGAGGGGCGGGTAGGGGGGTGAGGGTGTAAGGGGGGGGCTATAGAGCAAAAACAAATAGAAATACAGTTAGGCCGAAGAAAATTGGTACAGATAAGTTTTAAAGGTCTGCAAGTCGAATGGGGATATTTTCGATTGTGTAAAGTTATTAGGAGGGGCAAGAAGAGGGGGGGGAGAGGGGGGGCAAAAAAATAAAAATAGTGTCAGATCGTTCAAAATTGGTACATAGAGGTTTTCGATACTTACAAATCGATTGCGTATATTTTTGAATTTGTAAAATTATTTTGAGGGGCGGGTAGGGGGGTGAGGGGGTAAGGGGGGGGGGGCTATGGGACAAAAACAAATAGAAATACAGTTAGGCCGTTCAAAATTGGTACAGATAGATTTAAGAGGCCTGCAGATAAGTCGAATGGGATTATTTTCGATTGTGTAAAGTTATTAGGAGGGGCAAGAAGTGGGGGAGGGGAGGGGGGGGGGCAAAAAAATAAAAAATAGTGTCAGATCGTTCAAAATTGGTACATAGAGGTTTTCGATACTTACAAATCGATTGCGGATATTTTTGAATTTGTAAAATTATTAGGAGGGGCGGGTAGGGGGTGGGGCGGTAAGGGGGGGCTATGGAGCAAAAACAAATAGAAATACAGTTAGGTCGTTGAAAATTAGTACAGATAGGTTTTAAAGGTCTGCAAGTCGAATGGGGATATTTTCGATTGTGTAAAGTTATTAGGAGGGGCAAGAAGGGGGGGGGAGGGGGGCAAAAAAATAAAAAATAGTGTCAGATCGTTCAAAATTGGTACATAGAGGTTTTCGATACTTACAAATCGATTGCGGATATTTTTGAATTTGTAAAATTATTAGGAGGGGCGGATAGGGGGTGAGGGGGTAAGGGGGGGGGCTATGGGGCAAAAACAAATAGAAATACAGTTAGGCCGTTGAAAATTGGTACAGATAGATTTAAGAGCCCTGCAAGACAATGGCGATATTTTCGATTGTGTAAAGTTATTAAGAGGGGAAAGTAGTGGGGGAGGGAGGGGGGGCAAAAAAATAAAAAATAGTGTTAGATCGTTCAAAATTGGTACATAGAGGTTTTTGATACTTACAAATCGAATGCGGATATTTTTGAATTTGTAAAATTATTAGGAGGGACGGGTAGGGGGGTGAGGGTGGAAGGGGGGGCTATGGGGCAAAAACAAATAGAAATACAGTTAGGCCGTTCAAAATTGGTACAGATAGATTTAAGAGGCCTGCAAGTCGAATGGGGATATTTTCGATTGTGTGTAAATTTTAACCGAAAACTTTCATACTGTAGCTATTTATGTGATAAATAATAAAATAATAAATATTGTTTAAAAAGCATGCTTTCATAGCACATCGAACTAAAAAGGTGAAAAATAAATATAGTTAAAAAAAACTAAAAAACACGCTTTTAAAGCACATCAAACTAAAATGTGAAAAATAATTCTTAATATAAGCTGAAAACAATAATGAACGAAAAATACTAGTATAATTGTGAAAAAAGCGTGGGTTGCTCGAAGTACGAAAAATATGGCACAAAGCACCCCACGCTTTTTTCACAATTATACTAGTATTTTTCGTTCATTATTGTTTTCAGCTTATATTAAGAATTATTTTTCACATTTTAGTTTGATGTGCTTTAAAAGCGTGTTTTTTAGTTTTTTTAAACTATATTTATTAAATATAAGTTTTAATACAGCTAAATGTTTGTTTGTAATTAGATAAACACATTGTTGTAATATACTTAATTTTCTGAAAGATTTCTTCAATAATATAATTGTAGTTTGTGTAAAAGAACTTCTATTCATCTTATTATCTAACACAATTTTAACAATATGGCGGGTCAGAAGCTGCAGATTTATTTCGTGTTGAAGGTCAAAAGTCATTTTGCAGGTCGGGTCGGCTGCGAGTCAAGTTTACTCGAACAACGCAGGACTCTAAGCTAATCCTTTCATAAGAAGAAATATAAATTCCGCTGGTCACCTGGTACGATTGAAGACTTAAATGCCCTATCCAGTAGGCTACCGTTTTCCTTGCTACAGTTTTTGTGTGTGTGTGTGTGTGTGTGTGTGTGCCCCAGTTTTCCACAATATTATACTGTTGTCAATTTTGTATTTCAGTTTTCATGCAATCAAATCCATGCTATTTCAATATCAGAAATTTATGCGAAATACCTCGTATTATGAAAAGTTATGGAAGTTTTAAGAGTGATTTAAGAAAAGTTTTAAGAAAGCCTTTCATTATAAATAAAAATTTAAAAGAATAATATTAAATCCCAATAATTAAATCCTGTTTGCTGTTATCATAAATGATATTTTAAAACTAGCTGTACATTTAAAAAAAGAAAAATAATCTTTAGCTTAGTACACGTACTATATTGGAATTTTTGTGGATGTATATATTCATTTTAGAAAAGAAAAAAAAAACATTAAGACAATTTAAATTAGATTATAAATAGATTGTTGTAATAAGGAGGATTAATATTCTATTTTTATTTTTATTTTCTTATTTTTTATTTTATTTATTTATTTTTAATTATTATTATTTGCATTTTCCAGAAAGTGTTGAAAATAAAATAATCATTGATATAAAATCTACATCTCTGACATGAAATTATTTCAATAATCTGAATGCTTTTCTATTTTTAGTATTAAAAATATAAATAGACATTAAAAACTTTAATATTATTCTATTATGTATAATATGTGTTAAACCAGTAATCCTTGTCTAAATGCTTTAATTTTTAAAGATGCTATCTTTCAATGCAAAAGTTATAAAACTAGTTGGCATAGGTGGACTCTGCTCAGTTCTCCATCATATTTATGTTCTCATAAATTTCTAGTTTGAGAGATATAATCATGTTAAAAGAAATGAATTTGACAAAAGCTTGATACAGTGACAGAATGAAAACCCCGCCTAATAGGCTATCCACCGTTCACTTCGATATATTTATCTTATTCTAATCTATTAATTTATTTTATCAGGGTCAATTCCGTTGTTTAGTTTTCATGCTACTATTTCCAATGCAATAATCCTCAAGATTTATATTTATATGAAAAATTTACAATTTCGTTATGTTGGTAAAACCGTAAATTACGAATAATTTACGAAATTTTCCTATTAGAATATTTGTATTCAATCATGTTCAAACAAATATCATAAATGTAATTTTGAAAATGTCTAATGTATTTATGAGCCTCAAAATGAAAGTTTATGCTCAATTTTACCTTATTCTGACATGTTAAGTAAATCGTAAATTCCAAATAACTTACGAATTTTTTTTAATTGGAAAAATCATAGTCTATGATATTCATGCCAGTATCCTAAATAATATTTCGAAAGTGGTTTGACATCTTTACGATGAAAATATCCCTCAAGATTGACGTTTATGTGAAATTTTGCTCTATGCTGCCATGTTAAGAAATTCGTAAATTTCCAATAACTTACGAAATTTTTATATTGGAAAATTCATAGTCATTAATATTCATACCAGTGTCCTAAATAATATTTCAAAAGTAGTCTGACATCTTTACGATGAAAATATCTCTCAAAATTGACGTTTATGTGAAATTTTGCCCTATACTGCCATGTTAAGAAATTCGTAAATTTCCAATAACTTGCGAAATTTTCAAAGTAGCATATTTATAGTTATTGATGTTCCTTCCGGCATCAAACCTGATATTTTAAAACTGGTCTGACATTTTTACAGTAAAAAGTTTCCATTTAATGCACGTTTAAGTGAATTTTTGTCCCATTCTCCCATGTTAAGAAAATCGTAAATTTCTAATAACTTACGAAGTTTTTAAATTCGAATGTTGCAAATAAATAGGGTTCTGGCCAGTGTCGAAAGTAATATTTTAAAACTGATCTGACCTCTCTGCGACAATTTGTTCTTGAGATATCGTGTACACAGACTAACAAACTAACGGACTTACACACTAACAGACTAACAGACACCCTACAGACAGACACCATAGAAATTTTGTCATTTTCGGATTCCTCACGCCTGAAAACGTGTAAAAAAGTCAAAAAACCGAGGTCGAAAATTTTCACGATTACCTAAGTTCCCCATACCTATAGTATGATGGGGAACTAAAACATTTTCACGATTACCTAAGTTCCCCATGCCTATAGTATGATGGGGAACTAATAAAGATTATTTTCATGAATTAAAGAATTACTTTCGCAAATAACACGAATCTCATTATTTTTAAAGAAAAAAAGAATATATGGACATGTGACTCGCAAGATATCTAATTCTGTGAAAGCAGATCCTTTCTCTAGATTAGCATCGTCTTTATCAGCAAATGTCCGGTACTTTTGAGAATGCGGCAATTCTGCCTCAGGGCTGCGAGGTGTAGTACATCTGGTAGTACATCTCCCGCGTCTCTGGGTGGTCTTGCACCCGCGCAAAGCAATGTAATGTTTAGTATTTTATAGTAGATTCTCACGCTTTTTTCTTTTGAATCCAATACAATGTCGCCGTGTGCATGTTTTGTCGGAGACGACTGACTAGGTACTCTCAAAGAATATTTGTGCTCCCCTTACTAATTATTTTTAACCCATATGTTCGAATTGTGTCGAACACATGAAAGAAATCCTTCTCTTCAAAAATGGTCAAGAGATTTCCTGAAAAGGAAACTTACCACTGAACTGTTATTTAAAATAAAATGTATTTATTCACAATGTTTCCAAGAAATTTTATAAACATGTCTCAGATTTATCAATATATATTACTGTGTAAAATGATGAGTTTTTATTTATTTATTTTTTAACTGATTTAAGCTTTTATTAAGAATAATATAGGGTAATATAGGGGAGACCGGGACACAGTGAACCACTTTTACACTCTTATTATTATTATTATTATTATTATTATTATTATTACTCACAAAAAACAGAAAAGCAATGTACTTAAATATATATATATATATATATAGCAAACAAACTCTAAGCCCTTCTTGACATGTCTTAATTTTTTTATAATAATATTTCCAATACATTATGAATGAAAAAAAAAAATGTGAGCACTCACAAAGTGGACCACTATGCCCCACGAGTACAGTGGACCAGCCTCTTTTGTTTATATTAAATTATTAGAAATTACTTTATTTTTTCTCTAAAATTAATTTCTTATGCTATTCTAGTCTAACAAGTATAACTCAAGCATTTTCCTGAAATAAAATAAACAAAATTAAAATAAACGAATAAGAAATCAAATTTCACTAAGAAAATTTATTAAGTTGAAATAGATAATTGTTTTTTATTCTTTTATTAATATTTTATAAATCAGATATATTTTTTTTAAATTCAGATATTAATAATTATTATACTACTATTCAAATATTTAATATTTTTTTCTATTATTTTGAGGTATAATTAATTTACATTATATTTGTAGGGTAAATTTAACTAAAATGTATGAAGCTACTTTCTTTTGCTTTTCACATGTGATCTCTAACACCAACAATAATAATAAATTTTTCTACTATTTATTAAATTAGATATTTTCCCTTTTATTAATGCTATATAATTCAAATATTTATTAAATTTAGATATCAATAATTATTATATTACTATTCAAATATTTATTCTTTTCAGAAATTTATAATTATTTTTATTTATTTTATCATAGCATTAAGATATTTATTACTTTGAGATATTAATACTTTACATTATATTTGCATCTATAAATTTAACTAAAACTAATATAAGTATTAAACTAATTTATATTTTTAGGCACATTGGAAGGTGGTCCACTGTGTCCCGTGCCAGAGTAAAACAGATAATAATAATAAAATAATATACAGACTACAAACATGCTAATAATTTTTAGAAATTTAAAAACAGCAATATCTTGCCTTTTTTTAACAGCTATATAGTATTTATAGTCGCTAGTTCAATCTTTATAAAATTTTAAAATCCTTCAATGTGGAAAAATTACTTTGAGCAGTTCAAAAAAAAAAAAAAATAAATAAATAAATAAATAAATAAATAGATAAATATAAATAAATAAATAAATAAAATCTGCTCAAAATGGTTACCTTACTATTTCCTATGTGGTTTTTTTGCCTGCATAGATACAACTAGTACCATGCTGCTATACATGAGTATCCATATGAACTAAAAGAGTTGAATATTAATAGATTTAAATAGGGGTGGTCCACTGTGCCCCGTGCTCCCCTACATTTAATAAAACTTTATAAATCAAAGACTGAATTTTATTATATATATATATATATTCTTTACACAATTAAAGGTTATAAATGGTCAAGTTAGTGATTTTTTTTTTCTTAATTGGTTAAGTGAAAGATAAAATTTCTTAAAGATAAAATAATTTCTGTAATAATGATACTTTTGCAGTTTTTATTACCAAGAATTTTTATTACCAAGAGTTTTTATTACCAGAATTTATTACCAAGTAATAAATTCTGGTATTTTATTTTATTACTTCCCCCCCCCCCCACACACACACACACATAAAGTTTCAACATATATTTATTTATTTGTTTGTTTGCTTGTCAGTCACATCCCTATATTTTAATATTTTGGTTGAAGGGGAAAAAAAAAACCCTAAAACTTTGATTGTATTTTTTTATTGTTCAAAATTAATTGTAAAGTTGCTGGTAATTTGAGGTTCAAGTTGCAACACTTCCAGATCATTTTCAATTGATATTTCTTGAATATACATTCTAAAATTAAAAATGGTTTGAACTAAGAAGTTTTGTTTATATAATTTTGAAACAAATTAAAATAATCATCTAAAATATTTTTCAAGCTATAGTAAAATTTTCGTGTACATGCTATTTACAATAGCATAGATTAAGTTCATGAGTGAGACGTATGTACACACTTCAAGATAGTCCACGAAGAGTTGAGAAGTTTACAAAACTACACATTTTTTCTCGCTAATATTTCTGAAGAAATTGAATAAATCTTAAAAACTATTAAAAAAGTGAGAGAGAGAGACTAATACTGTTTTTAATATGTAGTATTTTGTAGACGAAACTTTATAAGGCGATTTCTTTGAATTTTTGGAAAATGCAGATAAAGGCGAACGCATCGTTTTCTATGAACGCTTACAAACGGGAGGTAAGAGGGAACACTCATCCCTCCCCCAAGTCCTACACACACTATGTTAAAACAAACTGGCACATTTGGTAAATTTCAAACTTAGTTGGCAAAATTCTTAAACACTTTTCAGTCAAAAACTATAATGTATTTACAGATTCTAATTTTGCATTTCTTTCCCCCTCCTCTTTTTTTCTTTTATTCTATATTCAATAAAAGAAAGTATGTATTGGATTCGAAAAAATTTCGGCTTCCGGTTTTCGATGAATTTACACATTTTTAAAGGTCCAGAACACGATTGGACGATTTTTAGAAAATGTCTGTCTGTGTATGTGCGTCAAAAATTTTTGGAGACTGTATCTCAGGAACTACGGCACAGAATTACATGTAAATTTATATGCAGATGTACCTTGACTAAAATTAGCACCTACGGAATTTTAGTATCAATTTCTCAACAGGTGGCGCTGCTAGGCCGCGATTTCCACAGTTTCATGGAAGGTTGTATCTCAGGAACTGCTGCACGAAATTGCATATAAATTTATATGCGGACGCGCTTTGATCCAGATTAGTGCCTTATCAACTTTTGGTGATCATTACTCAACAGGTGGCTCTGCTATACCCCGATTTCTACAATTTCAGGGAAGGCTATATCTCAGGAATTACTGCACGAATTTGCATATAAATTTATATGCAGATGCATTTTTTCATTAAAATCAAAGAAAAGATAATACAAAGAAAATTATTATCTTTCAATCTGCTCCTTGACTCCCCCTTCCGCCAGGTATATACTAAGTGAAAATGGTAACAATTTCATTGATTGAAATTTCCAAAAATGTATTATGAAATAATTCTTTAAATTTATTCTTTGATGTTTATTATTTTTGCGATTTGCAAATTGCAAAAATGCCCTTTTTCCTGGGCCCTTTTTTCCGGGTGCCCTTTTTATGAGTGCCTTTTTTTCCAAGTGCTCTTTTTTCCGGGATCCATTTAGCACAATTATTCTCTTTTCTGTCCTTTTCTTCTTCTATTTTTTTTTTATATTTCAGACAGAAATATTTAATATGAGTTTGAGTTTAAATTGCTTTTTCACGCTCAAGTTGGTGAAAAAAACGAGTTTCGTTCAACTCAAGTTCATAATTTAAAAAACGAGCGAAGTTCAACTCAAAACTCAAAAATTTTGAGCTACGCTCATGAACGCGTTCAAATGAACGCGTTCGTGCACAACACTGCCGGGAAGTTAGTTAAAAACCTATTGCAAGCTTTGTACTGGTAACGCTGACGAAGGCAGCAAGGACCCGAAACAGTTGGTTGAAAGTATTTAAAAAAACCTTTTTCCGCAAGCTTAAAGGCAAAGGTAGATTCCTTTACGCTGTATGGAATTACAATTTCAACTTGCAATTATGACATTGACATTAATTAACATTGGACCATTTGGGCACCACTAAATTTCAATGTTAGTTGTTACGAATTTATTAAATTGTATGATTTGGCGAGATTTTGGTGACAAAATTTGCGACTTAGCAATAAAATTTGTGATTTGGCGGCAAAAATTGATAGCTGACGACGAAATTTTTGACTTAGCGACGAAATTCGTTATTTGACGACAAAATTTGGCGAATTTGGCGATGGATAATGCCAGCTTTGGCGTCATTATATTTTCTTCCCACGCGAAAACCTCTTCACAGATCAATACCTTTTTTCCACAAGATACAAAGTTAAAGGAAGCTGTAACGCATTATTCTCAATTTAATTCGTAAATTTAAATTCTTGCCTAAACCGGCGTTCTAAACTATTCACCACAAACGATATTTTTACTAAGACTAACGTAATATTTTAATTTTATATTTTTAAATGATTAGTTAAAGCAGTTAGCAGGTTTTTTATTTTTTAAGTGATCTTTTTTATTATCGTTTGCACGTGACGTAGGCATCAGATTATGGGCGACTACCAACTGCACTCGCTTATTTCCCCCCAACTTTAAAAATCTACCAACTGCACTCGGACATGTAAACGCCTCCTGGTACCTGAACCCCCCGTTATGAATTTAAATCCTTCCACTGAAATTAATGAAATAGAAAACGAAAGATGCAGTGGGAAACCAAAAATAAAATTAAATAAATAAATAAATAAATAAAATAAAATAAAATCACTGTACATCACTACCTCTCTGTGCATGAATCTAAGAACGTCTGTAACTCGGCAATCACTACCACGCACGTAAAAAGAAAAAAAAAAAAAAAAAAAAAATCACTGGATACCCCCTACCTCGCTGTGCATGATTTTATGCATGATTTCGGGTCCGCCTCCTCGAGGGTGCCCTCCCCTTTTTTTTTTTTTGAGCCCCTTGGTTTTCCTGAACCGGACCCTTAAGTGGGTAAGGTGACCGGAAGCCAAGCTTGAGCGGCTCTTCCACCCCCAAATTTTTTTTTTTTTTTTTTTAGAGCCCCTTGGTATTCCTGAACCGGACCCTTGAGTGGGTAAGGCGACCGGGAACCAAGCTCGAGTGGCTCTCCCCCCCTTTTTTTTTCTTTTCTTCTTTGAGCCCCTTGGTTTTCCTGAACCGGACCCTTTAGTGGGTAAGGTGACCGGGAGCCAAGCTTGAGCGGCTCACCCCCCCAATTTTTTTTTTTTGAGCCCCTTGGTATTCCTGAACCGGACCCTTGAGTGGGTAAGGTGACCGGGAACCAAGCTTGAGCGGCTCTCCCCCCAATTTTTTTTTCCTAGAGCCCCTTGGTACTCCTGAACCGGACCCTTGAGTGGGTAAGGTGACCGGGAACCAAGCTTGAGCGGCTCTCCCCCCAATTTTTTTTTTCTCTCTAAGAGCCCCTTGGTATTCCTGAACCGGACCCTTGAGTGGGTAAGGTGACCGGGAGCCAAGCTTGAGCGGCTCTCCCCCCACCCAATTTTTTTTTTTTTTGAGCCCCTTGGTATTCCTGAACCGGACCCTTGAGTGGGTAAGGTGACCGGGAGCCAAGCTTGAGCGGCTCCCCCCCCCCCAATTTTTTTTTTTTTTTTTTTTTTTTTTTTTTATCCCCGAGGCTCTCTCTGTTAGCTCCGCTGTTCTCTACTCGCCTCCCTGCAGTTCTCCGAAGCCTTGAAGGTTTGCTTAACTAACAAATAACCGTATTAAATAAATATAATTTTTTTTTCTTATCTTAATTATTACTTATTTTTGTTTATTATCATTTATTATTGTTACTATTATTTATTTATTTATTATTATTATTATTTTTCTATTATCCATTTTATTATTATTATTATTATTATTTTTATTTATTTTTTTTATTTTATTTTTTTTTTATTTATTTTTTTTATATTATTATTATTATCTTCTTTTTTTTTTTTTTTTTTTTTTTTTTTTGTTAACGTACCGAGGGTGTGGCGGTGTCTGGTCCTCGTAAAAATGTGCTGCACCGTCAAGTGCTCGTTGGGTTTGTTAAGCAGTCGTCGGGCTACCAACGCGGGGCACCATCCCCCCGTGGTGGATCAAAATTGTGATGGTCCCTCTTTCCTCTCCTTTTAGGCCATTAGCGCATGGTCCCATTTCCCCTTTCGCCCAGCCACTTCAAATCTCTAGACTATGCGCTACAAAAGTTTTCCTTCCTTCCACCTGTGGCAAGAATTAAAAATCTTTTTTTTTTTTTTTTTTTTTTTTTATCTTCTTCTCTCGTTCAGCAGTTTCGGTGTTTAGCTCCCCCCCCCTTTTTCTATTTGGCCTCCTCAATTCGGCATAAATCTGAGTGCACAACATATCATTTTGGCTCCCCTTGCGCTTCCCCCCTTCCCAAAATTCAAAAATAATTTTTTTAATTAACATTAATATTTTTTTTTTCTCCTTCCTTTTGGCTCTCCGATAGTGTGCACTTTTTCTAAATTTCTGCACCCAGGTAGCGTGCCTGTGCGCTTCCTACCTTGTGCGATCTGGAGGTGTGGTGTGTCAGTCGAGCATTATGTGTCCAGAAGCAGAAGTCGCAACCCTGTCTTACCAGTGCTGTCTTGTGATGTCACCTTGTTGCCTAGCACAAGAGTGGTCTCTCGATTGAAGTTAGAAGTCTGACACAGCTCATTCTCTGTTGCGTCTAGATTACTGTCTGGCAGTAGGCAGCTATCATGCAGTGATCCGGCGATTTATTCGCTCCGGCGGATAGCATCCAACCCGTTAAGCTTGGCACGTCCAGGTAGGCAGGGGCTGTCCAAAGGTTTCAATGAGTCTCAATGATTTTGAAAACGCACGTAATTCGGTTCCGCAGCAATCACTATCACGCATGTTTAAAAAAAAAAAAAAAAAAAAAATCGCTGTGCATGAATCTGAAAACGCACGTAACACGGTTCCGCGGCAATCACTATCACCTGAGAACGCCCGCAACTCAGTTCCGCAGTAATCACTGTCAGACACGTTAAAAAAAAAAAAAAAAAAAAAGCTTAACTGGACTTCCTTACCTCGCTGTGAACGCAGAAAACGCAGGTAACTCGGTTAAATTACAAATAAAATTATTAACTTCCAGCTAGGGCAGTTAGCATAATTCCACCAACAAACGTCTGGGTTCTTCCTATTCAGAGCGAAGGGATGATAAGATAGAAACTTCCAAGAGAGTAAGTGAAAAGAAGGGGGGCTTAAGACAAGCGAGTGCAGTTGGTATATTTCGAGTGCAGTTGGTTAAAGACCGCAGGTTATAAATTTAAGCAATTAAAGCGACTAGCAAACCCATGCGAAATTTTCGCATTTTATTTCTTTTCTTATTTACCTTTAAAATTTGAAATTCATATATGTTCTACCAGTTTCACCATCTAATTTAAATTTTATTTCAACAAAATCCAAATTATTATTAGAACCAAATTGATGTTGTGCGATGATGAAACTAAAAATCATTTAAAGAAAAGTTGCAAAATAAAATTAATATCTGACGACCTGGTTCTCATACTTCCCCAATCAGTACATCTTTAGTATAGAACCCCCATGGCGACTTTTAAATTTTTGACGCCATGTTGATAATTTGTTTATTGGCAGGCCTTTATTTATTAAAAATGCATTGTCACCGTCGGGTCTAACTAGTCGGGAAGTTAGTTAAAAATCGATTGCAAGCTTTGTACTGGTATCGCTATCGAAGGCAGCAGGAACCCGAAACAGTTGGCTAAAAGTATTTAAAAATGCATTTTTACCGTGTTCTGAACTATTCTGAAAGTTTTAAATGTCTAGCTAGTCGGGAAGTTAGTTATATAAATTTTCTGTCGAATCATATAAATGCTGCCGAAGGCAGTAGGGACCTGAAACCGTTGACTAAAAGTGTTAAAAAAATGTACTGTCACCGTATTCTCAGCTATCTTGAAAGTTTCAAATGTCTAGCTAGTCGGGAAGTTAGTTAAAAATCGATTGCAAGATTTGTACTGGACAAACATACAAACAAGAATCGAAGTTAATAAAAACATGGTAAAATATGGAATGACTCCACTCGACTTTCCGAACATTAAGTAATTAACAGTTGTACAAATAAAGTAAGAGAAATCGTTAAATAAACAAAAGAAAATATTATAATAGGGTTTTTGAGTATTTTTCTGTATATGGTATGTCGTGTAATTTAACGCTATTGCCCTTCAAATAATTTGAGCCTATAGGTCATAATGATAAAAAATTTCCGTTGTGTTCCTGTAAAAATATATAAGTGCTAGATTCACCAAAATCTATACAGTTCGTGCGACGATGACTTATAACATGTATATAAATTTTCAGATCATTCGGATACGGTGTTTAGACGTTAAAGCATTTTAAGTAATTTAAGTCCATAAGCCCCAATGATAAAGAAATTTTCTTTGTGCTCCTAAAATCTATAAGCGCTAATCTAAAATCTAAAGCGCTAGCTTCTCCAAAATGCATAGAGTTCGTGTGACGGTACTTTATAACATGTACATATGCAAATTTTCAGCTCAATCGGATTAGGCGTTTAGACGCTATAAGACTTTAAAGAATTTGAGCCCATAGGGCACAACAATAGTGAATTTTTCGTTGGGTCTCTGTAAAGAACTATAAGTACTACATTCACCAAAATTTATGCAGTTTGGGAAATGGTAACTTATAACATGTGTAAAAATTTTCAGCTCAGTCGAATAAGGCATTTAGACGCTATTGCACTTTAAAAAAATTGAACACCAGAAAAAAAAATTAATGATAAGGAATTTTTCTTCGTGTCCCTGTAAAACAAAAATGTAAATGCTAGATTCATTAAAATCTATGCAGTTTCTACGACTGTGATTAATAACATGTGTATGAATTTTCAGCTCAATCGAATAAGGCATTTAGACGCTATCGCAAATTAAATAATCTGGTGTGTCACTCACACGACATTCTCTTACCCTAAAATTTAATACTATAAATACATGGTGGAGATTAAGAGGTAAGATAACGAGTACTGTTATGTAAACCTATGTTAAACAATTCAAATTAGGCTTCGGAAGAGTTTTATATGATAATTAGTTCTGTGTGAGGGGGCTACCGCCCCCTCAACCCCCCGTTTCATTAATGCACCTACATTTATATAGAATTTAATTCGGTTATTAAAAATTAATTTATTAAAATTATTATTTAAACAAATTACCTTTTATGATAATGCAGACGATTTACATATTAGAGAAGTAGTATAACATTAAATATCCAAAAAAAAGTTGAATTTATTCTCAATATTACATTTTTTTTTTTTTTTTTTTTTTTTTTTTTAACTGAAAAAAATCAATAACTTTATTTTAAATTATCGCAGATCGATGGTTCAACCATTCGTTTTAAAGGTATTGGCGAGCTCTTTTGAAAGATACCCGTCATGAAAATTTACTCCCCTAGAGAGGGTACTTCCCCCCCAGGGGGGAGGCGAGGCTCCTACATACACAAATTTTTTTTCCCAGTTGACTATCTCTATTACAAAAAATATATATTCATTTCATTTGGTTTAGTGCAGTCTATAGATGTTAAACTCTACTTACCTGCAATTTCCCCCATAGACGCAATGTATTTGAATACTTTTGAGTGTCCCTGTACACGAACCATTTGCTTCAACTCAACGAAAAGCTTACTGTAGCATCCTTATATGATACACATTTAGAATACCGAGTTTGGAATTTCTGCTACTATTTGTTCTTGAGATATGCTTATAACAGACAGACACTCAGACCATTCGCTAAAAACATGATTTTCGTATGCATGGGACCTCAGAACATGTAAGTATAACAAAAACTCACGTTCGAAAATTTGACCCTAAAACAATATTTTCTCGACCCTATGGATAAGAGAAAGTAAAAATTGGACCCATAGAACATAATGATAAAGAATTTTTCTTTGTGTCCCTGGTAAAAAAAAAAAAAAAAAAAAAAAAAACTGTAAGCGATTCACCAATATTCACCAATATTCACCAAATATTCACCAAAATTTGCACATTTCGTGCAACGAGATTTATAGCATGTATATAATTTTTTAAGTCAATCGAATAAGGCATTTAGACACTATCGCACTTCAAATAATTTCAGTTCATAGGCCATAATGATAAAGAATATTTTGTTGTGTCCCTGTAAAAAACTGTAAGTGATACATTCATTAAAATCAATAGGGTTCCTGTTATAGTGACCTGAACGATATAAATATAAATATAAACCCTCACGAATATAAATTTTCAGCTCGATCGAGTAAGGTATTTTGACGCTATTCCACTTCAAATTGTTTCAGCCCATAGGCCATAATAATAAAAAAATGTTTGTTGTGTCCTTGTTAAAAAAAAAAAAAAAAAAAAAAAAAAAACTATAAGTGCTAGATTCAACAAAACCAATAGGGTTCGTGCTACGTTGGCCATAATATACGTACCAATTTTCAGCTCATTCGAACAAAGCGTTTAGACGCTATTGTGTTCACTCACACACATACATACATCACGAAAACTTATATAAAATCGTATGTATCTCTCAAAGAGAAAATCGTATTAAAACTAAAGTTAGAGGTGTACTATTAGACATCATGATAATCCTAAATATAAATTTGTAACATTCTACGACTACACAATCTATCAATATGTATTTGGACACTTACGAATTTAGGCATTTTGTCAAATATCTAGAAAAATTCTTTAGGAATCATCTTGAAACTTTAGGAGTATATGTTTTACCTCATATTTTTTAGCAAAAGTTGTGTCCTGAAAAGAAAAAGGGGGCCAGTAAAAAATTAAACAAAAATCAAAATGCTTTGGATCACCCTGTAAAAAGAAATGTTTTAAATGCGTTTTGCCTGTAGCATGTGATTAAGAGGGTTTTTCTCATTATCTGTATAAAATTTTATGAGGCTACCATAAAATTTTATGAGGCTGCCATATATTCATAGAGATATAATGGACACTTAAAAAACTGCAAAAAGAATTTCCACTTTTTTAATTTTAACACGTAGGGTATTAGACCTAGTGCAAAGTCATTTTTAGGAACTATGGCATATTAAATTAGACACAGCATACAGCAATCAGAATGCAAAAATGTTAAATATCTTACGAAATACGAGCACTTTTACTAAATAATTTTTAACTACGCATGCGCAAGCTTTAAAAAAATTACATTTTCATAATTTAATAGCCATCGGTATTGTGCAACTTATATGAAAATCTCAAACAAATATCATGTAAATTCAAAACGTTACGAGAGATAGAATGAACAGAATTTAAGTTCTTCTCGGAAAAAAAAAAAAAAAAAAAGATGTTAGAGGGTTTTAACAGTATTTATTTACAATCAGCGAAAACATTAATTGCCACTGGGCATTCATTGAATCCAGATAAAAATGTGAGTAAAACCCCTTATAGTTCAGCTTTTATTTTGAGAGAACTGAAATTCTGTTCATTCTATCTCTCGTAATGTTTTGAATTTACATGATATTTGTTTTGGAGTTTTCATATAAGTTGCTCAATACCTTTGGCTATTAAATTATGCAAATAAAATTTTTGAAAAGCTTGCGCATGCGTAGTTAAAAATTATTTAGTAAAAGTGCTCGTATTTCGTAAGATGATGTTTAACATTTTTGCATTCTGATTGCTGTATGCTCTGTGGCTAATTTAGTATGCCATATTTCCTAAAAATGGCTTTGTACTGGGGTCTTTTTTAATTATACCCTACGTGTTATAATCAAAACTAGTATCGCCCAGTGGTCGAAACTCGACCATTTTTTTTGCAAAGCGAGGCAAAGCAAAGTTATTGCCTTGTCCTAAACGGAATGCAATTGCAACACAGCTGCGGCAATTGTTTGCCAATATTCACTCTAACTGAATCAGCAGAGTTTTACTTAATATAACTATTTCTCTCTGTAGATGTTAGCTTTTCCTGAAATGAGAGAAAATCGCAACGTGAAAACGCCCCTTGTTGTGTGATACAGCCCAGACGCTAATAGGTACCATGTCAGACCAAGGTCCAACCAAGTATTAAATTCTGTTAAGGTCGCTAAGGGCACGACACCCATGTAATACTTGTTTAAATCTCTCTACCCGTCATAAGCCGTGGTGGCCTCTGTTGCTTCTTATTATTATTTGGTTTTATTTATACAGGGTGTTTCAAAAGTCTGGATATACCAAAATACATTGAAAGGAAAACAGTTTCGCAAATACATTGATTTCAAAAGTTTCGTCCATTCAAATGATCTATCAGACACGGTATTATAGGCCCAAGCAAAACCCCAATTGTTTTTTTTTTTTTTTTTTTTTTTTCAGACGAAAAATCATTTACAGAATTTTTGAAGCTTTGTTTAGATTTGCCATTAGAATTTTGAATAGTATAATTAGAATTACATATATCAGAATGGAACCGAAGAAGGGGAAAGGGGGGGGGGGGGTAGGAGACAGAGAAAAAAAATGCAGTTTTTATATCAAATTTCTACAGATTATAAAAAGTAGAAAATCCCCTTTTTAAAAAAAAAAAACAAATTTTAGTGAAATTTTCTTTAATTATCACTCTCTCTAATATGCATATATATATTAAATATAGATGTAGTTACGTTCATTTCTACTTTTTTCTTTCCTTTTCTTGAAAAGGATTTCGGAAAGGTTGGACGCCCAACAAAGTGGTTTAATCCGCTCCACCCATCTTAAACCTCGGCGGTCTCTGCTCCTTCTTGTTATTTCTGTTTTATTTGTTTGGGTTTTGCCCTTGTTTCACATAGTTTTCCTTCTTTTTATTCATATTATGTATATATATATATATATATATATGTATATTTATTAATTAATTTATTTTATTTCATTCTTTCAGAGTTACATGCATACTTGGGGAGGAGGGTAGGGGACAGACTGAAAAGAAAAGCGTTGAAAACTTCTACAGATTACCATGGGACTTTGTATACACTTAGACTTTAAAGAAAGATAGCGAAGCTTGTCGACACCTTGAGGGGGGGGGGAGTAAAAAAAAAAAGTTGATTTCTTTTCGTTACGTGCTACTTCCGAACAGTGCTATTTGCGAACACATCTTACACCTGGTAGCTCATTCCTTCCCCATTTGAAGATAAGGGAGGTATCGTCCCAGAGAGCACGTCCCCGTTCCCTAATCGATGAAGAGATCTACTTTAATTAAATAAATTAAATTAATATTTTAATCGATTCCCTAATCGATTAACTGCTTTTTTTAAAAGCTGTCAGTAAGAAAAAATATTAAATCGGACTGTGAAAGTCTGTCATTGTCATTTTTATTTATTAGGTCGTTGCAAAAGTTCGTGCGGACGCGGATCATTTTATTGCCTCCAAAGACGGGAGCTTCTATCGCCGTGGTATACATTTGTTACCTGAAAAGTGGTCAAAGGTTCTAGAAAGGAAAGTAATGCAGAGTATTTTGATTAAAAATTGTAATTTGATTTGATGTATTTTTTTGAAATGAAGCAAAAAAAAAAAAAAAAAAAAAAAAAAACGCACGAAGGCAATCTCTAAATTTTTTATGATCTTTTAAATTTCTTCTAAAATTTACCCATCATTACTACTCGTTGTATGTGTAGATGAATGTATATGGATGCTTTTAATTTCTGTCAAAATACCTTGTGTGTGTGTATATATATATATATATGTAATATTATGTGAAAGATTATACACAAAAAATTAAAAAATAAAATATATATTAAAAACATCTTTATTTATTAAAGTGAAAATTTTTAATGTTTAAATTAATTTGTTTAATAGAACTATTTGAGCTTTTAAATGGAAAACCTATTTTTTAAAAAATTAATATATATTTTTTTTTTCTATGAATGATTAAAAAGTAAAATAAAATAAAATAAATAAATAAATAAAAATAAGTTTTAAAAAATTAACTAAAAATTTTAGAAAACTAATTTAACTAATATACATATTATATATACATATAATAAATTAGTCGAGATTATTTAATACTATTGTTTTGGGTTTTAATATTAATTTAATAAAAACTGTTTTAAAATACTTTTAATAATAAAAGATTTTATATATATATATGTAGAATCTTGGCTGCGTGTCTAGGGGTGGGGTAATGATGAGTGGCGACTTAGAAGACTAAACATTTAATACGAAACACACATACAATACAGGATACACAATGAAAAAAATGATAATAGCAGACTTTCTATTATTAACCAACTGCTGGTTTCAAGGCTTAGCACATAACAAGCTTTCTTCATCAGTATAACCGTAACGAAAAAACATTTAAGCACCTACTCGTGCTTGTATTCACAAAAACACCTACGCGTGCTATCAAATAGTAAAATTGAAGTAATGAGCCCTCCATGGCTCTACACACTTATTAAGAGCATTCTGTGCTCAAATTAGGACTAAATGACGACATCAGCCTTCGCGCTGACGGTCTCAACCGCTTTCCACTGCAGCCAGATCTCTACTGACTCCCGTCCGTCATCTCGTTCAAAGATAAGCATCAGAGACAGCGCCATCTGTTGGTTGTGCAAGGAACTTCCCACAACGCTCGGCCATTCTGATGTGCGGTGACCTCACCGTAAACCAGCCTGGGATACTAAAGGATATCTGCAAAATACAATTAAAAGAAAAAAAAAAAAAAGAGAAACAGACATTAAAAAAAATTATGTACATAAAAATTCACAGTTAACGTTTTCTTTAAAGTTTATCAGTCCAATTTGATTTTAGTTTAGTCTGTGGACCATAATTTCATATGGTCTGCAGAAGTACTAGTATGTATAGGTCCTTCGTGATCACCTATCTTCTCGACTTCATATCTGTCTTTGGACTTTACTCGCACAACTTTATAAGGACCTAAGAATTTTGGTCTTAGTTTCATGCCGGTTCCAAACTGAGTTCGCTGGATGGCAACTAGATCATTAATTTTATATACATGGGCTTTCTTTCTCTTCTTGTTGTAACATCGGCGATTTTCTTCTTGAATCTTAAGAATGTTTTTTCTTGCTTCTTCACGAATGGTGTTAAGATTATCAAGCATGGAATTTATCCTTTCCTCTTCGAGAAGTTCTAGTATTCTCTTATCTTCTTTCTTTCTCATTGTTACTCCAGTGAGTAGTTCAAAAGGAGTTCTTTTGGTACTTCTCGATGTGGTGGAATTAATAGTTCTCTGAACAGCCTCAACAAACTTGTACCACTTGTTAGGGTCATTTATACATAACTTGGATAATACAGGAATGATTGTTCGATGAAGTCTCTCAATTTGACCATTCCCTCTTGGGATTCCGGTTGTGATGGTGTCATGTTCGATTCCCTCTGATTTACAGTAATCTGCAAACTCCTTAGATATGAACGCAGGTCCACGATCAGATATTATTCTTGCGGGGTTACCAAAAATAGCAGCCTTCTGTTTTAATTTTTGCAAGGCGTCTGCTGAAGAAGTTGATTTGACCGGATATAACCACGAAAATTTACTAAATCCATCGATGACGGTGAAAATGTGATTGTAGTTTTTGTTAGTGGTTGGTAATGGACCCACAAAATCGATGTGATACGTGGATAATGGTATATCTCCTTTAGGGATAGGGTTCAAAAAACCTTCTCCTTTTCCCTGTTTCTTATTTACGAGAATACATTCTACACAACTTTTTACAACGTTATCTACGCATTTTTTCATATTAGAAAAATAGTAATCTCTTTTTACTAACTCTTCAGTTTTATTAGCCGAAAAATGTCCTAAGGCATGACATTTCTTTACGACCTCAAGTTGCATGATCTCTGGGACAATTAGTACATCCCTATCATTTAACACTTTATATAAAACATTATTTTTTAACACATATTCGTCATTTTGGTTTTGTTGTAAAAGAGATTTCATAGTATTGATAAACTCATCATTTTCTTGAGCAGTAGCAATACGATGAGTAAGGGTATCATTATTTACAGCCATTACAGGGTGTCTGCTAAGAGCGTCAACATGCTGCATTTGTTTACCAGGACGGTGTTCTACTTCGTAGTCGAATTCCTGTAGCAGGAAAGACCACCTGGCTACCTTAGGTGTCAATTCACGTTTATCTAAAGTTTTAGTGAACGCTTGACAGTCAGTATAAATTTTAAATTTACTACCTAACAAATAGTTCCTAAATTTTTTAAGGGCTTCTACTATCGCTAACACTTCTAACTCATAACTACAGTATTTTTCTTCTTGTACAGAGGTCTTTTTACTCATATAATGGATTGGATAGTACTGTCCATCGTCATCTTCTTGTAATAAGATTGCACCGAATCCTAATTTAGACGCATCTGTATGAACTTCTAACTTATAGCCTTGCTTAAAAAGGTGTAAGACAGGCGCATTAGATAAAATGTCTTTCAGCTTTTGAAAAGCTAATTTCTGCTCTTGCTCGAATTTAAATGGAGTGGAAGCACGTAATAAGTCACTGAGTGGTCTTGCTATGTTGGCATATGAACGAATAAATTTTCTAAAGTAACCCGTTAAACCTAAGAAACTCTGCACTTCCCTAGCATTACGGGGTTCTGGGAAATTTTGTACTGCAAGAGTTTTTTCTACTGAGGGTTTAATCGTGCCATTCTCAATTATGTGACCTAAGAAATCGATCTTACGTTTCAAAAACTGACATTTCTTTAAATTTAACTCTAGACCAAATTTTAATGCCGTTTCTAACACACGTTTTAATTTATCTAACCCTTCATTCTCATCTTTAGATGGAATAATTATATCATCTAAATAAATAATTACAGTACCATCTTTTAATAGGTCTTTAAACACATAATTTACATATCTTTGAAATACTAAGGGACTATTACATAATCCATAGGGAACTTTTAGAAACTCATACTGGGCATTATCGGTCACAAAAGCTGTATATTTCCTACTTTTTTCCTCTACATCAACTTGTAAAAACGCATTCTTTAAATCTAGTGTCGAAAAAACTTTACCCTCCCCTAATCTATCAAATAAATCTTCAATATTTGGCAACGGGTATTTATCTTTAATTATTTTCTTATTTAAAGCACGATAATCACAGCATAACCTTATTCCTCCATCTTTTTTCCTACACACCACTATTGGCGAAGCATAATTTGATGTACTTTCTCTAATTATACCATCTTTTAACCACTGGTCAATTTGTCTATCCACCTCTGATTTCTCTACAAATGATAATCTGCGAGAGCATAAGCACACTGGTGTATCATCAGATAAAATAATGGACATTTTTAAATCAGTACTTTTTGTTTTAACTGGCTTATAACTTTTTATTAATGCGCTTAATCTCTCTTTTAACGACTTATCTAAAATATAACTGACATCGAATTTTTCTTCTTCTGAAAAATTGCACATATTTGAAAAAAAAAGTATCTATTTCATTTTCCTTTCGATCGAATACAGGAAAAGAACACTCATTTGCTTCATCGAAATTGCTTTCCCCCGAACTCAGAAAACTATCTTTCCCCCCTACGCTGGCACTCGAAACATCTGCTTCCTCTTTATTTTGTTGTTTCAAAATATGAAAGATATTACGAGGGAGAATTACGTCACATGACAAATTGTTGCAAAAAGCACCGATTACATTTATTGAATCATGATTAGGTAAAGATATTTTAAATTCAGTCAGATTTGCATCTTTCTTTTCATTAAAACAGCTAACTAGAGTGGTTGAAGAAATAACATTTTTAGTCTGGGGAATGCTATTTTTATTTACAATTAGAATCGAAGAACCTGAATCTTTCAACCCTTTTAGTGGAATATCATCCACTAAAATATCAACATATTCGAGCTCATTAACAATTAGGTTAATCGGACTTGTTTCGGATTGAACTACTGAATTCGTAGGAAGATTTTCACGGAATTCTTTTTTCTCAGCAATACGTTTAGGTAGAGATGTGAGCGGGGAAAAAACCCGGGTTTAAACCAGGGAATAAACCCGGTTTTTTGAGAAGGGAATTTTGAAAGTTTCCAAAACAAGAGAATTTTGAAAGTTTTCAAAAGTTACAAATTTAGCTTTTTTTTTTTTTTTTCTGAGATTAGATATGCTTTAAGGCATTTCAAAATGTTATCTCACATTTAGATGTTTTTTTATGATCTTTCAATTTTTAAATAGTGCTCTTAACGTCTATAAATTTAAAAAGTGCAAGTTTCAAATTTCATAAATTAACAGACTCATTTTCTGTTATTGCAGTACATTTATATCTTAGTTCTGACTGTATACACACTGAGTTCAATATAACACTTTTTTTTTTTTTAATCGCAGTCGGAGTTTATCATGTTTCAGTTGTATATCTTACATTTTATTTCAAAAATAAAACAAAAATGCTTCAAAATATTCTGCATTTACTAAAACAATCAATAATATTACAATGGAATATATTATTTCAATTAAAATTTCAACAATATTAATATGCAAAAAATAAAGAAAGAAAGAAATAACAGCCAAATTATTAATTATTAGCTATTGAATACTTTATGTATTGATTTGATGCATTAAATATTATTGCTCTAATTCTTAATAACCGAAGAACTCATGTTCGATTTTGTTGCCCGTGCTCTTTAACTGATTATAACGAAATTTCATGAACTATTGTGAAATTTTGTTTGATGAATTACAATAAAATTTAATAATTTTAAAGTATTCTAACCATAATTTAATTTCATTGTATTATTTTTATAACATATTTTATTATGGTATTTATTAAAAAAAAAGAAGAAAAAAGTTCTAAAGTTATTTAAATAGGCAGACAAAACTTCATCTTTTTTTATTGTTAATAACGTAAATGTTTAATTTTTTACAATTTTTTGTAAAATAATCACATAATTTTTTATATCAGTTTTATTTAAGCAAATAGAATAAAAATGATATTGAAACAAGTTGTTTGTACACTTAAAAGAATTAAAATTAAATCTAAACACTGAATATTAGTTTCTTCCCGTCAAAGTTTCCAAAGTTCCCAAAATTCCCGGTTTAAACCCGAAAATTCCCATGTTTATTCCCCTGAAGCAAAATTCCCGGGTTTTTTACATCTCTACGTTTAGGACACACTCTAGCGAAATGAAATGTTTTCCCTTTTGCACCACAAATATAACACATTCTTTCATGCTTTTCGTGAGTTTGATTAGATACCGAATTACGTATTATGGGATCTTTATTATTATAATGTGTCTTTCTAAAAGGAGTTTTGTTTACAAACCGCTTATTCTCTGAACTTTCGTTTCGCGTATTATTATTAGTTTCAATTAACGATTTCCCTCTAGAAGAGTAGAATAAATCACACCCCCGACCTAATTCGTTGGGTTTAAACCAATTTTGACCTTCTCGAACACTAATATGTTCCTTAGTTCTAGAATCCAACGTTTCATATAATTTATCAGAAACTATAAGATCACACAATTGCTTAACGTCGTTAACCCCTCTCAATCTACAATAGTAATCAAAAGAAGCTCTTAGACGGGAAGCGAATTGGACGTGAGATTCTGAGGGATTACGCAACGCATTTTTAAAATTACTTAAACATTCACGCGGCGTTGGTTGAAATTGTCTTAAAATTAATTCCTTAACTTTTTCATAATCGTTAATTTCTTCGGTGGTTACGTACGCAAGAACCTGATTACATTTATCTTCCAATAAATTAATCAATATTTCCGATTTAAATTTAGACGGTACATTTTTAGAAACGAATGCTTTTTCAAGGGATTGAAAAAATAAGTGCAAAGCTTCCGGTTTCTCAGGTACTGAAATGGTTAAAGTTCGAATACTTCTAATTAAATTTTCTAATGATTGTGAAGTAGTTTCTGAATTTGATTGCTCAACATTATTACTAGAATTATTTGCTGCAGCCTGTAACTTTAAATTCTGTAACTCTATTTCTTTTTCTAACTGGGATAATTTAATTCTTTCTATCTCAATTTTGGTTTGTTCTTCTACAGATTTCAACTTTTGTTATTCTACTAACGTTTTAATAACACCTCTAACAAATTCTAAATCATTTTTATAAATATCAGAACTCTCAATCAAAGTTTTGATTTCAAGTACCTTAGCTTCCGCCGGAACAGTTAGGCCTAATTCTTCAGCAATTGTTCTTAAATCGGCTTTTCTAATGCCTTGTAACACGTTTTGGGCCATTATAACTCTAAATAATTATTTATACCAAAAAATATTTCAATACTTCTACCAAATTAATATCATACTTAAATAGAAACAAAATAACATGAGAACAATTTTCTCAAAAAATGATTCTATGGTTTTTGTTCTGAAATCAAAATTATCATGATTTTTAAATAACCACATGCAGAACAATTTGTTTTATACAGCAGAATATTTAGATCATCTTATATATTTCTTAATTATTACACATATTTCATATAATATCACCATTATCATTATTGTTCTCCATTTAAAAATTGTTATCACTTTCGTTTTAAAATAATATTGTTAAAATAATATTGAAAACAATAATAAGCAAAATACTAAAAGATTATTCAGAATATTTTTTTCAATCATAATTCTTATTTCTATTCATTCTTCTCAAGTAATATATTTATTTTTATTTCATCACACAGTGAAATCAAAAGTGTTCTCAAAAATATTTCACCATTAATTTCTAATTCAAAATAGTAACTCAAACTCTTTTTGCTCAATGCATTAATCATTATTATGTATTATCAAACCCAATGATAAATATATAACAATAACAGTTACCTTTTTTAACTTGTTGGTGGTAATATCGCGGCAGAGTCCCCACTTGTAGAATCTTGGCTGGGTGTCTAGGGGTGGGGTAATGATGAGTGGCGACTTAGAAGACTAAACATTTATTACGAAACACACATACAATACAGGATACACAATGAAAAAAATGATAATAGCAGACTTTCTATTATTAACCAACTGCTGGTTTCAAAGCTTAGCACATAACAAGCTTTCTTCATCAGTATAACCGTAACGAAAAAACATTTAAGCACCTACTCGTGCTTGTATTCACAAAAACACCTACGCGTGCTATCAAATAGTAAAATTGAAGTAATGAGCCCTCCATGGCTCTACACACTTATTAAGAGCATTCTGTGCTCAAATTAGGACTAAATGACGACATCAGCCTTCGCGCTGACGGTCTCAACCGCTTTCCACTGCAGCCAGATCTCTACTGACTCCCGTCCGTCATCTCGTTCAAAGATAAGCATCAGAGACAGCGCCATCTGTTGGTTGTGCAAGGAACTTCCCATATATATATATATATATATATATATATATATATATATATATATGAATGATTATAAGGAAAACCTAGTTATAAAAATATTTAAAGAAATATTCTAAGTAAAAAACTAATTTATTAATTAAAAATAAAATTTTTAAGATTTCAATTAAGTGAGATTGTTTAATACTGTTGTTTGGACTTTCAGTTAAAAAGTTTATTTAAACATTTGAGCGGTAATCGATGCTAGTAGAATGGAAGTGTTAAGTTCGATCCCAAGTCGTGTTCGTCGACCAAGCCGTTGAGAGTTTCCCGTGGTTTTCTTCGAAACTTTCGCAAGTATAGGCTAAGGCTCCCGCCCCCTATTCCCACCCCGGAGAGCATTTCAAGCAGGTGTAGGGCACTCAATTTATCAACCGGCTTTAACACTACCACAATCACCACGAATTTTTTTTTATTTTTTTTTTATATAAAATGATTTTTTTACTATAAATGATTATATATATATACATAATTTATAGCACTATATTTTAATTAAAAATTAATTTAATTATTTAAAAATATATATATTTTTAATAATTCAATTAGTTCAGATTGCTTAATACTATTATTTGGTCGTTTAAATAAAAATACTATTTCAAACTGTTCTTAAACATCAAAAGATTTTTTACTATCATTCATCATAGAAATAAGGAGCTAATTAAAATTATTTAATTTAAAAGACCTAATTGAAAAACTAATTTAATTATTAAAAATATACATTTCAATAAAAAAAAAGAGATTGCTTGAATAATAAAGTTTCAGATTTTAATTATGAATCTTATTGTAAAATATTTTTAATAAAAAAGATCTAAAAGAAAGAAGAATGCTTATATATATTTCTTTATTTTTTCTTTTTTTTTTAAGGTTAAAGTTCATTTAATAAAATATTTTAATTGATAATACGTAATTTAATTATTAAAAATAGATTTTTTTTTCAAATTATTGAATTATTTAAGATAATTCAATATTGTATTATATATAATATTTATACTGTTTGGATTTAATAGAAAAAAAATTAAAAAAATTTTAATATAAAAATGTTTACTACTAATAATTATCGAAAAAGAAACTAATTAAAATAATTTTTATATTCTATGCGAGGTACATATTTAAAGCACAATTTGGTACCTTTATACTAAATACGATGTAACAAAAATAATATACATATATTTGATGTATACAAAATAATTTTTCCTCTAAAATAAGGGCCAGCTAGCACTCGAGAGGTTCTGTCCTGTAAGCTGGTAGACGGAAGATTACGAGTTCGATCCCAGGTCGCTCTCGTCGACCGAGCCGTTCGGTGTTTTCCGTGGTTTTCACCAAAACGTGTGTAAATGCGCGCTAGAACCCCTTAGAAAGACCCCGCGGAAGGCACTCCCCTTCAGGTCTAAGACCTTAGTGCAATCTTTCGCCTTTACTCCCAATACCAATAGCAATATCTGTGAAATAAGATATGATTAGCGTAATTGATTGACTAACAGGGTGTCACAAAGTATTTCTGATTCATTGTGAAGTATATAAATGGGAAAACTACTTAATATTAATTTTCAGTGTTGTACGAATTTTTTTTAGTACATCATATGGTGTGCATGTGCAGTTTACACGATATATGTTCGACATAAAAAGTAATCTGTTTAATGCTTTCTCTTATATATACATATGTATATATGTATTATGAATGCGTTTTCATACAAGCATAAATATACACGTTTCACACACCATGAAAGCCGAAAATTATTTCAGCAAATTTTGTCTGTGTGTGTATGTGTGTGTGTCAGCGTGTCTGTACGCGTACAACGCTATTTTCATTATTATAAAATTTTCCAATATTAAAATATTCTCATTCGATTTGTAGACTCCCCAAACAGTTATATTCCTATTTTGAACGATCTAACTCAATTTCTATTTTTTTGCCCCTTCGTCCCCCCCCCACCACACACACACATTCGCCCTTTCTAATAATTTTAGACTTTCGAAAATATTCTCATCCTGTTTGTAGGCTCCGAAAACTTATATGCCCCAATTTTAAACTGTCTAACGGTATTTTTACTTTTTTGCCCCTTCGCCGTCCCTTCCCGCTCCTCTTAATAATTTTACACTCTCGAAAATATTCTCATACGATCTGTAGACCCCCAAAACCTTTATATACCTATTTTGAACGAGCTAACTCCAATTCTATTTTTTACACCTTCGCCTCTCCCCCCCCCCCTTTTCCGATCTTTCTAATAATTTTAGACTTTCGAAAATATCCTCATCTATTTATAGGCCCCCAAAATCTAAATGTACCAATTTTAAACGATCTCACGCTAATTTCAATTTTTCTGTCCCCCCCCCCCCCCTTTTGAGCCGACTTATAATTTTGCACTTTCGAAAATAACCTCATTTGATTTGTAGACCACAAAAACATAGTAAAATTAAGAATAACAGAAGATTAAATGTCACCGAAATCCACGTTAACCAAAAGAATTGTGGTCCCCTTTAGCCCCCCCCCCCATGTATATTTGAGCTTTAGTGGGGTTTTTGTCCGGTGGGGATTTTGTCCGGCGGGGTTTTTGTCCGGTGGGGATTTTGTCCGGTGGGGTTTTTGTCCGGTGGGGCTTTTGTCCGGTGGGGCTTTTGTCCGTGGGGATTTTGTCCGGTGGGGCTTTTGTCCGTATCCCTTTCGCTCGATGCAACTAAAATTAAGTACTGTATTCCTCTGCACGCCAGGATTAATAGACTACTTTTCGAAAATACTCTAATAAATCAGCTAAAAATTAATTAATTATTATTATTTTTTTTTTTCAGTCCTGAGAAAGAGGACTTCCTTGGGTACTGTTTGTATTTTTTTTTTCATGTCTCTACGACATTTCATTGATTTTCTATCATTTTTTAAAGTCAACATTTTAGATTTTGACATTTTTGGCCAACTTTAAGCTAAAATTAAAAATATTTCTAAACGTTTTAAAAATAATACGAGAAAGAAAATCAGTGAATAAACTTCTGTTTTAACGATTGCAAAAATTTTTAATCTGTTAATTAAGACATTTTTCTCTTTAAAAGGAATGTAATTTTTTCCATTGGTTAACATGGGACACCTTGTAATGGCCGCCGTGGATGAAGAGTCGCCTTAAGGCGCTGCCGCTAACAGTGGGGTCCCCAATCCGACATAGTACGGTTGTGGAAGACACAGCAGAAAGCAGCGAGGACCTGAAGCCAAGTTTTCAGCAATTTCAGTGGATTTTTTCTTTCTGGTTCTTACCATTTTTCTTTTCTTTTTTAGTTTTTGTTTCTAAAGTGATATAAAAAATTGTGATTAAATTTCTTTGAAAATTCATTTAAATACAACGATCAGTGAATCGAACAAAACGGCCTTCAATAAGTTAATATAAGAGTCCTTTAGATATATGATTTAAATTTAAAGCGACAAAATTTGTATATAAAATTTTATACACGATTCCGAGAAAGTGGAGGCCCACCAGCAGCCGAGCGGTTCTGCGCTCAAAGTTTGTAGATGGGAAGTGTTGGGTTCTATCTAAGGTCGCGCTCATCGATCTAGCCGTAGATTTCCGTGGTTTTCTCCGAAACTCACGTAAATACGGGCTAGGACCCCTTAGAAAGACTACCCACAGACGGCATTCCATCTATAGTCCTAGGACCAATGTGTAGTCAATCGAACTTGAATCCTACAATCAACCAACCAACCAACCAAGAAACTGGAAAAATCTGCGCTTAAATTTGATGAAATGATATCGCCTTGATGAGTAGTGTTCTTTCCATAGGTGGCTTCAGAGCATGCCCAGATTCAAATGTCACGCTACGCCACTGGTAGTTCGTAACGACTATCATGGCCGTGGAATAACGCAGTTCTCAAAGACAGGTAGTAGATGGTAGGAGACATGAGCCATCAAATATTAGGATCTAAACTTCCATCAGACAGTCTAACTATATTCGTAATAAGTATAAAACTTTGAATAAACCCTGTAAAAGGCAATAAACTCGCAACAACTGTTTCGAGTGGAAAGAAAACAAAGCCCTTCATCAGGCGAACAAAATAGGCTTGAGTGCTGCAATCAAAGCAGCAACGCACAAAACAATTTTTAGTGAAGAGCAAAAATATATAAAAATGAATGAAAATATAAATACTGGTGCGATCAGAATTATCAAATAAAAGAAAAAATAAATAAATAAATAAAATTTTTAAAAAATATAGCAATATCTAAAATTCTTAAAAGTATCAAAATTAAATGAAAATCGCAGTTATGTGAATAATTTCCTTGGATCAGGCAAGAACGGAGTGGAAGAAATATCATTAACAAGATAATTAGAATTTTTAAATATGTAAAAAGCTTCATGTATATTCAAATTTGAAAAGGAGACTGGAGATATAATTATGTTAGCTTTAGAAAAATCAAAACAATGACCATGAGCCTAGCAGTGGGAAGCAATAGAAGATTTGGAAATCTCTTCATTATGAACATTCGACTTTGCACATTTATTCTATATTTCAAATGCCTCCTAGTTGGATCAATATAACCTAAACGCCAGATCGGTTTTCAGTAGGAATGGGATCAAAGAGAAGGTAATTTAATTTTGTTGACGGGTTTGTAAATGGCTTTAAAGCCAAATGGTGAAAGCCAATCAGAGTTCGAGTTCAGATAACCCATATAAAAACTAACCCAAATATTTTTTTTTATAAATATCCCAGCAGCTGAAAATTTTGAAAAAATATTTACAATAAAAAGCGAATTTCACTAGAAGGAAGGTGGACCCTCGCGATTGAAGGTTAGGCCTGATACTAGGGCTAGCCAACTCTAGAGGAACATTTCGTTCAATCTAGGGAAAAATATAATTTAGTGAGGCAGTTCACTGTTATGTAACTTCAGACGTAATAATATTACATTTCTTAGAGAAGGATAGAAAGTCGTCTCCTCTAGTTAGAATAACTAAAGGTCGTTTCTTTCCATGACCGACTCTAGGATCGTAGTGGTTTCTTTCTCCTTAGAAGTCACCTATGGGCAGAAAGGGTGATGGATCTGGTCACTGGATTTTTTAACATCTAGATCTAGTCATACCCATGAATGAATTAGAAAAAAAAAAAATATATATATATATGGACCAAAAAGTAAGAATTTAACCTTTTTTTGTGTGACAGTCGGTGTACCACATATTTTAATTTGTAAAATTATAGCATTAATTTATGAATGTTAAGTAGATAATTGACACTAAATTTTGCTTATCAACTAAAATTTTATAACGAAAAAAAAAAAAAAAAAAAAAAAGGCCCATTTTTGGCAGTTGGCCAGTTCGCCCCTGTAGGTAAAATAAGTGTTAAATCCAAATTTCTTTGATAAGCCAAGATTTATCATTAAAGAACAGTATCCTGCCTAAAACAGTGCTTGGTGCCGTGCTTAAAACGGTACTTCTAAGTAAACGGTATTCTAAGCAAAGGATCTACTTTGGTTATATCGCTGAAGGTTATATGATTTTAAAAAATAATGATAATAAAAATAAAAGAAATAAAAAACCCTCTGTAATGAAAAATTATTCTGAGCAAGATAAATTTTTGAACATTTTACAAAATCGTCCTTTTCGGGCTGCACGGATTCGAACTAGAAAATTCAAACGTCAAACATTTTACTTTTCAGAAAGCAAACGTACTATCCGTTTTATTGAATAAGTTAATAAATAATTATTAATATATATCACGGAGTAATATTAATAGGAGTTGAAGGTCCAATGGGAGAAAGCTACGAAACTGTGATCTAAATTTTTGGTAAATATTGAGGGCGCCACTTGTCATTCCTCCCTACTTCGGCGCGGATATACTGTTGTTTTCAATAGAATTTTGCTGAAGTATATTTAAAATTTTTTATTTCAAGCAATTTAATTTCTTTGTAAGTTCTTAAAACTGCATAATTCAGATGTTTCAAATAAATGCTTCGTTCCTAGTTGTAAAACAGGCTATGATAGTGATAAGAAAAACAAAAAAAAAAGCCCTAGGAGAAAAATAAAGTCCGAGTTCGTGTTTTCTGCACCTAAAGTAAGTTTATTTTTTTCTTTACAAAATTTCATCCATTCTCCTTCCTCCCAATTGTCTGTTTTAGCTAGCTTCGGTTCATAAGAATCGTCATTTTTTAAAAGCTTTCTTTCAAAGTAAAATTAGTATAAAATGGCTCTTAAAAAAAACATGTTGGTTAGAATACTCTATTTAATGAAATTTGCTTTCAATCGAAATTTTTTCAGCTTGATATTATTTTTTAAAAAATAATTAAAACGAGACATTTCCCCATTGAATAACATTGCGGAAGCTGGAGAGTAGGAAGGATTGCACGCTGGCGCCATCTGTAAACATTAGAAAACAACATCACAAAATTTCAGCGTTACCTTCTTCTCCTGTCTTTTTACTCCGTGATATATATAATGACCCTCATCGTCATCTGTCATTCACGATTCCGGTTTGCACCGCTTCAAAACAGACTTTTGGCAGCCATTTTTTTTTCCCCAATTTGTTCAATTCAACTTACGAAAACATACATATCATTTTCATACATGTTTTGTATCGCACATATTGTTATTTATTCCGTCTAAAACCTTGAAAAACTATTCAATTGTAATGTTTAAATGTTTAATTAAATATAACGGATCACTGGCTATTATAAACATGAACCTATAAATAGAATTATGTAACTTCATGATTATAAACAACGGAATGCCCAATAAAAACAAACATAATTTGTTGCCATTCAGAAAATACAAATTCCAAATGGACAACTCTTTAATTGCAAATGAACGACTCTTTGACTGTTTCATTAAAAAAAAAAAAAAAAAAAAATGCTTAAAATATTTCTAAAACATATTAAAGCCTTAAAAATCTTAAAATATATTTGTAAAAACATATTAAAGTCTTTAAATATTTTTATCAAGCTTCATTATTTGTTTACATTGTATGGTATGATTGGCGTCGAGTTCAGTAGTAAATGTCGCCAGTTGATTTTAGTTTTGAAATTAATGTAAAGTTATAGTTGGGATAGAATGTTTGGTTGGGCGAGTAAAGGTCACCAGTTGAATTGAGTATTGAAAGTAGGGTAGTCTAAGGTGATAATGTCGAGTCAAGATAAAATGTTCGGTTGAGAATGAGAAAGTCCCCAGCTGGATCCTGGATATTTTGGCGATGTTGTGGGTGAGATAGCTGGTTGGGAGTATAGAGTAGAGGTGAATTTGGGTTAGCATGGAGTGTCTGTAATTATTAGATAGTTAGTTAGAAAATACGCAAGCAAAGTGATGACGTCCCTGGGCGTCAGTGGATGCAAGAAAAAGATTTCCTATGTTAATCGCCCATTGGATTTTTTGCAAAAAATTATTAAAAATTGAGGAAAATTATTTCCCGATTTTAATTCCCATATTTCGGTATAGATATGTATTAGTTATCGTGTGCATGCGTTAGATTACGTTGTTTTTGCTGTAACATTGATAAAATTTAAATTTTAAATTTCAAAACTTTAGAAAAATAAAATAGCAAACTTCCATATTTGATTGAAAACATAAACATTTCATTTCAAAGGATGATATTTACACAATAAATATCCAACTAATATACTAAAGAAAAGGAAAATGATAAATATTCTATCATAATTTGTTTTCAAATGTTTAAATAAAGTGTCTGATATAAGATACTCATATGTTGCAGCGGAATAGATTTAATATATCTGTCATCCTTGGCGGAAAAAATATTTCGCCAAATTATTTGGCGAACATATTTCATTCCTTTCAAAAATCATGGTTATTTTAACTGAATTATATGAAATAATATATCGTACAATACGTATTACGAAAATAAACATCTGGCATGTATATTTTCGTAGTATGTTTTTAATCGCCAAATACAAAAAACGCCAAAGATGACAGTTTTGAAATTTAAAATTTTGTCAATTTGACAGCAAAATAACTCAATCTAACACATGGATACGATATCATACCTATACCCGAATACGGGTATTAAAATCGGAAAATAATTTTCCTCGATTTTTAATAATTTTTTACAAAATATACAATGGACGATTAACATATAGGGAATCATTTCTTGCATCCACGGACGGTCAGTGACGTCACATTTCGCTTACGTATTTGGAAACAGGATCTTCGATCTTCGATAGTCTTAAAGTATTTTGGTAAAATGAAGTGAATCGTTATTTACTTCCTCTTACCCATAGGGTCGAGAAAGTATTGTTTTAGGGTCAAATTTTCGAACGTGAGTTTTTGTTATACTTACATGTTCTGAGGTCCCCTGAATACGAAAATCACGTTTTTAGCGAATGGTCTCTGTGTCTATCTGTGTGTCTGTTATCAGCATATCTCAAGAACGAATAGTAGCAGAAATTCCAAACTCGGTATTCTAAATGTGTATCATATAGGGATGCTACAGCAAGCTTTTCGTTAAGATGAAGCAAATGGTTCGTGTACAGGGACATTCAAAAGTATTCAAATACATTACGGTGGTCTATGGGGGAAATTGCAAGTAAGTAGAATTTAACATCTATAGACTGCACTAAACCAAATGAAACGAATATATATTTTTCTAATAGAGATAGTCAACTGGGAAATTTTTTTTTGTGTATGTAGGAGCCTCGCCTCCCCCCCCCCCTGGGGTAGATGTCCTCCCTCGAGTGGAGTAAATTTTCATGATGGGTATCTTTCAAAAGATCTCGCCAATACCTTTAAAACGAATGGTTGAACCATCGATCTACGATAATTTAAAATAAAGTTAATGATTTCTTTCATTTTTAACATTTTTTTTTTTTTTTTACTTTAATATTGAGAATAAATTCAACTTTTTTTTAGATATTTAGTGTTATACTATTTCTCTAATATGGAAATCGTCTGTGTTATCATACAAGATAACTTTTTAAAATAATAATTTTAATAAATTATTTTTTTTAAACTGAATTATTTTTTAATAACCGAATTAAATTCTATATAAATGTAGGTGCATTAATGAAACGGGGGGTTGAGGGGAGCCAGAACTAATGATCATATAAAACTCTTCCGAACCCTAATTTGAATTGTTTAACATAGGTTTACATAACAGTACACGTTATCTCACCTTTTAATCTCCAACCTGTACTTATAGCATTAAATTTCAGAGTAAGAGAAATTCGTGTGAGTGACACACTAGATTATTCTTATTATGAGGACTTTAAATGGAGCACTTAACGGAGCACTGGGATGTGTTGTTGCTGTTGTGTTTTCGGGCCTATATTTTTTGTCACCCAGCAGTTTTTTTGTCATTCATATTTATTGATCGGGTAGAATATTTTTAATTTCAGACGAAAATTAGAAAATATCGAAACACATTTGATTTCTAAACAAAAACTGAAAATACATTTGAATGATCACGTGGTAATCTTCATGATCTAAATATTGTTTTCAAGATTTATCGTTCACATTCCGTCATTTTTGACGGGGCTATATACTAGTGAAGAAATAATAACTGAAATCAGAAGTGCATATTTAGTCTGATAACTTTAATTTTGATATTGAATCCACATATCACCACAAGAAAAGTAAATTCAGTAACTCCAGCAAGAAAAGTGACACAGGGTAGGTGCTCCAGTAATTGACATCTATCCCGAAATAATTAATAAATAAGAAAAATAATAAAATCATGTATTTTACATATAAGAATTTTAACATTGTATGTCAAACACTGGAGCATAGGGTGCTAATAACTGGTAAAAGGAATAACTAGCAGTGTCAAACACTGGAACATAGGGACATCGATGCATTGATCAATCAAATGAGATGAAAGTCTCAAAAATCTCTCTTGCACATAGTTCCTTAGCAGAAAATTGGGAGTTGCGTTAATTTGATTATTAAGATGATTTTTATCGATGATTAATTCAGACGAGATGCCGCATCAAAATGTTTCTCTGTACTTGATAGCTTCTTTATAAGAGGAAGTTGTGTATTAATGTAGAAGTTTCTCTTTAAATATATTTTATTATGCTGCTCCCCTTACTTTTACACAGGCCCAAAGCATCCCAGTCTTTTTCCGTAAGGCTCATCCTGTCGACTTTACGTTGTAATGATTATGATGCAATGAAATTAATTATTTTATAATTATTTTTATCCTTCGTAAAAGTCATGGAAAAAAATAGGTAGAGCAGTTTGTTTCTTTCATAACCTAGCAACGAACGGAGGAAGTGAGGTCATAATTTATCTGTGTGTGACATTGACATAGACTTGGGGAAAAGAGTATACAACACATAGGCGTAGCGAGGGGGGTGCACATCATAGACATAAAAATGAAAAATTGCATTACATACAGTGTCTTGCAAAAGTTTTGAAATGGTATGTTTTTCTGTCCTAAAATTTTATTTAAAAAAATTTCTTAATAATGTAAATTAGTAATTTGTCCCTCTTTAAAGCTTAACAAAATGCGAATTCATATTTAATTTTTGTCAAAATAGACTAATTATGACTATTGAAAAAAAAAAAAAAAAAAAATCTGACGTCAGAAGCATAGGCGTAGAGTTATATGGAAGCCCCCCTCCAATAATTTCTAAGATGGTGCTCCCCTCTTTTTCTCTAAATGAAGCAAAATTTAAAACTTCAAATCAGCATATATAGTTACACTCATCAGTGCCTAACTCTGTCACACTTTAGGCTTAACGGCCCTCTTCACTTACCGTCGCCGGAAGCCCGAGCCAATGTTATTCTATGGGGAAATTTTCTTAACAAATAACTTATTAACTAAAACATATTTTTAAATTCTGTTTTCACATTCAGAAAATTCCCAGCTGTTAAATTGACGGACCTTTTTTAAAAATCTATTTTTTTAATTTTTAACGTTTTATTTTGAAATTGCAAAATGAAAAAATTTCGCATATTGAAAAATCGTATTTTGCAGCTTCAAAATAAAATATGAAAAATTTAAAAAAGTAATTTTTTTAAAAAATTCCGTCAATTTAACAGCTGGGAATTTTCAGAATGTGAAAACAGAATTTAAAAATATGTATTAGTTAATAAGTTATTTGTAAAGAAAAATTTCCCATAGAATAACATTAGCTTCGGCTTCCGGCGACAGTGAGTGAAGAGGGCCCTTAAGAGATTTCCTTGGACTCTGTCTGTTTGTGAACACAAGTTCTCACCTAATATTCATACTTTAGTTAATTTTAAAAAATCTAATTGTATGATCAATAAGCTGTTTAATCTGACGGATTCAGAAAAATTACCCCTTTCATTCGGTACCTTATTTTAACGAATTTTTGATTAGATTTTTTAAAAATTAGTTAAAATATGTAAACAACAACTTTAAAAAAGACAATCTTTTAAATGTTGCCTTTTTTTCAGCACAAAATAAAATATGCTTTCATGCAAAAAAAAAAAAAAAAAAAATATATATATATATATATATATGAAATATTAAATTTGCGTCTATATAATGTCTTGATGATCTAAAAAGTGACGTCTATAAAATAATAATAATAATTTTAAATTTTAAAGGTAACGAAAAGATAAATAAAGTTCGAAATTTTCGCACGGTCTTGCCAGAAAATTAATTATTTGAAGTGAGAAATAAATAAAATGAAATGATTATTTTTCAACGGGTGCCTTAGTCGCTCTACAACTAATTAGTTGTCTATATAAATAAAGAAAATAATTTGTCGTTAACACATCCGGGTGGACCACTCCTATTTTTGATTGGTCTAGATTTAACTACTTTAGTGATGAAAGTCGGCCGTTTTTTTTTTTTTTTTTTTTTTTTTTAAGTAAAAATTGATGAATTTTTTTAAAAGGTACTGTATAGATGTTACACTTTTTAAAAGAGTTCTAAAAATTGTTAATTTTTTGTGTAGACACTATTTATATCAAGTTATTAAAGATATTACGTTGCAAAGTTTTCTTTTAAGTAATTAAAATATGAAAAGAAATATTAGTTATAATTTAATAGTCCCCCCCCACAAAAAATAATAATAATAATAAAATAAATAAAATACGATTTTATTTATTTACTTATTTTTTCGATATAAAAATAAATACATTTAATTAAATGTGAACTTTAAAAAATTGTAAAAAATTAAATTATGCATCTCACAAAAATTGACGTCATTATCACTTTAAAATTTTCTACACATTGATAAAGTGCTAATGTAGTTCTATAGCTATAAGATTCAACAGAAAATTTAAAAACATGGTATATATATATATATATTTTTTTTTAATCTTATAATTATGTATAATTTTGTTGTCATTTCGGCGATGAGTTGATATAGGTATCGCATATGCATAAGTAAACATTTTGGCGAGAAATGTCCGCGCCACTTCAGTACCAAATTTCAAATTCCGTCAAGAGGCCCAAACTCTTTTAATGGTTTTGCACAATTTTTCTCAATTTTATGTTGAATGTTTTTGTAATGCGAGTGGGAAAAAAAGGAAAAGCATTTTTTTTTTTTAAATTGGGCTAATTATACAAAATATCTCCATGTAAAATATTACTCGTTTTCCGTTCTGTTTATTATCAAAAAGAAAATGACTAATGCAGTTTTTCCTATATTATTGACATTTCTATAAATTAAATTAAGTTATCCAGTACCAAGACTTTGCGGTGAAGAAGACTCTGCCGAAGTCAGCGAGCGCTTCTTTTTAAGCAATCTCAATATATTTCCTTTTTCGTTTTAATTTGTAGAACGGTATTAAAAAATATTGATTCTTTTTTTAATTCATTTAAATATAGTGACTAGCGAAGCGGGCAAAGCCTGCAAGTTAATAAAAAAAAAAAGAAAAAAAAAAAAAAGAATAGCATTTTTAACACAACCTTTTTTTCCCCCTTCGGTTAGTTATTTTTCTTGTAAATTTGGCATTTTAAGATTCGTTTTTGTAAACAAACTAACAAAAGTTGCTTCCTATGCTATTTTTCATGAAAAATAAGTGATAAAGACACACACATGCAAAGAAAAAAAAAAGGGGGGCCATTCTTTCTCTATCACAACAAAACAGTGATAAATTACGTCTAGGAGTGATGTGGACCCTTGGGCATGGAGAGTGTACAGTATATCCTAAAATGGTCAAGTATCAGATTGCAGCATTTTAAAGGAAAATTAGACAAATCGCGTAGCAGGGGTCCTTCCTTGACTGATGAGCAAAAGATGTTATCTTTTTCTAGGAATCTGAGTGGGTCAGTGTGAATGAAAAAGATCTTCAAAATGTTGTACTTTGTTAGGGAAATGACAATGACCATTGAATAGTGACCAAATTACATCAGATACCAGAAAGAATTAGCTTCAGAAAGACAGTAGTTAAGTTTAAAGTTAAACATACATAATTTTTTATCAATATATGCAAATATTTAATTAAATTTTCTCACTGTCAAGCCATCAACATCAAATTGTGACAATTTTTCAAAGTGTAGCACCATACAGTGCATATTTGACCGTTTTTATTTATATAATACAGAAAAAATAATTTTTGTGATGTCTAAGATTACTGCATAAAATTATTTTAGTTTATGAGAAATAAATTTGAATTTGTGTAAATTTGTTAATGAAAGGGTGGGCGTTTAATCACATAAATATTATTAGGTTTTATTAAAAATGAGATTTAGAGAGTTTAATGCGAAAAATTAGAAATGTATAGAGAAATAAAGAATGGAAATGAAAATTCTATTATAAATTTTGTACATTTGTATAATGTATCACTATATTTTGTGCACTTTAAAGAATTAAATTAGTCTTTAAAGAGATATCTCACATAGATTATAATGTAATAGTTTTCTTTTATCAGTTCTTGCAGACAAACCAGTATGATAGTTCTGTTTATTCCATTTTCAATAGGGAATGCTATAATAAACATGATTCTTATCTATCAGTTTATAAATGCATTCAAAAAATATTTAATGAAATTAGAACGCATCGCTTATGAACGAATCAACAGACAGACTGACTGAAGCTCCAAACACTCCTATTAACTTTGTTGGTGTGAAGTTTAAATTGATCATACTTTATTTAAGTTTTAACAATGAATTAAATTCCAAAGGAACAACGAGCAATATGTATGAGTTATATTCTATTAGTTCCCCATCATACTATAGGTATGGGGAACTTGGGTAATCGTGAAAATTTTCGACCTCGGTTTTTTTACACTTTTACACGTTTGCAGGTGTGAGGAATCCGAAAATGACAAAATTTGTATGGTGTCTGTCTGTAGGGTGTCTGTTAGTGTGTTAGTCTGTGTACACGATATCTCAAGAACAAATTGTCGCAGAGAGGTCAGATCAGTTTTAAAATATTACTTTCGACACTGGCAAGAACCCTATTCAGTAACATTCGAATTTAAAAACTTCGTAAGTTATTAGAAATTTACAATTTTTTTAACATGGGAGAATAGGACAAAAATTCACTTAAACGTGCATTAAATGGAAACTTTTTACTGTAAAAATGTCAGACCAGTTTTAAAATATCAGTTTTAATGCCGGAATGAACATCAGTAACTATAAATATGCTACTTTGAAAATTTTGCACGTTATTAGAAATTTACGAATTTCTTAACATGGCAGAATAGAGCAAAATTTCACATAAACGTCAATCTTGAGGGATATTTTCATCGTAAAGATGTCAAACCACTTTCGAAATATTATTTAGGATACTGGCATGAATATCATAGACTATGATTTTTCCAATTTAAAAAATTCATAAGTTATTTGGAATTTACGATTTACTTAACATGTCAGAATAAGGCAAAATTGAGCATAAACTTTCATTTTCAGTATCATAAATACATTAGACAACTTCAAAATTACATTTATAATATTTGTTTGAACACGATTGAATACAAATATTCTAATGGGAAAATTTCGTAAATTATTCGTAATTTACGATTTTATCAACATAGCAAAATTGTAAATTTTTCATATAAATATGAATTTTGAGGATTATTGCATTGGAAATAGTAGCATGAAAACTAAACAACGGAATTGACCCTGATAAAAGAAATTAATAGATTAGAATAAGATAAATATATCGACGTGAACGGTGGATAGCCTTTTAGGCAGGGATTTCATTCTGTCACTGTATCAAGCTTTGGTCAAATTCATTTCTTTTAATATGATTATAATATGTCTCGCACGAGAAATTTATGAGAACATAAATATGATGGGGAACTGAGCAGAGTCCAGTCCACCTATGCCAACTAGTTTTTTTTAAAAATCAATATATCATTGCTCTTGCTTATGTTATTTATTTCTTATACGAGTAATATGGCCCTTAAAATTATTTACTTTTTATTTGTTTGAGTGCAATATATTATAATGTTCAAATTTCATGATAGGTTGAGCTTTTTTTTTTTTCTTTCATAAAATTAAATGAATCCAAGCCTATGGGTAGAAAAAAAAAAAAATGTAAACTCTACATGTACTTGGCAGTATTACGTTAATTATTTTGGTTGCATTCTTGATGTTTTATAAAGTTTAAAATTGCCTTAAACAAGTATTTTCCACCTTCAGTGAGAGGACAAATGTTTATCGTATGTGCAATTGTTATATTACAGATAAATTTTGACCATCAAATAAACCTTAAATAAATAACTGTACTTGGTATTGGTGGACTTTAGTCAGACACCTATCCCATATTTGTTCCCATAAATTTCTACAATAGATAAGAGTAATGAACTCAGGCTTGGCTGGAAACTGAAATGCCTCACCCACTATGATACCTTTCCATTCCTTTCAATGAATTTCCTTTATCTTAATTTTCAGCATAATTTTACTGATGTGGTTTTGTACTTTAGTTTTCATTAGTTTCCATCTAGGTAATGCAAGTTTATGCGGAACATTACCCTGTTCTTTTCATCACCAGTTTTTAAAATAGAATGTTGATATTCAATAATATTCATACCAGTATCACCAGTGAAATTTTAAAGCTAAACCGACTTGTTTATGATGAAAGTAATCCTTATATTTTTAAAATATCCCTTATTTTGTCCGGGTCCATTAGTCGTCAAACTGGATGCTATATAACATGTGCCAATAAATCACCAAATACTTATCCCATAAATCTGTGGGAAAATAATAGATTCAGGACACCAACCACTTGTTCAATTTCAAAAAAAAAAAAAAAAAAAAAAAAAAGTTCAAAGTAACATACCTACATGATACAGATTTAGAATACCGGATTTAAAATTTCTGCTAATATTTGTTCTTGTGTTATGCTTACATGATTCAGATACAGAGAGACACATATTTTAGACACATCAATTTCTAAAAAATATGTTTTTCGGTTTAAGAGGACCTCAAAACTTATAAATATATCAAAAATCCAATGTCAAAAATTAGGCACAAAAACAATACTTTCTCTATCATATATAAGTAAGAAAAAGTAAAAAAATAACTTAACACAAAATAATAACCAAATATGTTTAGAATATTTTGTTAAACTATAACAATGTAAAATCCAGAGAAAAAAATAAATTATCAGGCAGTATTAAAAATAATAATAATAATAATAATTAAATTTTTAAAATTTAATTCAAATAATTTTCAGAAAATTTTAATACATTTAATATTGTTTATTTTAATACACATGTGTGTAAATTTTTATGAAATTCTAAGACAATAATATGCAATGAAGATTCATAAAGTACAAAATTTTCACAAGTTCAAGCTGGGCCCCTCCAATGATATTTGGAAAACTCTACGCCTATGGTCAGAAGGAAAATCGATAGCTTGCAAATTTTAAAATATGTGTGCAAATTGCCTAGAAAATAAATATGATGATAAGATTTTATTTCATTTTGAAAATTCTCTGGAAAATCCCCCAATTTTCAATCAAATTTAAATACTTTTGAACTCTGAACTTGTCCCTACTTATAACTACTTTTTAATTTTTGTTACAATGACTAAAATTTAAAATTCATTGAAAAAAAAAAAAAAAAACTAATTTTTCAAAATTTCGTATACTTTAGTCTAATAAACCATGCTATTTATTTTAAATCTTGAAAGTGTAGTTGAATACTTGTAAACTATAACATTTCAAAATGTTAAAGCAAATTTTGCCTGAGAAGGAAAAAAAAAAATCCTATTTCAATTAAAGGTATCAAACATATTTTTATTACTTATCTAAAAACAACTCTATTAAATCAGCGTTCTAAAAAAAAAAAAGAAACATTGAAATTGGTCTATTCATTTGGAAGTTACTACGGCTCAGACAGACACACAGGCTGAAAACTTAAAATATCTGTTTTCTTTTTTTTTTTTTTTTTTTTTTTTTGGGGGGGGGGGGGGGGGGGGAAGGAGAAGGAGGGGTCAGGGATGTTAAAAATGGGTATTTTTAGAAAAACCTTCTGTCAAGCCCAAACTTATACACACACCATAATGATCACCATTACATATAACAACTATTTCTCTGTTGTCGCCAAAAATATTTTTTTACATACAGCTTTGGGCCTGAAAATTTTTGCACCCCCCTAAATCAGATGCTGGCTACGCCCATGATACAACAACTTGTACTTTTTTGAAGTTCACAAAATTAACTTCACAGTCGATTGCAGAAATATTGTATCATTTTGCAATCAACAGTCAAAATTGTATGCTTAATTACCATTATTTACTTAAACATGCACAATCGACAAAATTGCTGATATTTTTATGCCTGATTACTGAAATACATAATTATTTTGTTACAAATTTACATTTAATTGCAAATAACTACTACTAATATATACAAACTGTCGCCACTAATTGATAAAATGTCCCCCTTTTTTTAAAGCTGATCCCCAAAATTCGCAATACTTTCACTGTCAATTATGCAATTATTTGACTGCTAATCGATGAAATTTGTACCTTTTACAAAGCTGTATTCGCAAATACTAAAAAACTTTGCCATTAATCTATGAGATTCGAACTTTTTCCAAAGCTGAAAAAAGCATAAAATAAAATTTATTCTGTTAAAGACATGCTACAAAGAAATGAAAGTTTCAACACTAAGAAAATTTGAAAGAAAAATAGAGGTACTTTCCTTTTGCAAGAGATGAAAATTTTTTTTTATGTTCAAAATATTTTAAAAAGCTTTCGAGACCAATATTCTTAGTTATTAGTTTTTGTATAATCATTTGTTAGGCCAGAAATTTCAAATGTCTCGAAAGTTTTTAAAAATATTTTGAACATTAAAAAATGTTCAAAGTACCTATATTTTTCTCTAAAATTTTCTTAGTGTTGAAACTTTCATTCCTTTGTAGCATGTCTTTGCCAGAATAAATTTTATTTTATGCTTTTTAGAGCTTCACAATAAAAAGCTTCTAACTTTAAAAAATGATTTTTTACTTAAATTTTATTTTGTGTTTTTTAGTTACAAAAAAAGGAAAAAGCTTCTTAAAAAAACTAATTAAAATTTCTTAGGATATTTTGTAGACAACGGAAGATTTTCTTTTATCAATTGACATTTTTTTCGATTATTTATCTGCAAAAAAAGTACTATATCGCCCTTCAAGGAGCGAATCCGAGACCATCACGTTATCAGCATGATGCTTTAACCAAATGTCTAAGAACTGTCAAGAAAAATCATAGAACATTCTAGAAAAATCTAACAAATACTTATACAAACAAAAGGAACATTGTTCTCGAATGCTTTTTAAAATATTTGGAATATTTAAAATTTTTCATGTTTTGCAAAAGTGAAATATCTATATTTTTCTTTAAAATTTTCTTGTTGTTGAAACTTTTATGATTTTATAGCATGGATAAATTTTTATTTTAGGCTTTTTAGGGCTCCACAATAATAAAAAACTTTCAGTGTTATTTTTATTTATTTATTAATTTTTATTTATATTTTTACTGAAATTTTTATTTTGTGTGTTTAGTAACTCAAAAAAAAAAAAAAAAAAAAATGCTTCTTTAAAAAACTATCAAAATTCTTTAGGACACTGTATAGACAATGAAAGATTTTCTTTTATCAATTGACATCGTTTCTAGTAATTATCTGCAAAAAAGTAACACATCGGCTTGCGAGGATCGAACCCACAAGCATCGTGTTATCACGATGCTCTAACCAAATGCGCTAACGAGCGACGAAAAAGGTTGTTTAAATTTACATTAAAGTGGAGGTAACTTCTTTATCAGAATGACACAAAGATACGATGATAAAAATCCAATTTCAATAAAAAGCTTCTAAAAGAATATATAACTTTTATTTTATGATTTTTAGTATATAAAAAAAAGATTCTTAAAAAAACTCTTCAAAAATTCTTAGAATACTCTGTAGACAATGAATTTTTTATTTTTATTTTATCAATTGACACATTTTCTATTAATTACCTACAAAATTTAACACAATGATCCTTCGGGGATGGAACTCACCACCATCGTATTAGCAACTTGACGCTCTAACCAACTGAGCCAACGAGCGACTATATGGACTGCTGACATTTACTTTAAAATTGAGGTGCCTTATTTATTACATGAAGATGCAATAACGAGACCCAATTTCAAAAAAATGCTTCCAAAAAATTTATTAATTAATTTTTATTTTGTGATTTTTAGTAACTAGATAAAAACCTATTTAAAAAAATCTTCAAAAATTATTAGGATACCGTGCACACAACGAAATATTTCCTTTTATCAACTGACACCTTTTCTATTAATTATTTGAAAAATTAACATGACGCTCTAACCAACTGAGCCATTAAGAGATAGAGATACAATGAATTGCTTACATTTTTTTTTTTTTTTTTTTTTTTTTTTTAAGTGGAAGTGTCTTGTTTTTTAGCGTGACAGAAAACGCGATGACAAATTCAACTTCATATAATAATACATAATACTAGCAGGCTTTGCCTAAAAAGATTTCTTTTTAATTGAATAATTGAAACGTTTAAATAAATGTATTTCGATTGGCAACTATTTTCGCCACAGCTTTAATATGGGATCTCCCAGTGCCGGCCCGAGCAAATTTGGCGCCCTAGGCGAAAAAATTTCGTGGCGCCCCATTAAAACAAATTTTTAAAAAATGTAAGACACGCAGACAATTATACACATACAAATACTGTAATAAATAATCAACTATTTATTTTTATTACATATTGCATATTATTGTTTTTTCGGCGCTACTTTTAGCGGTAGTAGAAACAATATCCTTCAAATGAATTGTTTTAGCTTCATCTTGAGCTGTTGATAATGGTGATAGTCCTACAAATCGTTCTCATGTCACTATAGAACAACGCTAATAAGTTTTTATTAATTTCAATTATATGAAGCTGAGAAATTTCAATTATATGAAGCTGAGTTCTCCACTGGCTGACACAGGAAGTGTCAGCAACAATTTTATTGCTGTTACTAAATCCAATACGCAATGTACTAGTTCGTTTTCATAAAAAATATTCAAAACTTCCTGTAGTGTACTTTTATCAACATCCTTGTAGAGTCTCCTTGAGTCAGATAATCTCCTAATCTTCTACATAATTTCAAAATCACTTTGAAAGTTTTTTTTTTTCTTTTTTGCGACTCACAATCGTTAGAAAGGCATCAGAAAACACGATTTATCTTTTTGGTCTGTTTGAACTTCTCATCATTCGAATTTCTTGCTGTATCAAGAAAAGAAATATAAAAATTAATCTTAAAATGATGTTTAGCATCACTTGTTGATTTATCAGCTGACTGCATAATTAAACTTCTTTTTCATTTTTCGTAATCGGGCTGGCTCTGACTCCGATGGCAATGGATACCACAACACTAATTTCTTCTGAAAATGCCTCCTGTTTATCAAATCCGAAATCACTTTTACAGTTTGCAAGAAAAAAATTTTGTTTTTAGTAGTGCCATTAGTAGTGGAGTTTGAGTCACATTTTCACCATTGGCGCGTCGTCTTTTGTTTTGTACTGACGAAAACTTTCTTCACTTATTTTCTAATAGGAAATTAACATTTTTTATACATGATCTGGCTTGTGTTCGTCGAGAATGGACAACTAGAACGAGGCGGAGCTTTCAATGTTTGTGGGAAAAAGCTGTGCTATGATAGGCTACATTCCACTGTTTGTGGGTTAAAAAAAGACTCCTACAGGTTAAATAAAAGAAAATCGTCAGGACTTTGAATGACGTCAGAGAGTCATGTCGTCTATTCGCGGCAGATTACCCATAGAATTTTCTCACATTGCAAGGATACATAAACTCAAAGTGAAACCGGAAGCATTTTCCATGTTCTGTTTATCAAAGCCTCAGTCTTTATTTCTTTCATATCAAACTATTGTTTATTTACTAATTATTTTGGAAGATGAAGCAAGATTTTTGCTTATTCAGATTCAAGTGGAAAAATCTTTTGTTTTTTAAAATTGTTATCCTGATAGTGTTTCTTTATGGATCCTTCAGATACTAGCAACGGTGCAGCGCTTCAAAACTCATAAATTACCTATTGTCCGAAAGCGACCCTTGACATTTTGCACACATTTACAATGAAGGATATTACTTTGTATTGCTCTTTTACAAAAGAGACCCAATTTCGATCGCAGTAGGAGGTTTGTCAGCCAAGAAAATCTCTCTGCTGCTTCGCATCAATTCGATTTCCACATCAAAGGGATATCAAAAGAAACCGAAGTTGAAGCCAGTCTCTGAAGGGTCCTTTAGGATTCGGACGAAAATAACTTTTCAAATGAGCTTAATTTGCTTTGCTAATGATATTTTTTCTCTAATTTTCTCTTATAAAATTGTAGTCCAATTTTTTTTTCTGTTAACAGCTAGTCTCAATCAACTGTACTGAAAACGAAATTTCACATTTTATTATTAAGTTGAGCTACTAGAAAAAGAAACTATAACAGAATCACTTTGTAAAATTCCAAAAAGCCCCCACGCATAGCCCCTACAAAGTCACCTAGTCTAAAGAGCTAAAACTTCTTTCTAGTTAGAGCTAGCTTCCTTCAAATCTTATTATTATTATTATTATTTTTATTTTTATGTTAGTTCAAAATTATAAAAAACATGATGTACAATTTAGACCCTTGAATGGAAAGTCAAAACTTTATAGTTCCAATAAAGTACAGCCCCATTAAATAATGACTCGGTGACTTTTAGACATAGTATAAAGCTGTTAACAATTAGATGGACAGATTTAATGACGGACTGTTTTCAAAACTCAATTCGACGTTGTAAGTTTTTGAAATAAATAGATCGTTATTATGATAAAATCAAGCCAGTTGTTTGTGACTCTTTCTCTAGCGCTTCTCATTAGATAAATTAGATTGACTTTGATGCCCTGAAAAGTCAATTCGAGGATTATCCATTTACTTCATTTTTACACATCCAATTGAAAACACACCAAGAAAAACTCAGTAAATGTTTCCAAGTCATAGCAGCAGACTTGTACCTTTTAGTCCTTTCTAGACAAAGATTGTGTTTAAAATTTTCACACAACATGAGTGCTGTGTTTCCAAGACTACATTTTACCTATTCTAAAGTGCCGTTAGATAGTAATAAATAAAATAGATCTTGTTGTCTGGATTGTGCCGCCCTCTAGATTTCAGCGCCCTAGGCCATCGCCTAGTTTGCCTATATGGTCGAGCCGGCCCTGGGATCTCCTCAGTGATATTAAATATTTTTTTTTAGCTCCTCGAATCTATACAACAAAACTATTATTAAAACGAATATTCTCGAAAACAATCCAATAGTGAAGCTTATTCTTCGACTATTTTGGAAACAGTTGAAACTATTACTCATATAGTAAAAGTCACTATTAGATGAATGTTCTGGAACATTCTGAAAAACAGTCAGTTCTTTCACAGGAGTAAAGCAAATAACCTCGAATACTCCGGAGCATAAATCTTCGCAAGCTCAAGAAAAATGTTCATTCGCTTAGAGCTCAATCCTTAAAGTGCAATCACTCAGAATAGGTCTCTGAATAACTCTGATTCGCAGTGAATACATACTGTCTCGCATAAATCAACTCACTCCTATTTATAACTTTTTGCGATGATTCCATCGAGAATCCCATGGAAAGCTCGAGATCTGTGCTCCCGTGTGTTGGAGATATTCGAAACTTGAGGAATTCTAAAGTACCATTTTTCATCAAATTTGGTTGCCCTATCACCAAATTTGGTCGCCCATTCACCAAGTTTGTTGCCAAGGTTGACCCTACTGAAAGTCAATGAATGAATTGCCTTTTTATTTTTACTTTGCCTATAAAACTGCTTTCATTGCAACAGTGCTAATGATCTAGGCCAAAGAATTAATCCCTTATAACAATATGCTATGAGCACTATTTCTGCAGCATTTTAGACAACTAATATGTTTATGGTTATATATATTTCCCATTAAACATATTTTTATTTACTTATTTAAATATTAATTTAAATTAATCAAATATTTCTGCTGGACAACGTGCAAGTACAGTCACACACAACAGCTCGTATATTTGTATTATAAATTAATTTAGTGATTGGTATATGTAAAAAAAAAAAAAAATATGTAAATATTACCATGCTACACAACTTTATTAAATCTCTCCCTTGGCAGTTTTTGAATTTTTGTCACCATATTAGTGATGATATATATATATATATATATATATATATATATTATACAATTTCTTGTATAAAAGGAAGAATCCTATTTTGGTGATACTTTTATCGGACACCTTTTCATTAATTTGTAAGAATTCTTCATATTATGTTTATATTTTTAATGTTTTTTAGGCTTAAAACAGTTTGAGGTGCGCTAACACCCCACGCCCGTCCTAATATTACGTTTCACGGTGCCAGTCCTGCTGGGTTAAAAAAAAAAAAAGTAATCATTTGTATTTGTTTCTTGTTAAGAAAACCCTTTCTCTTGATACTTCCTTTTCCTCCATCTGTGGGTAATCCGAAAGGCACGTAATCCACAACGTGCATATTCTGCTCGCAAATAATCAGGAGTTTATTGTATTGACTAGTAGATGGGTGAAAGCTGACCTGTACTTTGCATAAGCCAGTAAAAATAGATAAGAGAAAAACACTAATAGCACAAAGTTACAAATTCCTAAATTTAGAATTTCTCTGTAAATCAGATTAAAAGTATTTATTGCATCAGCCAATAACCTACGATTTCACTCTGATCTCCACTTTAATGCAAAGAGCAGAATAAAAATACCAAGAAACAACAACACAAAAAATATAAGCTATTTATTGGTAGACAATTTCTAAATTTTGTGTATTATAAAACATTTCTATTTACTGAACGTACAATTTGTTTTCATAGATATAATACATTAAATAAAATATTACTAAAAATAATAACATATTACAAATTACAACTTTATAGTTTTGCTTGATCAACATTTGTTCCAAAATGTTTAAGTAACTACAGAAATTAATAAATGCAAATTACATCATCTCAGTCTTTCTCAACATATTTTCAAAAAATTTAAAACTGACAAGATAGAAATAAAATTTTAAAATTATTAAATTCTTAAAAATTCAATAATAATAATAATAAAAAAAAAATTACCATACAAAGTCAAACAATAAAATTCTGAAAATGTTTGAAAAAAATTTTTATATGATGAAAATATATCAAAATTCCAATAACACACACACAATATAAATAAAATAAAAATTAAATAAATAATTTTTTTTTAAATTACTTTTTACAAAATGAAACATTTCGGAATCCAAATTTCTGAAGATTTTACTAAATTATAAGATATTTGTGCATTTTTTTTCACTTTTTAGCATCTCAATTTAAAAATATAAGCTTTTAAATTAACATTTACTTCTCTTTCATATTATGCACTGAAACATGCTTGAACAAAAAATTGCATTAAAAAGAAAAAATATCTTGTGTTATGATAAATATTACAGAAAACCAATGTAAGCAAAATTAGGATAGTATTACAATAAGGTTTCATAATAGACAATGAAAACCTTTGAAACAAAGGGGCAGGGGAAAAAAAAGCAGCTTATATGCTAAATGCACATAATATTGTTCTACCATGGATCTTGTGGAAAGGTAAAAAATCTGCCATCAAAAGGAAATCCATGCAGAATGATCTAATATGGAGAGGAAAAAGAAGAGAATTTTTATTTTATCTTTTTTATTTATTGCATATTTCAGATATTTTCCAAATTCTCATCACCAAATTGCAATAAAAAAACTTGTTTGCTTCGTAATAATTGTATATACATGCTTTCTATTTTAAATATGTATATTTTGATTTATTTATTTCAGTGTTAATTTCATTTAATCAAATATTCTAATACGTTTTTTATCGTCTACAAACTAACAAAAATGAATATGCTATATAAACTTATTATAATGCTAATGCAGTGATAATGAGTGAAAAATATAACACACGTGAAATTTTATAAATTTAGTTTGAATACTAAAACGTGCCCATATCGCTCCCCTACCGCCCCTTCCGTAGCCTCCAATGCGCAGTTGAGAGCCTATGTGCTAATGTAATGTAAAAGAAATCTGAAATCTTATTTGCATTATTTTAAATCAATGCAAAACTTAAGTTATAGGTATAAAGAAATGAAAATATTAGATATTGTAATAAAAAAGGGTAATTAATGAACTATCAGGAATTGATAATAAACAGTAAACAGAAAACATACTTTTGAAGAGTTTTCTAGATATTTCATACATTTATTTTTAATATTCTTAACAATTGAAGAAATACTGAAATAATTGATTTTTGAAATTAAGAGTGTAGAAAATAAATTGAGAAACACTGATATGAATAATATGCTGTTAACTGAAAAAAAAAAAAAAAAAAGGATTTTTAGATACAAGTTAACTATTTACAATATACAATGATGGAATGAGTAAGGTAGGCATTCAAAAGAGACAACAAAATGTGCCCCTACCAAGACTAGTATTTAGATATCTACAAGTGTTTTTTTTTTAAACATTATGACCCAATTATACAAATTGTGGAAAATGTACAAAACTTTGTAATGCATATATGTAATTCTGTTTTTAATCTCTTAAACACATATAGCATACAATTACAATATTTACACATCCAAACTGAGTCGGTTGATAGAAACTATCAGAGAAAACAAACATTAAAAAATATAAAACACACCAAGCTAATTGTTTAAGTGCCAAAGCATTTGTAAAACAAACCAGTAAGACATAATAATTATTTTTTCTCTTAAGTTATACATTGTAAAGACCATTTCTTTAACCTTTTCGTTTAATAAGAGAGTAATGGGTGTCTTTTTAGAGAAAATTAAAGGCACTGGTGTAATGCATTCAATTGAGCTAGACAAAAAAAAAAAAAAAAAATATATATATATATATATATATTAACAGTATATAATAGGAAAAATACATGTGTCGTCATAGATAAAAATTTACCAGGTAATTAATAAGAAATTAAAAGTCTTACGAAATTCAGAATCTTTTCAGAGCTATAATCGTAATCTCCTGAAGCATTTTATTTATTTGTTTATTTTTTTTTAGAAAATAAAATAGAAAAATAAATAGAAAGGAGGTGTAATATGTAAATCTGTAATTAACGCCAAATTTGTCTCAGAAAACTGATTTCTTAAAAGAGACTAAGTAAACAATGTAAAAGCAATTATTAGTATTCTTCTTGAAGAACACTTATTACTTTTCACTAAAAAACATAAGAAAATAAAGTGAAATTATCTTTCAACCTGAATCAATTTCTTTCTTAAGGAATAGTTTTCTGCAATGAATTACAAAATAATTTAATTTTTTTTTTTTTTTTTTTTTTTTTTTTTAATGAATCACAAAGGACTACTTAAAACAGAGACAGGAAAAAAAAAAAAAAAAAAAAAAAAAAAAAAGCTTTTAAAATGTATTACATACTGTTAATAACTACCAAAATTGATATTAAATTTGTCTTATACGTATAAAAATTTGAATAGTAAGTGTGGGCACCCATTTTTAATGATGATTTAAATATTTATTGCCTTCCTAAAACTGACAAACTTGTAATGCATTACTTTCATATTTCCACAACTAAAACTGAAAATACATCCACATGCACACGTATATAAATTAATACTGAATTTTTTGTTCTAAACACAAACAAATACTTAAAAAACATATTAAATAACAAAACTCACAAGAAAACACAGGTGACAATGTTCAGAACACAATAACATTCCGTGAGCAATATATATGCAAATTACAGAACATATTTTACACATAAATTATTTTTATATTTAACAATGAAAAGAATATTACATATGCACCATTTCAAAAAAAAAATTGTAAGCACCATTTTCAGCAACCTTGTATTAATAATGTGCTTAAATAATGATACTCTATCTTTAATATAATTTCTAAAGCACCAATACCATCAATATTATTATTTTAATCTATGAGCACAAGTCAAGACAATTACATCTATTGGGCATTTTCATTTGAGAAATTGAAATGACAAAAAATAAATAAATAGTAATAATAAATGTAAGTAATTAGACAAACAAAAGCTTGATAATATATTTCTTGCAACATTTGTATCTGATTACACAGATATAGTTTTACTCTGCAAGTCATGAAATATTGATAAGCGACCAACAAAGGCAACCATGTAGAGTAATTTAGAATAGAAGTTAAAAAAAAAAAAAGGAAAAGAAAGGTAGAGGTCTTTTTATTTTTGTGTGTATCTCTGATATCATCACTTGATTGTAACAAATGTTGCTTGATTTGTACGGCATTTGTATTTATGTATTGCCTGTTTTTAATATTTATTTTGATTTATTTATTTTAATATTAATTTCAATAAATATCTTTATATTTTTATCCAATTTTTACTATCTGCAAATTAATTTTTTGTGTAGAAGTTGTCAAAATGATATTGTATTGTTCTAATTATTACTTTATTTATGAATTTAAAAAAGAAAAAAAAATCATCAATGACAAGTTATTGTATTTAAATGCGTTTTCTAGAAACAAATTACTATTTAATCGGTTCTCTCATATTCAGTTAAGAGGTAAATTTTCCAAAAATCTCACTACAGCCCCTATCAGTTAATCAACTTGCTCGTTTATGTGATGAAAGCTGAATTTTACCTTTCACGCAAACTGTGACTGCATAATAATTCAATCAACAGAAAATATTTTTTAATTTAATGACAAAAAATTTCAACATTTTATTAAGAGAGAAAAAGTATGCGTCAAAATTTCTTTTATGTTACTATGCAATTCTATAATCTAATTCTTATTCATTTGTAATTTCTCGATTCTAATTCTTATTCATTTGATAAATCCAAAAACTTTTTTAAAAAGTCAGAACCTAAGAAAACAATGCATAAGCTGACCTTTAGATATACAATTAAAAATATATAATTAATAGAAATTCTGATGTGGAGCACATTCAGTACTTCTTAGCTTTTATTGTACTTTTTTACTTCATAAAGTTTTGAAACTTATCTAGAACATTCCTGTATATAATAATAACCAACAATTTGCACAGAATGAAAAGTATGGATATATAGAAATATTTGGGATAAAAAACTAGACTTCATTAATAGAAAGGATTTAAATTTGTTATATTCGTATTCTATTCTTATTTCTTATTAGTTTCATACTAACAATATTTATCTTTATATTAGATATATCAAGCTATTAACATGTTTAATTCTCTAATAGTTAACAGAATGGCATTCAAGTAAAATTTCTAGATCCCGAAAACCTGATAATTCATTTTATTCAATTTTGTAATTTAATCTTAGCAGCAATATAAATTATAGAAAATTATTATGAATATAAAACACTTATTTGAGAAGAATTTCAGTCAAAATATTCTATAAATGTGAAATATTTCATATCAAATGTCTGAGATTTACATACTTACAACTTAGTGGTAGAAGAACTGGTATAATTTTTTGTATAGAGGAAACTTGCTATATATAAATAAATATTTGATAAGTTATATGCGAGTGATAAATCAACTTCCATATAAATTATTTAGTATACATTATTTTGCATCTCAAATATAATATTCTTGTTATTTTCTTTTTACACTATAGCAGATAATTAACAAAATACATAAGTATATTGTGAAACTTCATGTAAATGACAATTATTATGAGAAAAATAATAAAATGATCAACGAGTGACATATGAGCATTATAAAACACCCCCCCCCCCCGCCAAAAAAAAAAAAAAATAAATAAATAAATAAATAAATAAAATAAAATAAAATAAAAATAAAAATTCAACATACCAAATTTAAAAAAAAATAACTGATCAGCATGAATACTTTTTTTATTACTCTTGCAGAATAACAGAATAAGTAACATGCTGTTATGTTTCATTAGGGGGGGAAAAAATGGAATAAATTTTTTTTTTCTTTTTTGTAAATTTGAATTTTTACAGAATTTTTACCAGTTTCAAAGTAGGTTATAACATTTGATCCCATTGATTGGCAAGATTTTAACACGCTTTTATTAGCTTCACCTGTATGTATGTATGTTTGTAACCGCTCTGGGAGCAAACAAAAAATCTATATTGTAAAAACAGACTTTCCCTACGTGAACATCGTGGCTGTGAGGTAAGGCACCGTGCTACGAACCTAAAGGTCTAGCGTTCGAGCCCAGTCAGGGGAGATTTTTTAAAAATGGTTTTTGTTTAATTCTAAGTTATTTTAATTAAAGATTTAAATGTATGTAAATATTACGGTGTGTCACTCACACGATTTTCTCTTACCCTGCATTTTAATACTAAGATAGATATTTTATACTTTTTAGTTCACATTTCTATAAAAGCGTGTTCTTTAATTTTTTAAAACTATAATATTATTTATTATGATTTTGTATTATGCATTTCTATCACATTATCAATATACTATATTTTTGAAAAGTGAAGTATAAAAAAAACCCTACTTTTTTTCATCACTAATAAGACTCAAAGTTACTCAAAAGTCTTACAATATATCACATTTATATTAAACAAAGATATATAAGAATTGTGGGGGGAAAATTATTTATAAAGGCAAAATTATAAAACATGAGAAAATCACTATTCCACAAAAATAAATTCTTCTATAGAAACTCACTTTTCTTGATTTATTGCATTAAATAGTTATGATGGAGACAAAGGACAATTTATTCAATCTCTTTAAGATAAATACACAAATAAGAAAGAATGATTAAATATACATGCACATATACATATGCATAAAGAAGAAATAAAGAAAGTTTATAACTGCTTAAACAATACATAAATATTTTTCCTAGGACCAATAGATGCAATAAGTCTTAAAAATTTAGGAAGCCATTTTTTACTCAATTTAACAAATTCGTTTTTATTTATTTATGCTTTTGATATTTATGAAATGTGATAGTTGAGATAATGCATATATCTTTTGAAGTTTAAAACCAGAAATAATAAATTAATTTGTAAACATTTAGCAACAAAAATGTGTTGTTTTACTAATGAATGATCAAGTTATAAAAACATTTTTTTTTTAACCTGTTGCATTTATTAAATTTAAATGAAAACATTAAACATGCAAATCCTAGGAGGAGAAAAGTGTAAAAAAAAAAAAAAAAGCAAGTGTTTTTACATTTTAAATACAATTTCAAAAATAAATAAATAGAATATTAAGGTAAGAAAAGGAAGAATTTTTTCCCACTTGGTACTATCAGCTTTCAACATGCAAAATCTAAACTATATAAAAATATGAATATTTAAAAAAAAAAAGGGGTAGAGATTTTGGTCCTTAGAATAGATTCTAAGTGTTCAGGTACATAGCATTATATATAGCATCATAACTAGGGATATTTATTTTGTACATTGTTCATGATATATGTGTATCATTTTATATGCAGATATAAAAAATTATCTAAACTTTGTTTATAATTTAACAAGGGTAAATGTTTATATTTAATGTATTTAACTGAATACATAAAATGCATGTTAAACTGCAAAGAATATACTTTAAGTTATTTGATGGGGAAAGGTTAAAAAAAAAAAAAAAATAATAATAATAATAGTTAATTTATTGTCTAGTAGAAACACGATCATGTTCATAAGACTGCAAAATATTATTAACTTTATACATAACAATAACATTGACAGAACTTCTTTACATAGAAAAGAAAAATACATCTTTTACAAATAAATCTGTACTGATAAGTATAAAGGATTTAAGTCCATATTCTTGATTTTTCAGGAGACGAAAAATAAAGTTAAAGTAACTAAAAACTACTTAGAAGAATCGATTAGGAAAAAGGGATTAGGTTGATTTATACTCTTTATACCATTCAGTGATTATCAATCTTCATTTGATGAAGGGAAAAAATTGAATTAAATATTTTATACCAAAGATTAATGCTAAATTTCTGACTTGAATCTTTTTTTACCAATAGATTTTCTCAAAGACTAAATGACATGGATTTAAATCCTTTATACCAATCGATAGAGAATTTTTTCTGAGTCTGACTATGTACTTCACTCAAAATCGACATTTTTGGACTTAAATCCTTTAGACTTATCAGTACAGAAATATGACACTCAGTCAAGTTAAACAAAATGTCAGTAGAATGTGTGTCATGTATTCAATAAGTGTACACTAAGAATTTTTTAATAATGATGTAAGATAGGCACTGTTGTTTAATTCCTATTTCATCGTGTCTTGTCAAATTTATTAATTATTCATTTATAGGATCATCAAGAGTGCTTATCAATAAAACATTTCAAAGACAGATACTTAAATTAATCTTTTTTTAATGTTAAAAAAAAAAAAAAAATCAGCATTAAAGATATGGGCAGAGAAGAGACTCAATTTTTTTTATTAAAATCACACAATCAACTGATTGGAAGAAAATCATATTTGTTGAAATTTTTTTATTTTTCCGACTGAGTGAAAATAATGCCTGGACCGGGAGTCGAACCCCGGATCTTTGACTTACAAGGTCAAGGCTTTACCAATTGAGCTATCCAGGCCAACAACCGATCAGCATTACTCACTCAGACAGCCTTTGTCGGCCTGGATAGCTCAATTAGTAAAGCCTTGACCTTGTAAGTCAAAGATCCGGGGTTCGACTCCCGGTCCAGGCATTATTTTCACTCAGTTGGAAAAATAAAAAAAAATTCAATAAAGAGAAGAGACTGTTTCTAAATTAATGCAACAGAAAACAATCAGTTATTATTTTATTTCCCTAAAAAAAAAAAAAAAAAAAAAGTGGTCTGATAAAGAAGACTATTAAAATGAGGTGTTTGTAAATTATACCTTTTTTAAAATTACAGCTATATAATACAGAAAAGGATAGTTGTGAAAAAATGTTGAATGCCTGAGAGGAAATTGCTTTTGAATACAAATAATGATATATCTTATGCCAAAATATTTTTATCAATTACAAATAACAAACATTTATAGCATCAGCTTTTTAAACATTAAAGTTCAGTTATTACAGTCTCAAATATAAAAAAATAAAGTTATAAATAATTTGTAACAAACTATACTCTTAATTTATTATTTAAGTTTTAAACTATAGCTAGCGGAAAAGAAAATAGCTAATTTTGATACAATATTTTGCTTTTTTTTTAGAAATCTGAACAATAATCAAAAGTGATAGTATTAAGGAACTTCTGGCTACTAAGAAAATATGAAATTTCTTATTAAGTACACTACAAATTCAATTTTAAATGTATAAAAAATCTGCTACTCAACTATAGCTGCCAACAATTGTTGCATAGTCAAAATTGTTATTTATTTTAAAAACAATTAAGACAACATCAGTGACAAAAGCTTAAATTTAGTGAAGCAGACCTGAAAATTGACATTATAAGTTACTTGATAGTGGCTGGTAGATCCTTTTAAACTATTCGCTGCTTACTCTGAATTTTTTTTCTTGATTACTAAAAAAAAAAAAAAAAAAAATCTCATTGAAATTTTTCTGAAGAAGTTTTTATAAAGCCAACTAACTTTTATGAAGGGTTCGTTTAAGTTTGCTGATTTTGTAAGAAGTCCATTTTAAAATCACCATTCTTTTTTTGAGTCCATGTTTGGACAAGAACATTTCACAAACAGGCACTAAAAATGTTATTTTCCACCCATAGACAGTGATGGAAATTGCACTTTTTTGTAGCCAATTGAAAGATAAAACATGATATAGGCCTATTCTAGAAATGCAGAACTCTCACTGCTGATTAAATGTATACATATTTAATCATAGTTAATTGTTGAATGCAAGATTATTTTGTTGAAAATAAAAAAAATATTTCAACCTTTTTTTTGTATCAGATTGCCAAAATACATCCATAATAAAATGATATAATAGAGTAACTATATTTATTTTGATATCTGAATATTTATTTCTTTAAATACGACAGGACATGAACAGAAATTTTCAAAAATACATCAATGCACCCTTGCACATGTTAGAATTATATTGCCAATTATATGGCCACTTGACTGCACGAGGGTCCTAGGCCTGGGTAGTGGTCCTTCTAAGGGCCATAAGCCCGTATTTACATGAATTTGAAAACCAATGGTCTAAACTGTGACATAAACAATAAGAAAAATATATTTCAGGATTTTTTTTTTTTTTTTTTTTTATGGATTAGCTTTGCTTTCAAAATCATTTTGAATATATTTTTTTTTCCTCATATTTTCGATTATTCTAAAAATGAAATAATTTTAGAATTCATAAAAGTGAATAATATATTGGGTTGTTCGATAAATAATGTCGTTTTTTTTTCATGTTTTTACAGTGAATTAATTTATATTAACAACAAATATTAATCAATGATATATTGACCATTTTGTTGGATGATCTTTTGCCATCTTTCGGTAAGTTGAAAAATTCCAAGTTCGAAGAAGCCTTGGTTTTTAGAAGCGAAGGTTTTAAAAAACGCCATTATTTATCGAACAATCCAATAGCATCATCAATTCATAAAGAATTGTTGAAATAATATTACTAGGCAGAAGAAAATAATGAACAAGCATTTTTAATCCCATGATTCTTATTTTTTTACCTTTCTCTGTCAATTTATTTTTTGATAACAGAAATTCTAACTCATTCTTATTGAATGTTAACAAACAATATCTATTTATTTCTTCCTTTCAAAACAGATTCATATAGACAAAACAATTTTCAGTATATGTTATTGCCTGTAAAACTAATAACATAATTAAATTAATTATAACCTATTAAAAAAGATTTTTCTAACGATAAATGTAAGATTTTTTTTTTTTTTTTGATACTTTAACTAGATTTAAATTGGCTTTTTATTTTAAAAAAATCCTATGTAAATGCATAGCTATAATAAAAAACAGTTACAAAAACTACACAGAGTTTCTAGTACAGAGAGTATTCATATACTACTTTCAAATTAACAACAATTTAAATTTAAACTCACATCAGGAAAAACGATATACTATAAATCACATATATACTTACATTGTTATGTCTAATGAGTAATAAAAATACAAAAAGAATCGCCTTTTTTTACTGAAATATAGTTTTCCAAAATCTTAAATGTAGATTAAAAAAGATTCCTTTAATTGTTTTGTTTAATTAAACATAATAATCATACTGCTTTTTTTTTTTACATATATATATAAAATCTTTCCTTAAATATGAAGAAAATATCACTAAAATTGGACCAACATTAAATGCATTTAGTTTAAATTACTTCAGTTATTTTTTATTTTCAATATCTCGTATGTGTAGAGTGTTAATAAGTAATTTTATAAAAAGATACAGATTTCCATATCCATACACATAATGTTATAAAAATAAAATATTAAAAATTCTCACAGTCTTCACTGAGTTTTATTAATCCTTTCACGGGGAGTGCTATTAAATTATGGAGAGTATGAGAGTATAAATTTCTGTCCTAGAACAAGTGATGCACCAGGAAGTAAGTGACTCATGAATATGAAATGTCTTTACTGTTGTTCATTTACAACAATTTTATTTTTTCAGTAAATGTAAATTAATCCATTTCCTAGTTTTAAAAAATAAGTATCATTTTAATGCATTTCACATAACTAAAAATACATTACATGTAATTTTCAAGAATTAAAATATTTCAGGTAAAACTAGGGTTGCCAGAGTTTTCTTTAAATGTAAATGAAAAATATTCATAATTTTTTATAACATTATTTAATTGTTTTAGTTTTATCATATGACCGACATTTTTCAATTTCTAGTAACTACGTTCAATGTGTCAGTAATACTTTCGTTAAAGTTTTACACATGCCACAGCTTGTTTGTTAGAGTGCCAAGATTGTAATTGAAAGATTGGAGGTTTTGATACTTGAATTGGCCAAAGAGTGTTGTGTACATTAAAGGTAGCACATAAAATCTATCATGGCTACAATATCCTCCATGTTCTCATACAAATTATACCTCATGGGGTCACCTAAGCGGGAAAGCTATCCCCTCTGTGAAGGTTTAAATTGTGATGGGATGTCTCCAGACCATGCTTAGGAGTATGTCCCAGACCGTTGCCAATTGCCCTCCATGTAGCACTAATGCAACATAAAACCTACTCACTCTCTCATTCATACATCACAAACTATGCAAGAAAGTAAGGATTTTAAAGGAAACTGAAAATGGAAGAAAGTATTATATTGGAACGTTTAAAACTAAATATAATGTAAAAAAAGCTTGAAAAACATACAGGGAAAATATACAATCTGGCAATCCTAGGTAAAACTATTTTTAATGAATTAATACGTTCACTGATACTAACACTAGTAAGTCAGAATAATAAAATTTCGTATGCCAATAAAACTCAGGGATATCAGTAACTAGCATAAATTACTTTACTTTTGTAAGCTTCTATGTACTGAAATATCATTTTCACTGGCAGCGAATGTGTTAAACCTCTTATCCTGTGGGTTAAAAGTAAAGCAGTGAGTGCTCAGTCCACTGGGATGAGATCAGCAAAAATACAAAAAAGCTGAAACTGTACGCAAAGACAAGATGTTGAAATGAAATACTAGAATTTTGATGACAAAATCTATTATATTAGAGTAATAAATATTTATTTTAATCTTCAATGTATAAAAAAGAACAAATGCACATAAAAAAAAAGCTTAAAAAAAAAAAAAAAAAGCTGATACGTTAACTTTCAAAAAACCTGAAATCAGCTGAAAAGCTGAAAAATCTCATCCCTGAGTCCAGAAAGGATTAAATGTCTGCAGTTAAAACATCAACTCTGTTTCTTCATTTTCGCAACATGTTTATATTAAAGTATATTAGAGAGCACAGCAAAACTAAACATAACAATGTATTAAAATAAGATATTAAAAAAAAAAAAAAAAAAAAAAGAGGAATGTTAAAATCTTTAGTCTAAAAAGGTTAAATTTAAGATTTACAAAAGGCATTTTCACATAAAATGAGAATATAATTCAAAAACATTTTTGCCTAAAATAAAAATATATGTATTTGTAATGCAATAACAGAAAAAACAAAATAAATATTCATATATATATTTTTTTAAATAAAAAATAATTAAAAATTAAGAATTAGAAATAAAAATGCACTTTTGCAGCAAAAAATAGACATTAAACAAATTCTCTTTTCTCCTTAACCAAAGATATCATATATGCACTCACAGAAAAAAATACATATGTATATAAATATTTAGTAGAACTGTATAAGAAATGATGCAAAACAAATTTAATACAATAAATAAAATTGAAAAAAGAAACCACATGAACTATCTATCCATTTACAAAATAAACATAAAATACACAAAAGAACAGAACTGGTTTTAAACATTTCTTTTTTTACACAATGACTAGTTAGGATATAAAAATGATGCAATAATGATTCATGATATCATATACACAAACATCCTTACATGTTTAAATTACACACTTTGAATAATACTATGAATTATCATAATTAATAAAATAGAGAAATCAACATAAAATCAATAATATGGGAAGCAACAAAAACTTAACAGATCTTTTCCAGTCAGAACTGAAAGAAAGATATTAATAAAAAACAATACAAATGCAACAATCCATTTTCTAAAGAAAAACCACAATATTACTTCTGTCACTAGAACCCACAACTGCTATTTACAATAGCAATCAAAATTACTTGAGAGTAAGATTTGGATGTCACACTATGCTCATTCTTTGTACATTAAGGCTCATCAGACTGGGACCTGTAGCTTAAAGCAAATTCGGAATCTCTATAAACATACATGCCTGAACCAGGACTCAAACCTAGCCCATGACAACATTTCGCTACCAGATGAGCAACTTAAGGATGAAACCAAGTCAACTACTATTACCTCAAATACCTACTAAATCAGATTTTTTTCTTTTTTTTTTTTTTCATCTCAACATTTATGAATACATATTATGAAAATCAAATAATAATGTAAAACATTATGATTTTGTTTTTAAATTATTATATGAAAAGGAAACAGCTGAAGTGCCCAGCCAAACCAAACTGATCATCACTCATCAATAAATTCTCCTTTAAAAAATAAAGTTTTTTTTTTCTTTAACGAAAAAGTAATTAAAATGCATTTTAATGTATTTAGCTTCAATAATATATGTATATATATATATGCATCTAAACTTATACATAAGCATTTATACAAAGTTATACTAAACCCAATAAATGCACATACACTAAAACACACAACAAATAAATCTTGATGGGAGAAAAAAAAAAAAAACATTTAACACATACATTACACTGGATTATTGCAATTGCATTGTACTCAATTTTACTGAATTTATTTTGAACATTTGGTTTGTTCCATATAAGCAGAAGTTCTTTCGTATGACTTTACCTTTCATAGTTTTAAAAAGCTCTGAAAAATCTCTTTAATGTACAGTATGGAAACAAGAAACAATACCACTTTGTGCGAAGGGCAGCCAAACATAGCGGAAGACTAACCATATGAACATTATACAAAGGACTTCGACCTTTCAGTCATGATTCAGAATATGAACAGCAAGACAAGCTGTGATGGAAGAATAGAATTATTTTGTTTCATTTATTAACACAGATGTGTTGGAAGAACTTCAAAAATTGTGCAGCTTCAACAGTGAAATTCAAAAAACGTATTAGGAGTTCTTGCAGTATAGATTCTAATTCCACAAAACCACCATTAAATAAGCATGACTAATAAAGAACTTTTTAAGGTTCTAGTGATAATTAATTTATGAATGTAATACATTTTAAAATTTTAGAAATATTATACACATCTAATTAGAGTTAATGTGCATGTGTGAATAGTGATGACACAATATTATTAATAGAAAGTGAGAGAAAAGATTAATTACTTATTCTGAAAATACTTCATAATAATTTAAACAATGAAGCTGTATTTTTATTATTTGAATTTCAATATTTTTTAAAACTCTTTATTTACTTATTTTTTCATTCTATTTAATATATATGACATTTTTAAATGTACAAACATTTTACTTTCATATAATATCATATGAAAGTTTATAATTTCAGAAATCCCAATGCAAAAACTCCCAATAATTTGCTTTACAATTTTATTTTAAAGTTGATCCACAAATATTAATAAAAAATACTGTGAAATTCTCTAACAGTTGAGCTATGCAGCAAAAATATTCACTAATGAATTGAAAAAGAGTAAAGACTAACATTAAGTTATTTGCAGTTTCACAACAATATACTGAAGAGAAGCAGGGGTACAGGAAGATTGGAAAAAAAAAAAAAAAAAAAAAGAGAGAAATTTAGAAGAAAAAAAGAAAGTTTCATGGAGATATTTTGAAAATATCCATTAAGTACAATCAACAAATGCAATTAAATGACTCAATTAGAACTAAAAGTGCTGACAAAAATATTAGCATTTTTAAGTACAGTATAATCCTGATTACTCAGCTGCTCAATTGTTAAACAGGTTATCAATATATGTATGTACTTTCATTTAACCTTAAATTTACTCAATTATAACCTCATTATAATCATTTATGAAATTTCATCAAGAATAATTCAAAAAGGATTATACCATATTTCATGAATTACATTGACATGTTACCAGTTCTATAGAGTATCTTTCAAAATATACACACATATATAACCATTGTATCAATTTTATTGGACTTATCTAAACTAAATAGTGTGAATAAATCTGATACATTTAACTTAAAACATTTTTTTTTTTTCATTTAATATCTAAACCAGATATGCATTTAAAATGGATATTATGAACCAATATGAAATATATTTCTAAAATGTGGAAACTAATACACAATTTTAAGTTCAATAAAACTTGAAGATGCAATATATTTAATTACTACACATATAAAGAGAACAATGAGCTAACAACATATGACAAGACTCATACTTTGCGTTGAAATTGCACAGGAAGCTTTAACAATCCTTTCACCAAGAAATACTGTTAATGAGTAAAATAATTTATAAACAATGTTCATTTTTATAACATAACAATCTTGCTGCATACTGATGTTCTTACCATAATAATGCACATCTGTCATGAAACACTATTCAAATTTATTCATGGCCAAGAAAGGTAAAACCTTTGTATAGTACCAAGGCCTTCAAATTTGTAAAATATATTCCAAATATCAGGAAACTGCATCAGTCTTTTAATACATGCACAAAACTAGAAGGAAACACTCCACGCCGTTCTGGTTGCCCTTCAATCATACCTTCCATCCACTCATCATCATCAGTTTCTTCATTTATTATAATAATAACTTCACCCTCTTTGAAAGAAAGTTCATCTTCCCGATCAGCATCACAATCATATAAAGCTCGACAACGGCGTGGTTTAATGGTATCATGTCTCTAAAAACAAAATCAATTTAATCAATCATTTGTTAAAACAAAATACATTTTTTTTTTTTTTTTTTTTGAATGCAATATTATTGAGCCATATATAAGGTGGAAATGAAAATGACATAAATGAAGGCATAGATATAATATTAGATGATAGGTTTTTAATAAATTACTGTTATTCATAAAACACTAGATTTATAAACCCTAATAGCAAAAATTAAGAAAGGAACTAATTATAGGTTATTAATTTCGTTAAGATTTTAAAATTACAATAGATTCTCATTTAACCTGGACAGTCACTAAAATACTAAAAGTGTTACAGTTCTAAAAATATTGATGAAAAAAGCAATAAAAGAATAGATAAACAAACATATCATTTTACATATTATTTATGGTTTGGAAAACAATGAATGTCTTGCATCATCGAAAACAATTTTAAATCTCAGCAAACCTTAAGACATGAAGGCACATTATTTAATTACTTGGAATATGAAGAGAACACAGAGTTCCCATTACAGTAAGAAAATAGCACCTTTCAAATTTTTTCACATCGGGGGAGGACTTATCGATAATCTTAAAAACAGCTCTTTTCACAAAAATCAATAATCTTAAAATAAACCATTAAAAAAAAAAAAAAAAAAGAGTAAATTTAAAATGGATCCTTCACAAAACTTCAGTGATTAAAAAAAAACGTAAGTGATAAAAGTGCAAAGTTCTGTGATCAGCTATAAAAATATGGTATATTTCAACAATCGAATACCAAAAAACCCAGAAATTTTGCTAATTTGTCGTTAAAATGTGATTAAATATAAATTTTGTCAATTAGTAGTGAAAATAAATTTTATAAGAAATATATAACTTGTGTTTTCACTTAAATTTCAATTTGTTTCTGAGAAAGGGTGAAAAATTCTCATTCAATTTTCCTTCTGATAAGAACCTACTGAAAACACAGCTGCTTAAAAAAAAAAAAAAAAAAAAAAACTTTAATTTTATTTTTTTAAACAGCTGTGATTTCTGTTTTAGTTTAATTTTACATATTTTGTCAAAAAATAAATATTGGGTTGTTCGATAATTCATGTTGTTTTTTTTCTCATAGATGGCGTCAACTGCATATTTCATGTAGTAGTGATTGCGTGGCTATTTTAAAGGTTAGACTTTAGACTACCTTCAGTCAAAAACTGAGCGTCATTAGTAAACAACAAGTTGGTTAAAAATAAACTTGAAAATGGACAATCAAAGAGAGCATTATCGGCATATTTTATTGTTTTACTTTCGAAAGGGCAAAAATGCGGTGCAAGCTCAAAAGAAATTGTGTGATGTTTATAGTGAGGACTGCCTTACTGAACGCCAGTGTCAGCATTGGTTTGCTCGCTTTCGTTCTGGAAATTTTAATGTGCAAGATGCACCACATACTGGTTGTCCAACCACTACTGATGACGACAAAATAAAGGCGTTAATCGAAACTAACCGGTGTATGACAACTTGAGAGATAGCAGAGAAGCTCGACATATTGAATTCAACAGTTTACTTGCACTTACAACCAGTGGCGCAGCTAGGTGGGGGCGGCCCGCCCCGGGTGTCACACTCACAGGGGAGACACCCGATCAATTTGAGAAGATGATTCATAAGTGTTTTTGTGGAAATATTTAAAAAAATATATAACAAATATGTAAAATGTATTTTTCAGCCAAAAACGTAAAGTAACTTCACTCTATTAATAGTGATGAGATTGTACGCAAAATAGAGTGATATAAATAAAACAGTTAACAAAAACTTATCAATTTGATTTAGGCCACAACAAGCACAGCACATGAGAAAGTCAAAATTATAGAAATTCTATTGGAACATAATAAATTCTTCTTTATTCTCGATTCTGAATGAGAATCTTATTTTTAAATATACAATATACCAGTGAACAAACAAAAGCTCCGTATTAAAAAAAATTCTGGACCATTAGGCATAGTACATCTTGGCTGATGCACTTCCTAAAACATAGGGTTCGTTAAATTTGTGTTTTGACTTACCACATTGGATTGACTAATGCAGACTGATAAGTTTTGAATACTGTAGTAATATAATAATTTTGAATATTTTATTTAAAAAAAAAAAAAAAAAAATACTGTTAAGAAAGGTGGTATTTTTAGCAAAATTAATATATATATATCTTTTTCTAATAAAAATTTCAGGGATTTTTAAAAAGTGGGGGGAGGGGTGCCGTGGGGCTTAATTCACTTAATGGAAAATATGGGCTTATGTCACCTGCTTGAGTAAATGTCAGATTTTTGTGAATTTTGTAACCCATCAATTGTTAATTTTATCAATTTTATAAAACTGTGGTTATTAGCTTCATTGATTGACATATTTAATGCACTTATTTATCTAGATATATTCGAAGAGTACATCCACTCAATCACTAGCAGTGGTGATTCTATGGGAAATAAGGTGAAGAGCTTCGGTTTAAATGTTGGTTTTGATGCCCGACTCCTACTCAGGGTTTTATAAAATTTCCCCCCTCTTTCCCTAGGGAAAGGCAGGCGTAAAAAACATGTTTGCAAACATAACTCGCCTTGGATAGAACTTTTGCTACTTCAATAATTAAAGGAGCAGGTCAGTTTCAGTCTCAGAAGATTTAAGAAAAAGGCTGACGATGAAAATATTTTCGATTATGGATGACTTGTTCACCAATTTCTAACCAGTTGCATTGCTTTTGCTGCAGCTTGTTTGCTTCATATTGCACGGACACAAAGTCTATATTTATAAATGAATTTTGTAAATGGTGGAAAACAAATCCTAAAGTGGCTAATCATGAGGTCACAAATGAACATACATATTGGAAATCTTGAAAACTGGAAAACTCTGGAAATGGGATTAAGATTTAATTCAACAACTGATACAAAGCAATACAGTTAGTAGATGCCAAATAAAAGATAAGGAAAGCTTTATTGCAATAAGATTCTTAGACATTACTTTATTTTTATCGAAGCAAAATTTGCCATTTTGTAGTTATGAAGAAATCAGGAACTCTACTAATAAAGACCATTTTCTGGTATTAGCTAAATTGTTTTCAAAATATGATATTGTGTTGAAGGAACATCTTATTAGTTTAAATCATGCATCAGAGTATTTTATCTGTCTACAACAATATAAAACGAATCTATAAAATTAACATCTTAAAAACACCATAAAATTCTAAGATTGGCAGTTAATTTTTAAATTATAAATATTTCTTCATAGGTAAATGAATGTATTACCACAACAGGGTTAGAGTAAATGAGTAATTAATGTCATTTTTTAATGTACTCTCAGTGACATATGACCATTTGAGTGAAAACGAAAGTTTTACTTTTTAAGAGCAATGAATCATAGATTTTTAAGGCATATTTAAAATTTTATTTTTATCCTGTCATATTTTTTTATGTTGAATTTTATTTTTGCCAGTCGTATTAGTATTTTACTTTTTATTATACTAATCTTATGTTTTCTCTTGTATACGTAAATATTGTAAAAAGTAGATAACAGTAATTTCAAAAATTAAAAGTTATGTCTTACTTTTCCTTTTTTTTCGCTTTCCTATAATTATATTTACCTTGTACAAATAATACATTTAATGTTGCCTTTTACAATTTGGCAGAAACGTTTGAATATATAATATTAAAAAAAAAAAAAAAAAAAAAAAAAAAAATCTGGAGTGACTCCTTGACTTTCCGAATATTAAGTAATTAACGGTTGTATAAATAAATCAACGTAAGAGAAATCGTTAAATGAACAAAAGAGAAAATTATAAAAGGATGATTAAGTATTTTTCTCCATATAGTTATGTTCTTTAATTTAAGGCTATTGCACTTCGTATAATTTGATCCTGCAAATTATAAAGAATTTTTGCTATGTTCCCGTAAAAATCTATAAGTGCTAGATTCCCCAAAATCTATACAGTTTGTGCGACAGTAACTCATAACATGTATACAAATTTTAAATTCAGTCCAATAAGGCATTTAGTAGACGCTATCGCATTTTAAATAATTTGGGCCCATGAGTCATAATAAAGAATTTTTCTCTGTGTTCCGGTAAGAAAAAAAAAACTATAAGTTCTACATTTACCCAAATCAATAGGGTTCGTGCTATGGTGACCTATAACATACGTACCAGCGTTCAGCTCATTTGAACAAAGTGTTTAGGCGCTATCATGTTCACTCACACACATACATCACCGTAAAAATAGCAAAAATGAACACAGGGTACCTCAAGACTTATAGAAACACCAAAATCTCAAAGTCGAACTCTTGTCATGATTACAATACTTTCCTTACATTATGTATGTTCGGAAAGTAATACATATATATATACATCAATGTAAGGGGTGACACCATTTATAACTGCCCCGGGTGTCACCCATCGCAGCTACTCTACTGCTTATAACAGCTTGGTTACGTAAACAAACTGGATGTATGGGTTCCTCAAGAATTAAAGGAAATCCACCTCACCAAACGCATTAACATATGCGACTCTTTGCTGAATCGTAACCAAAACGACCCATTTCTGAAAAGAATCATAACAGTGATGAAAAATGCATTGTTTATGATAACGTAGTCTGAAAATGATCATGGACCAAGAAAGATGAGCCCCCACAATCGACATCCAAAGCCAATATTCACCAAAAGAAGATTATGCTTTCTGTGTGGTGGGATTACAAGGGTGTAGTCTACTTTGAGCTGCTTCCAAGAAACCAAACTATTGATTCGAGTGTCTACTGTCGTCATCTATCAAAATTAAACAAAGAAATCAAGAAAAATGCCCTGAACTGGCCAATCGCAAAGGCGTGATATTCCATCATGATAACGCTAGACCGCACACCACTTTGATAACCTGTCAAAAATTAATAGAGCTCAATTGGAAACTGATGCCACATCCACCCTATAGCCCTGACTTAGCACCATCAGACTATCATTTGTTTTGCTCTCTTCAAAACCATTTGAATGGTAAAACTTTCAATTCCGATCAAGCTGTTAAAAATGAGGTGGACCAGTTCTTCGCTTCTAAAACCCAAGGCTTCTTTGAACATGGAATTTTTCAACTTACCGAAAGATGGCAAAAGGTCATCCAACAAAATGGTCAATATATCATTGATTAATGTTTGTTGTTAATAAAAATAAATTCACTTTGAAAAACATGAAAAAAAAAAAAAAAAAAAAAATGACATTAATTATTGAACCACCCAATAGAAAACAAAATAAAAAATATCTATTTTTTAATATTCTTATCAAGGCAGATTTTTTTTTTTTTTTTACACTGCATTATTACACTTTTGAACTAAACTACTAAACTAATTAAAGTATAACTCCACTTTTATGTTCTCAGATTCATGTTTTCCAGCAACATCTAGATTTATTTTTATTTTTGGTCCCCTTATTATTAATGTAATTCCTAGAGTTTACATGAAATAGAAAAGTAAATTGTAGCCAACCATAATAAAAAGCAAAGCAAAAAACAGTTTTGAAGTTTTGGATTTCTCCTTTAAAAAAATAGACAACAGTGTTTATGTCCACGCATTATACATGATATATTTGCATCTATATTTATTTTAACTGTTTGATACTGAGATATATTTTTTTTCTAAGTAGGCTTTTTGAAAACTAGCTGTTTAAAATAAAATACTGTAACTTATGCGAATAACAAATCTTTCTCGTTTTCTGTTTGTCAGAGTAAGATTATTTCCACCAATTTAGAATTCTTATGTCATGTCACTTAATAAGTGTAAAATCAAGGTTGTACTATGTCTATAATATGCCATTAAAATTGTTCCTCATTCTCTTCCTTTATTATTATTTAAGTCCTATAATAAGTTTGCATATTGTATAATTCATCCAAAATTGCATAAACTCACAATTCTTTGAGTAATCTGTGATTAAGGAATTTTTAGTCTTTCTGGAAAATTGTAATTCTTCAAACAATAGTTATTCACTGTTTAGTATTTACAATAATCTTTTCAGTTCCATATTAGGAAAAAAAAAAAAAAAAAAAAAAAAACTGGTGTGAAACAGCCACACAACTTTTATTACCCACTATTACATGCATTATCTGCATTTTTTGGTGATAATGTGATCAGAAGACACAAAAGTGACCTAAAGAAGTAGTAGGAACCTAAAATTTTTCTGGTAAGAGAAACTTTATACACATGTAAAGACATATAAAACGTAGCTTACACAAAGCAAAGTAAAAAATAAGAAAAAAAAAAAAAAAAAAAAATGGTAGAGAACATCAATTGGTTGAAACATCAATTTCCGAGACCTAAAACTGACCTACCTAAGCAGGACGACTGTTAATTTTCCTCTAATAATCACGTAATACATGAGAAAGGAATGGATTTATACAACAATTTTCAAGAAAATCGTTAGAGCTGTTTTTGAGATACTAACTTTTACTAAAACTCAATTATTGACCGGAAAGCAATAATTACATACAAAAGGATATTTAAAAGTGAGTTAATATGGTGAGTTTGAAAAAAAATCCATACAGTCATTTTTAAAGAAACGTTCTTGCATGACCTGAAATTGAGCTATTTATACAGGATGCCTATCAATTTTCTTGAACTAACCAACTATATCATTCGAGAGGACATCTAATAGAGTGTTTATATAGCAAATTTGAAGAAAATTGTTAGAGCCGTTTTCGAGATATGGACTTACGGTCCTACTTCCAGTTTCCGATGTCCCACTTCCGTTTTTTAAATTTTCACCAAAATTTGAAAAATTCATCTGCACACCAGACCTGTCTCAATTCTAAAGTTTTGTAGTTCTGTCTTTGTTAGTTTTGGAGATATGATAACCAGAAGATTCCACACATACACACATACAAATACACACACACACACTGACCAATTGCCAAAAAACCACTTTTTTGGACTCAGGGGACCTTAAAATGTGTAAATCAGGTGAAATCTTGATATCGAATTTTTGGACTGAATACAATACTTCCATTACCTATGGTAGTAGGGTAATGGAAGTAAAAAACAGAGAACTAGCATTGAATTTTTTTTTTCCCTAGTTTATTAATGATTGCACAAAGTGTGACATAAATCGCCACTTAGACACTGCAGCCTAGAAATGTAAATTATATGTTCTACTCAGAAAAAGTGATACAGGAATGGATTAAAAAATTCAGTCTGCACAATTTAATAAATCCATGTACAACATATAATATTCACCTTATGACACATATTTCTGCATGATTCCCTTTAAATTGACAGACAATTTATCAATTACTTCAGAAATATCTGTTACAAAGTGCCCAAAAGATTTTTGCTTTCTAACAAAGTAAAAATTATGATTGAATATTTTAATTAATTAATAAAATTGTTAGTAAGGAAGTACAAAAAAAAAAATATTAAATAAAAAATTAAAAAAAATATAGCGCAAGTTATATATAATTAATGTCAGACAAGGCCTGATTAACAGACGAGTCAACTTGATCATGGCCCAGGGGTTCTTGACTTGGGGATCCAAAATTTAAAAATAAATAAATGTTGCTGAAAACAACAATTCATGAAAATTTTATTTGAAAAAGAAAATGAAAAATTTTACTCAAATATGCATTTGTGGGTGAAATAGTGAAAAAATTTAAGACCATTTTGTTTCTTCAAAGAGTAGTAAAATCCATGGGAAAAATGTTTTTGTAAGTGCTAAAAAGCATCCTTCCTATCTATGGTAACTTATATACTATTGTAATGTACAGGGTGTTTATAAATGAATATTGATATTTTAACGCTTTGTAGTATTTATTACGTAAAACTTAAAATCCTAATTAATACATGAAATGAAAGAGCAACTCAAACAGTTATACGTACAAGTTTATAAGTGCTCAATGTGAGCACCTTTCGTGACATGGCACACATCAAGTCGATAGCCCAGTTCTTCCCAAACACTGTTTAGTGTTTGTGGTGTTATTGTTGCAACAGCTGCCCCAATCCTGTTTCTTAGGTTGGCTAGGTCAGTTGGTACTGGAGGCACATGAGTAAAGTTGGCATGTAAACCATGGTCTGTAGGCTGTAGAGCCTGTAATAAGTGTAAACGATAAGGATGATGTTGTGTTTCCATAAAACTTTCCAAACAGTTGTCACCGGAATTGCTAATTCCCGACTAGCCTTCTGAACTGATTTCATCGGCTACATGTGAAAGACTCTTTCACTCGCTCAACACTCTCTTTAGAAACCCTTGGTCATCTCGTATTCTTCCCTTTGCAAAGGCAGCCAGTATTTTCAAACTGATGATACCATCTACGGATGTTATTATCACTTGGGGATCTTATGTGAACTTAATTCAGAATGCACGTTGCACAGTAACTACAGATTCGGTCTTTGCAAACTGCAGAACACAAAAAGCTTTCTGTTCACTAGTTGCCATTTTTGCTACTAGCGCTTTCTAGAGCATGCGCAGAGGCGCTAGCGCACAGGCTTTCTAGAGCATCACATGAGCATACCAACAAACAGAACTGTTTGAGTTGCTCTTTTATTTCATGTATTAATTATGATTTTAAGTTTTACTACAAAGCGTTAAAACCCCTCTATTCTTTCAAAAACACACTGTATTATAACATTTTAAAAATGTTTATTTTTTTCTTTTTTGGTGCAATAAATAATGGATAGATGGCCCAAACAGTAAATGTGCATTAGGCCATGGGCTAACATTTGGCTTTATCAGGCTCTGATACCAGAATGTTTTTAAAATAATGAATTTAGTTTTTCTCACAGTACGCCAAAATTTAAAATAGAAATGTATCTAAATTTATTTTGATTAATTATTAAATTTCATTTTCCTAAGTTAAAATATAAAAACTGCTCAGTTATTGAAATAGTTCTCATTAATATTAATAATATCTATTTTTTTGTACGTAATTTCTTATGTGCTAAATTTATATATCTATATATCTATTTCCCTATCTACACAAAAAAAATATATATATATGTAATGAATGAAATTTAGTTCTGGATTATGGATATGTACAATCTTCTTATGAAGGAATGAGGGAGTCAGTTTGGTTAACGAATAATCCTTTATTAAGTCCAAAGGTATGCAGTCGTGGAGATACAGTCCTAGGCCAAGTATGAAGATATCTGGAGCGATATATGCGATCTTAGTTCCGGCAACTGTCAAGCTACGGTGCCAATCGGTGGCAATTCACCATAGCGGCAAACCCCCAAAGGGAGCCGCGAGTTTAGCTAGTAAGATGTTACATGATGGAGCATGATTTTGACGTGAGTTTATGAAACAAGTGAATATCAGGAAAAAGCCATGATTTCCCGTGTGTTCCAGCTTAAATACCGCATATTTCGGCAAGAACTCAAACTTTTCTTATGAATTCTTATTGGATAGTTAGTTGAGCTAAATCCCGCCTACATATTATCATTGGTTGACCCGGACACCTGGGATTAAGTATTTTGCAATGTTTTGCCGCTTACTTTGCCGATTGCATAATTTTGATTATAAAACTTATTCTTAAATCAGATTCTTGCGCTATAAAGTTCTGAGGTAAAACCAATTTTACATGGGCAGAATAGAACTCCCGTTACTTGTTCTTAAAATTAAGATTTAATCTGAGACATTTTAAGTTATCGCTTAATATAAATTTGAAATCTTGATTCTTTTTATCCTTTCATATATAATAAAGATGATCTATTAAGCATAGTAGAAGCCAGGCAACAGATACAAGATCACTAAAACACCAATGACCAATAAGATTAAAAAAAAAAAAAAAAAAATCAGTGGATGAAATACATTAATGTAAAGAAACCAGATCTATTAATTAACAGCCTGCAAAACAAACGAATCAATAAAGTAAAACAACAAATCTTAACTTAAAACCATAAACTTATCAAAATTAATGAAAAAACAACCCAAGAAACACAAGATAGGAAGAAGGAGGCAGGCGGCAAGGCTTGTGACTTGCCTGTGGGGTTACACTAGTTTCACGTCGGCAACACTCCCCCAGCCTGCCACGGTTGGTTGGTTGGTTGGTTGAATGACTTTATCTGGCGCAAGGTCCAAAGTAGGACATGATGCGCCAAACAAAAAGGTAAAAGAAAAAAGGAGCCTCTGGATGGGTTTACCCATCCAGAAAGTCATTAAGAAAATACAGTAGAAAAAAGAAGTAAAACTACATACAAGATAAAATCAAAAATAATAAAAACAGTATACAATAAAAAACAGATGTAAAATAGGATGAACATTGTAAACAATAAAATCAGATGTCGAAGTAAAACCCAGCCTCCTTTAAAAAATTTGTCAACTGATGATGAGGATTTGCACCTAAAAGGCTTGTCAGATTGGGTGAAGATGAATTAAAATAATGCCTATACAGATGACGAAGACAAGGACAGTCAGTGAGCAGATGGCGAACGGTAAGCACACAGAAATGACATTTCGGACAGTCAGGTTCCTGTTGTCCAAGTAGTAAGTATTTATGCGTGATCCTTGAATGCCCAATTCTTAAACGAGTAATTATGACATCATGTTTTCTAGGACTCAGTGTAGGCCAGACTGCAATTTGAGGTTTTATTTCAAGTAATTTATTATTTTGCTGATTATTCCACTCCATTTGCCAATTATTTCTGAAAATATTTTTTAGTGTGTGCTTGATGTCATCATAAGGTATAGGACAATTTAATATAATAGAAGCCTGCCTTGCGGCTTTGTCTGCTGCTTCATTGCCCTTGATGCCAACATGACCAGGAACCCAGCTAAACAAGATGTCAAATCCCTTTTTCAGAAGGTCGTGGTAAGTTTTTAAAATTGAAGTGAAAGATGGATTACAAGAGGTAGATGAAAGAGAATCAAGAACACTCTTTGAGTCTGTATATATAATGAATTTACGATTTGGATGAGATGAAATAAAATTAAGGGCAACCTCAATAGCTAAAAACTCTGCAGAGAAAATAGAAAAAGCGTTTGGAAGTTCATAGCTTAGAGTAGTATTGTCAGAGATAATCACACAACCAACCTTATTGCTTGTTTTAGAACCGTCAGTAAAAATTTCGGTATAGTCTTTATAACTGCTCCGATGAGCTTTGTAGAGGGTCTGAAAGATAGAGGCATCAGTGTTACCTTTGTCAAAACCTTTGAAAGGATGAAGACATGAAATACCCTGCAAGTTCCATGGAGTCATATTTAAAAACCCACTAGGACGAATTTTGGTATGAAGATGAGGGATGCCGGCAAGATTATTCTTGATTCTGAGACCAAAATGTGGGATGCAAGATGGACGGTTTAAAAAGAGATTTTCATTACTGTTATTGATATGAGGATGAATTGGATGATTAGGATGAGAAAGTATCCTATGGTACAGTTGTAAAGATAACTGCTGTCTAATATTAGTAAGGGAAGGCTCTACGCAGTCAGCATATAAACTGACGACTGGAGAAGTTCGAAAGGCCCCTGAGCAGATCCTGAGTGCACTGTGATGAACTGTGTCAAGTTTTTTAAGGTAAGAGTTTGGAGCAGACCCATAAATTTCACAGGCATAGTCTAATTTTGATCGTATTAAGGAGCGGTAGATTTTTAGTAGAGAAATGCGATCAGCACCCCAAGATGTGTTTGCAAGTACTTTTAAAATATTTAATGTTTTTTCACATTTCGTCCTTAAATAAGAAATATGGTCTTTAAAATTGAGTTTTTTGTCAAAAATTACACCCAAAAAACGGGCAGAGTCAATTACCGAAATAGGTATGTCATTAATAAAGATTTGTGGATCAGGATGAAGACCACGTTTGCGGCAAAAATGCACACACTGTGTTTTGTCACTGGAAAAAGTAAAACCATTTTTATTAGTCCATTTAAGAATGTTTTTAACAGCAAGTTGTAACTGTCGTTCAATGAAGCGCATATCATTTCCCTGGCAAGAAATCTGCAGGTCGTCAACATAGATTGTGGAAGTTGTTTTAAAATATCATTGATTTTTAATGAGAAGAGTGTAACACTCAAGACACTGCCTTGAGGTACACCTTCGTCCTGAAAGTAAAAGTCTGAATAAACTGAACCAATTCGAACTTGGAAGCGTCTGACTCTCAAAAAATTTTTAATAAAAATGGGAAGGTTACCACGAAAGTCCAAATTAAATAGATCCTTCAAGATGCCATGGCGCCATGTCCTGTCATATGCCTTTTCCATATCAAAAAAGATTGATACCAAATGGTTACGTCTAACATTAGCTTTCCGAATATTTGTCTCTAGAAGTAAAACATTGTCAATAGTAGAGCGGCCACGCCTAAAACCACTTTGCCATGGGGATATTAACCTTTTCTTTTCAAGAATATAAACCAGCCTAGTATTTACCATTTTCTCGAGCAGTTTACATAAGCAGCTAGTTAAAGCAATTGGCCTGTAGTTTTTTGGATCAGTTGCATCTTTGCCGGGCTTAGGAAAAGGAATGATAATAGCATCATGCCAAGCAATAGGAAAGGTATTTTCGGTCCAGATTCTATTATAAAGATGGAGATTTTTAAGAGACTGTATCGATAAGTGTTTGATCATGAGGTAAGTAATGCCATCAGGACCAGGGGCAGAGTTATGACTATGTTTCAAACTATTGTTTAATTCATTTTCAGTAAATGGGCTATTGTAAACGTGTGATGAGCTGGACCTAAAATTTATATTTGAGCGTTCAGAATTGTATTTATAAGATAGAAAAGGCTCACTGTAGGAGTTCGAACTAGAGACATTAGATAAAGTTCTACCAATGGTATCTGCAATATTTTTCATTGAAGTGATCGTTTGGCCATTATCCTTCAAAAAAGAAATACTATGATTAGAGTAAATTCCCATTGCTTTTTTACGCGATGCCAAAGCTGTTTGCTACTTATATTGGAGGTAATGCTGGACACATTTAATCCAGGAATCCTTTTGGGATTTTCTGCGAATTCTCCGTGCGGCTGCCCTTGCTTTTTTGAATGCGATATAATTAGCAGTAGTTGGGTACCTCCTAAAAATTCCCCATGCTTTTTGCTGCTGTCTTTTTGCAATATTGCATTCATCATTCCACCATGGCTTTGAATGTTTATGGAGACGCCCAGAAGATTTTGGAATAGTAAGATTAGCTGCATTTATTATACAATTAGTGACATCAGTGATTGCTTTGTTGATATCACCTTCAATCATATCATGGGTTATAGTTGCATTGATAGTGAAAGCAGTCCAGTTGGCCTTGTCATATATATAATGTGGATTACCCAGATGATGTTCATTAAAATTATAAAAAGATAAAAATAAAGGAAAGTGGTCACTACTATGTAGATCGTTACTCACAAAAAAATTAAAATATGGATATAGATTGGGAGAGCAGATGGCAAGGTCAATGGCATGGAAAGTCCTAGAAGGTTCGTGAAAGTAAGTATTGTCCCCATTATTTAAAATACACAAAGAATTGTCAGAAATAATATTTTCAATTATTTGACCACGGGGGTTATTATTAGGGCTTCCCCACAGCAAATTATGTCCATTGAAATCTCCAAAAATTAAGAATGGAGTTGGAAGTTGAGAAATAAGGCTATTGAGGTCATGCTGGTTTATGGATGTATTTGGTGGAAGATAGAGAGTGCAAATGGTCATTAATAGATGAGAGTGTACCTGAATGGCAAGAGCCTGAATGTTCGTATTTAAAGGTATATTGGAGTGTGGTACATTATTAGAAATCAGAAAGGCTACCCCACCTGTAGCTCGGTCAGACTGAGTAAAATCTTTCCTGAAACAGGTATAGCCACGAATTTTCACTTTATCGTGTTGTCTTAAGTATGTTTCTTGGAAAGCGAAGCATATAGGTCGATGATCAGAGATGATATCTCTGATTTCATCACGTTTATTAATAAAACCCCGGCAATTCCATGAAATGAAATTGGTCATTTTTTTTTTTTTTTTTTTAGATTATAACATCTACGTCATTGTCCTCTGATGCAGTAGACATTCCGTCCTCCCCATCAGAAGGATGGAGGCTGATCATAACATCTTGTTTCGGAACGTTGACTTTATTATTTTTATTTGTAGTGGGAGTGGGCAATTTTGTTAGTTTCTTTTTCTTGATATTGAGATGAGAGGGTGAATTGGAATATTTTACAGAGGTAGAGTTAAGACATTTTTCAGACAATAATGTTTTAGTAGTTTGTGGCGTTTTCTTTAAGTTTCTTGATTTGGATGAAGATGACTGTGAAGAGCTAGAAGCCTGATTTGGATTGGATTGTAAGTTTGGGGAATTCTTTAATTCAGTTACAACTGGAGAGCTAGTATTATGAACAGTGTCAGTTTGGATTGCAATAGACTGATATGTTTTTTTGGTAACTATGGCAGCAGCATATGATTTTCCAACAATGGGTGTCCTTGATTCCACAATTTTCCGTGCTTCGGGATATGATATGTTTTGTTTTAATAGTTTGTATCTCCTTTTCAGTTTTCCATTTTTCACAAGATTTTGAGTAAGATGGGTGATCCTTTTTGCAATTAACACAACAGACAGGGGCTTCACAACTTTCACTGTCATGGCCAGTTGCACTGCAACGGGCACATGTTAGTTTACCACGGCAAGAGGTCTTTGAGTGGCCAAAACGTTGGCAATTGAAACATCTTAGAGGGTTAGGGATGTATGGCTTTATAGGGCATTCAAAGTAACCAGCTTTGATTGATTGTGAAAGTTTAGGAGAATCTATTGTCAAAATGATGTGTTTTGTGGGAACAGGCTTCTTATCACGAAAGATTGAAATTCGTTTAACGGCAATAACTTTTTGGTCTTTCAAATTATCGAGTATTTCACTTTCTGGAATATGTTGTAGGTCTGGTTCAGAAATCACACCACGACAGATGTTCAAAGTTCTATGTGTACTTACTGTGACTGGTATATTGGCAAATTGGGTACATTTTTTTAGGTTATTAGCTTGCTTGTTATTGTTGACCTCAATTAGCAGTTCACCTGATCTAAGCTTTTTAACAGATTTTGGATCCCCCATAATTGATTGAATTGACTTCTGAATTAGAAAAGGAGAAGTCTTAAAGAAATCTCCTTCATTACTCTTTACTACAAAAAATCTAGCTTCGCAGTTTATAAACACATTACTCTCATTAAGCGTGGAAGAAAACTCTTCCATTCTTTCAGCCCAAGATTTCTCATTTGAATTTTTAATCGCTTGGCCCGAGCCAGACGCATTATTCGTATTTCCTTTGTTTGTCGCCATAATTGAATTAAATAAAAAGGGTCGAGGGTTTCCTTAGTCCCACAAGTCAGCCCATTTCTTGTACGGACGGAAAGCAAAGGGTTTTCAGAATCGCTCCCTGGGACACCCATAACCACTCACCAGCTACCAGACCGTCGACCCATATTGGGAATCACATGTGGTAGTCGTGTTAGTCTGGTGTTTCTCGTTCGAGTAGTCACCGTTGTCTCACCTTCACCAAGGGCACCAGTCTCCCAGTGTGCTCCCAAGGCTAGACTACCGTGAGACCCTCACCAAATCGCCAACCCAATAACCAGCGCCACATCTCCACTGTTTTCAGCTTGGTTAATGTTTTAGAAGTTAAGTAATTTTAGTATAACCAACAAGACAAAAAAAAAGGTGAGTGAAAATAAATAAGGTAAGTAGAAAACAAAAAGGTGAGTAAAACAAGGTAAGTAGTTTCAATTTTTTTTTTAAGTTTTTCAAATTTTTAATTTTTTTTTTTACAATTTTTTTTTTCAAGAACAATGAACAAGAACAAGTACCAAAACCTTATTGGCAGTAAAAACCAAAAAAACAAACAAGGGCGAAAAAGCAAGAAAAATGCCAAAAACTTAAGAGAGAGAGAAAAAAAAAAAAAAAAAAAATGAAAGAAATAAAAGAAAAGAAGGTAAAAGGTAAAAAAAAAAAAAAAAAAAATGAAGAAGAGATAAAAAGATCACTCGGGCCCGGGGTGCGTGACTCCCCCTGAATACCTGAAGAAGGTACCCCCCTGGGGTCCCAGCCTGCCACGACCAGAACAGGAACCATATGGATTTAAAAAAGCAAAATTTCAAAGCAGATGAACAACAATGAAACCACGAAGCAACAATGAAATTCACCGATTGATCACATTGTGTTTAACAGTATAATTAGAACATTAAATATAGTTGGCAACTCATAAAGGAAGAATCTGAAATTTTATTGAAAAAAGAAAGTTTGCATAGTAATACAAAGCAAATGCAACAAGCCTTCTACTTTTTTTTTTTTTTTTTAATTTAATTTCACAAAGCCACCCAACCATCCAGCCTTACAACACCACCCCACCTCCGTAATCAAACATCTGCCCACCCAACCGCCACCTTTTTTATTGTCTTTTATTATTTTATAATTTTTTTGCTGATATACACAAAAGTGTACACAGCTTTTTTTTTTTTTTTTTTTTTTTTTACTGAGAGACATAGTTAAGGATATAAAATAATAGAAAATACAAAGTTTTTAGGAAAACCCATTTTAGCAGTGGCTGTGATCATTTTATTAATATTCTTGTTTTTAAACTTTGCAGAGCATAAATTATTAATTTGAAATAAATGGTTAATGATGATGTTTCTAAATACCGAAAGATACAGACATGAATTAAAATGTGTAAATAAGTTAACATTAAAACTAAAATCTTGCCGTTTGTCATAGATATCTGTGTAAAGTTTATTACCATCGATGATTATTTTGATATCTTAAAAGTTAATTGATTAATTAGTTAGAGTATTTTGAGTTAGCTATATATATATATATGTCTCCCTCCTAAAAAAAAAATAAAAATAAATAAATAAATAAATAATCACAATAAAGATAAAAATTACACAGAGAGAACAAACACCAAAAATGGCAACTATGATAATACAAATTATTGAATAACAAACTATATGAATTTTGATTTATGCAGAGGCTTACTTTTCTGGGAGGAGGTACAGGTGTTTGGCTTTGACTATTATTTGTGTCATAATTTTGAGGTAAATTTTCTGTAGTTTGACCATTACTTAGGTTTTCTGTTATTTCATTTGCAACAACTAAAAATAAAAGAAAAGAGAGAAAAATGATAACAAAAAACAGCCTACAATTATTTTATTTTTAATACTTATTATGCAAGTTTAGAAAACAAATACACATCAAATTAATTCTTATATTGTATAAAACTTTTCATTTTCTCCAGTTATTGTTTACTTTATAAAGCACTAAGATGATTACCACCACTATCACAAATTGGAACGCTAGAAGTTGAAGAAATGTAGAAAATTAATTTGGCATTGAAAATAATTATTAAAAAAATATCAGGTTTGTTACACATGACTTCCATTACCCATTATTACACATATTATAAGCACTTTTTGGAGATATTGTGTGGTCAGTAGACATAAAACTGACCTAAGAAGTTAGACATCTAACAATTTTCCAGTAAGAGAAAACTGATACATGTATAAAGACATACAAAACAGAGTTTACATAGTGAGTTAAAATAAATAAAAGAAAATTGGTAGAGACTTTGAAATATTTAGCATAATAAAATAAATAATCTGATTATTATAATTATTTTCAATGCGATTAGTAGTTAGTTTCAATTTGAATAAAAACAATTCTTTAAAGTAAAACATTTTAGAAATGATTTACATAAATTATTAAAATGTAATGTGTTTCAAATTATAACGTTCCTTATCAGCCTTTAAACTCAAATGTTGTACAGTAGAAACCAAATATAATACAGTCTGATATACACTGATTTTAATTAAATGCCTCAAAAATTATTCTCTCCAAAAGGGAAAACTGATTTGTAAGATGTTATAGACTACTTAACTCTTAATACAATAATATCTATGAAGACAGATTTGAATGAAATTGGACAGTAAATAAAAAAAGTTTTAATTAGATTTTACTCAACAAATACATTGCACTTTAAATTTGTATAGACATTAACTGTCAGAACTATGAAATTTCACTAGAGGAAAATCAAGAATGCCACCGATAAGTTAGACAGAGAATACGCGAAAAGAATCCAATATTTGAAATTTAATATATCCTAGAGGATGCACTGTTTTCCCTTCAAGTTTTCTTTTACATCACGGGCTACCATCCCCACATTTGATCATCAAAGGGTTAATCTTTAAAAAAATTTAAATCAAGTAATGACACCAGAAATTCCCCGACAGAGGGACAAGGGACATTATATAGACATTTTATTATACAACTATTTATCACACACAGTACCACATCATGCTATTTCTGAATCCATCATGGCAAATGTACACTGTAATATTCTTATTAATAGTATAATACTTGTGCCATTTCATTTGTTAGTATTCCTTGTGATTTTGGAGATCACCATGCCATTTTCTGAGTGTATGATACTATTTTCTTTCTATAGAATTAAATATGTACAGGGTGGATGAGGAAAGTTCTTAAACATTTTATCTTTGTATCCATTGATCACAGATATACAGTGAAACTTCCATAAGAGAGCCACAAATTGTGCCACAGAAAACTGATTCCTCAGAAAGGTGGCCTTTTGATAGAAGTTACTAAGAAAATCTTAATTTAGGCAACAGATTCTATAAATTAAATAGTCATAAATGTTCTAATTTACATTATTTATCTATATAGCTTTTGAATAATCATTAATATCAAAGAAATTAGTATTAATCAAAGGAAATATTACTTTTAGCTTTTAATTTATAATCTTAGTTAAGTTTAATATTTTTATTATACTTGGATTAAAAAAGGAATAAATTTATAATCTTCACTAGATAAATTTACCTTAAACAATATCCTTTAAAAGTCTTAGCATATAAATTTCGGGTAGCATCGTACCCATCATCAGTGCTAAGTGAGAAGTCTGTTCTTCCGAGGTGGTTATTTTGTGGTGTCGTGGAAAACATGGTCCCGCTTCACTTTGTTTCTTTTTAACGACCGGGAGCACTGCATTATTCCTACAGTGTGGCAACAAATCCTCAAGAGAAAAGAAAAAAGAAACGAAGTGAAGCGGGACCATGTTTTCCACGACACCACAAAAAACCACCTCGGAAGAACAGACTTCTCACTTAGCACTGATGATGGGTACAATGCTACCCAGGGCTGCCAACAACTACGCAATTGGCGTAGTAACTGCGCTTTAGCCTGCGCTTCTACTACACTCTATGCATCGTATACTTAAAGCTACGCTTTTCCTTTCCCCATCGTCATCTTGTTTACAACAAGCGAACTACGATTTCACACACCGTATCCTCAAATCGCAGTTATGGATGAAGTAGCTTGAAAACTCCAGAGGTTGGTAGGTTTCTTCGTTTCCTCGTCATAAACTTGAACGATAGCGTGACTGAGTATGCGCGGTGATTGGATGGTTGGAGAAGTCTTTTTTTATCGTTAGAGGTCTAATCTGTTTACTTTCGTTTTCGGTATCGTGTGTTTGTTATCGGCTAGACTTGCATTTCTGGATTTATTTATTTTTTACTTAAGACTTGACAAAATTGTTTAGTTTTTTATTTGATAGTATTTTAAGTTAAAATGAGTGATGATGATGACGATAATCCAAAGAAGAAAAAAATTCCCGATCAAAAATTTCTAGCAGAGTATTCTGCCAAATGGCCCTGTTTGCAATCTGTAAGTTCATCACCCCATGAAGCATATTGTACGATATGTAATAGTAATTTTCGTGTAAATCATGGAGGACTGTATGATTGTTCACGTCATATTGCAACAAGCCGGCACAAGTGTTTAAGTGAAATAAAAGCAACGATAAAGCCTTTGCCATCCAGTTTTTATGTGGAAAGTGATGCAGCATCAAAGACTACCAAAGCAGAAATATTGTTTACATCATTTCTAATTGAACATAATGTTCCAATTTCTTCAGCAGATCATGCTGGAAATTTATTTAGAGCTATGTTCCCGGATTCAAAAATCGCCAAGCAATATTCTAGCGGTAGAACAAAGACGACGGCCATATTAAAATGCATGGCAAAAAAAAACCTGTTCTGATATCGTTGGCAATTTGAAACGTTTGCCGTTTTCAATGGCAACTGATGGCAGCACGGATCAAAATTCTATTAAACTGTATCCAATTGTTGTTAGGTATTTCGATGAATGCAAGAAAAAAATTTTGTGTGCAATGTTATCTTTAAAAGAATGCAGGGATAATACTGGACAAGGCATTTTTTCAATGCTTAATGAAGAAATTATTGATAAGGAGCTAAATTGGAAGCAATGTGTAGCATTTGGATGTGACAATGAAAACACTATGATTGGACATTTAAATGGAGTTGTTTCTCATATTAAGAAAGTTAACCCTAAAATATATGTGCAAGGCTGCTTGTGCCATTTGCTGCATATTTGTGCTCAAAAAGCGACTAAAAAATTAGATTGTGATGTGGAATCATTACTTGTAGACATTTATTACTACCTGGATAAAAGTGCAAAGCGCACAAATTTATTGGTTGACTGCCAAAAAGCATGTGGTTTGGAACCCTACAAAATTTTAAAATATGTTTCAACACGTTGGTTGTCATTATTAGATGCATTAAACAGACTGATTTTATAGTGGGATGCCATTGTTGAGTTTTTCAGTTCAGATGAGATGAGGATTTTAAGCAAAATGAAAAATTCCAAAACATAAAAAGAGTCATTCTATTATCAGACACACTGCTATATTTATATTTTCTTGAAGCAGTATTACCCATTTTTACATCGTTAAATGTGAAATTACAAAGTGATGATCCACAAATCCATCTTGTAAGAAGATACCTGGATTCATTTTTCAAAGATTTATTAGTCAGATTTCTCAAACCATCTGCAATTTTAAAATTTTCAAGTGATGACGCCACAGAAATTAATTTTCAGAAACTAAGTCACCAGAAATTAGATGAGGATCTTGTGATTGGAGCCAAAACAAAGACTTACCTCGCGCAAAGTGATATATCAGAAGATGTCAAAAATAAATTTTATAATGGTGTAAGAAAGTTTTACGAAGAAGCATGCACTTATGCTGTTAAAAAGCTGCCACTTAGAAGTGAAATTTTGAAAAAAGCTGAAGTAGCAGATTTGGCTATTCGCACCAAAGTCCAATTTTCATCTCTCATGTATTTTATTGACTACTTCAGCAATAGTGTATCTATAGATGATTTAGATACATTAGAAATAGAGTTCTCGAAATATCAAATCGAATCTTTCAGTGAAGATATTTTATCTTGCAGCGCAGATGCTGCTTGGGGTAAAATTTCTGAAATAAAAGATACAAATGGATCACTTAAGTATAAACTGTTACCAAAAATAATGTTAACAATTTTGTTGATACCCCACAGTAATGCTGCCACTGAGCGAGTGTTTAGTATTATTAGACACAATTTAACCGATTTTCGATAGTGCCTTAGTATAGAAACAATAAATGCTTTACTAACTGAAAAAATAAGTTTCTTATCTAGCAGTGAATGCTGCTACAAAAAGATATTTCAAAACAGGAAATTTTAAATGCAAAAAAAGCTACTGTGCAATGTTTAACGAAATAATTTTTTTCTTCAGTTTCATTTTAATTTTCTTTTTCAGCATATTTGTTTTCCATTTTCACTTAGTATTTTGATCTGAATTATTATCTGAATATATTCTCTGTGTATTACATAGCAAAATTTTGCCTACAAAGTTATTTAGTTAATTTTTTATGCTTGATATTATATTAGTGTATTATATTAGAATTAGTGTATTTTCATGTATGTATGTTAATATAAAAGGTAAATTTGCATAAAATTTCTATTTTTTTTGTATGTTTGATTATTAAAAATCAATAAATTTCAGAAAGTAAGTCATAATAAGTAAAGTAATAAGTCATAAGTAAACAAAAGATTTTATGCTTATTTATATTTTAAGTATTTTCTTATTTTTTAGCGACTACACTTTGTAGCTTAAAACTACACTTTTTTTTGCTTTTAAACTACACTTTAGCACTTCCAGAGGTTGGCAGCCCTGTGCTACCCGAAATATATATGCTAAGACTTTTAAAGGATATTGTTTAAGGTAAATTTATCTAGTTAAGTATTATTTTATCTATTTAAGTTTGTATTTTGCCATATAAAAAGGATGACATTACACATTCAGGAGTCACTGAATTTGAACTTTTTAGCTAAATAATGGTATAACACAAAATTCCCCCCCCCCCCCCAAAAAAAAAAAAAAGAAAAAAAAAAAATTAAATAATTAAAAACATAATAATATTTTTAATAATTAAAATAAAATATTATTTTCTAAATTTAAAACAGGGGTCATAATATAGTGATCAAAGAGGGAGGTGTGAAACTAGAAGTTATATAATTCCTAAATACCAAATTTCTAACATCTTCAGTTATGTTTTCCTAGGTTATCATAGAAATCTATAAAAATGTAGGTCATGCAGTGATAAATGATTTTAAGCTATCTTCAATACTGCTTAAAATATTACGTTATTTATAGTGATGAAAAGAAAGAAGCACAATTAAATGTTTTATAACAGACCAAAAATAAATAAAGTTTTATAGTTCTGCAACTAATAGTTTCTAGTTAATGTAATACACTTATGCATATATGTACACACAGTACATTAAGACAAAACTCTGAAATCTCGAATGTGGGTGGTCAAGTAGAAAAAAAAATGGTAGTGAATAATAAAATGTTACACAATTTCAACAATCTATGGCTAGTAGTTTTTAACTAATACAGATACAACATACATTTTATAAATAGTGATTATAATATTTTCTTTGCTTCATATAAGGAATTAGAGATTCTCTGAAAAACCAGTATGTTCTGGTCACTACAAAACTTTCTTCTACATCATTCAATATAAAAGCATCACTTACAGTTGAACATGCACAAAAATTTGTTCAACAAAAGCTTCTCAGAATAAAGATTTTACATATGGAGATTGTTGCAATTTCAATCAACAATTAAACGAGCATTTGTTTTCATAATATGTCACATATCATGTTTGGTGCATTTATATACAATACAAGTTCAGATTCATGGGATAAATTGCAGAGCAGTGCCACCTATCAACCCATAAGCACCTAAATTGAATCAGCATAGTGTTTCAAAATGGCTTTCTCATCCAACAAGTTTGGTGCAATTATATATAAAAGAATGAAATATATAGCACTCCCATTCATGGGAAAAATTGTAGCATAGAAGTGTCACCTATCAGCCGATACCCCTTAAACTGAATCCACATGGTGTTTCATAATGACCTCTTATTTACCAATGTAATTCTCTAAATTTGTAAAATGAAAAAAAAAAAAAAAAAAAATGCTGCTAAAAAAAGAAAAATTGAAAACTTAAATTTTTCCCCTGATAGATTTAAAAGAATATGACCTGATGGGGCAGGGGGAAGTGGACTCCCCAACAGGAGGAGGGAGCACATATTAATTTGTATTAATATGTGTATTTCCATTACTCATATTTGAAAAAAATAAAAAAAATACTATAAATACTAAGTTAGGAATATCCTTTACAATGGAGTTTTTAGAAGTATTTACATCTTTCTGATAGAAGATTAAAATGTATTATTTTTATATTTCTTTGCTATTTTATATTTGCTTATATTAATTTACAATTTATCATTCATTCATGTATATTACTATTAAGAGCTTTAAATGCTTTAACAGAGTTTTCCCCAGACAGCTTTATGAGGGTGTTGCACCCTGCGTGTCTTTTTGTAGAAAATAACTTTCAAATTGAAGTATCAAATATACAATATATATTTGATTGATACAATATATATTTCAAATATACAATAAATATAGATAAAATTATTATGTATGATGATCAAAATTCGTTCATACATTTGTAACAAGCAAATTTAAAGTATAAAGAAAGTTAAAATTTATTATATGCATACTTATAACTGATAAATGCAGGGTTGGAAAAAATGCAGCCCAGTGGGTTTTTTCGGGTTTAATCAGGTTTTTTTTTTTTTTTTTTTGGACAGTATTTTTGGATTTTATCAGAGATTTCAGGAATATTTTCTTTCTTCCTTTTTTTTTTTAACATAAGGTATATCATTCACAATAAGATAGTTAAAAATACATAAATATTAATTACTCATTAAAATCAAAATTTAAAAAATTTAATTTTAAAATTTCTAAAGTCTTTTTATGATTAAGTTGTAAAGATATTTTTAAAAATTAAATAAAAATACTGAATTTTTATTTAATTTTTTATTTTATGTATATTTTTATAGATCACCTTTTAAATAAGCTTTTAAATTAAATAATTATATTTTAAATATTCTAAAATTCTGTTTATCTGCCCTTTATAACAAAAAATTTGATTTTAATAATTATTTAGTGTTGCTTTATTAAATACTTCATAGTCAACAGATTTTCATAAAATATTTTTAATTATTGCACTGATAAAGTTTTCAGAATTTTTTTTTAAATTTAAATTTAAATTTATTTATATTTCACATTCCTCGAATCCCGCAGATTTCTTTATAATGACAAACAATTCTGTTTTTTCTTGCTTTTACTTTTTTAATATAGTTTTTTATTCTATTTTAATAAGATAATTATACTTTTTTTTTCATGGAGAATTTTTCAGGATTTGTTTTCTATAGAGCAGTTTGAGCATCTCCAATATTTCTGAAAATTTTTTGTTCATGTTCTAATAATGTATATAATATTTGTTTTATGTTTGTATGCTTATTGAAGTTAGATAAATGTACAATTTTAAATAAGTATTTTGAAAAAAAACCCACCTGTTTTTTTTTTTTTTGGGGGGGGGGGGGGGGGTCGGGCAAAATTTAGCCAACCCTGTATTCATGACATAAGTGTTTAGAATTATGGAACTACGTTAGTTAAAGCAGTCTGCCTAACATTGGACCACCGATGTAAGTGTTTGGATTTTTAAGGTTAAATGTGTTCTTAAAAAACCAAAACTGCCCTTAAGAGCTTAAAAAGTTCCCTTTTTTATTAGTAGTACCCTGCCCTTTTTTAAATTTGGAGAAAACCCGAGCTTTAATACTGCCAAAATTGAAGTTTTATTTTTTAAGGACTCATGAATTTTTTAAATGGACCCATTTTTTAAAAAGGCAGTGAGGTTCTGAAATCTACATTCAAGAATATTCAGCGATACACTACAAAATTACACTTACATGGGAGCTTTTACTGCATAACATAGTTTTATGAGAACAGACATACTACAATATCTCTTGTTTGCATTTTTAATGCAGATATGCACAAATCAAAATAACTGCCACACAAAAAGAAGATTTGTGACTAGCCAAATGATTTATAAAATAATCATACAGCAATAAAATAATTTATGAATAATTTTAATACCAGGAGGTGTAGGAGGTGGTGGACACTTTGGCCTCTGTAAGGAACCTGTATTCGGCACAGAAGGCTTTTCAACACTTAAAAGAAATGATACACACATATATATGATATATATAAATGATATACAAATAAAGTTAAAGCAAAATAAATTTTAAATACCAAAAAGATCTCATGAATTAAAAAAATATATAAAGAAATATGTACATATGTTTGTAGTAGTGACATTCAATAGAGAGAAACTGGACACTGAACAAAAATCGCTGGGGTTCATTCGATGACTCCTCATTTCCTATAGAACCTAATATACTTTTATCAGAGTCTGACACTTTTCTTTTAATTAAAATCATGGTAAATAGTTTTGCTTATCTTCAGACAACCATACAGAGAGTCATTCAAGACATTTTCTAGTGTAATGGTATCATATATAATAGCCTCAACAAACATGGAGGATCAACCGGCGGGTCAGTGCCCAGTCTCTTATCATGTAGGGTCTCTAGTTTGTAGTTTTCTCCCCAATGAATTCGTAAAGTGATAAAATTAACAAATGGTTAATTAAATTGTAATTTTTTTACTAGCAGTTTAAAAAATAAATAAGCACACTAGTTTAAAAAATAAATTACAGTGAAGCATCCATAATCCGTAATTCTATAACCCGGCAGCACCCATAAGCCGGCGCTAATGACTTTTCTGTTTTTTTTTTTTTCCTGCTCCCCCCCCCCTTTTTTTTAACCTCTGCCTGTCCATCGTAGTAGTACTCAACTTGTTATTCGCAGCATGCTTACAAACTTTTATGGATCATTAGTAAAGTTTACGGATTTTCATTTAATTTTATTGATTTACAGACTAGCATGAATTTTTTACTGATTAATTTGGATGAGGGCAAAAATTCTGAAAAAAAAATGACGACATTTTAGACTTGATGTGGTAAATCCAAAAGTTATTAATAAAAGAGTTTAATAAAAGTTATTAATAAAATTCTTATTCCAGATACCGGAAGTCAAACATAACCATCCGAAATCTCGGTAAATCTCGGTCAACAGTTTTTAGAAGAACTTGAAAAATATGATTTTATCAGCGATAGCCAATTAATGAACGTGCATATGTTAATCAGTCAACGACAAACTGAAAAACAAAAAAGAATGAAGCAAACAAAATTGACTGACATATTTAATAGATTGTAGCATTGTCAAATTCCTGACCTTATTTGTTATTAAGCCAGTTTTAATTTATTATTATTATTATTATTATTTGTACAAAAATATATGATCTGTATTACTGTTTTGTAAATGTTACTTAAAAAATTTTAATTTATTTCAAACGTTATTTTAATTATTTTCGTTTTTGGTAAGGGTTTACATACACTTTTTAAAACTAATTAAAAAAAAAATATATTTCTTTAGATGCTGCGACTGACATATTATTTCGATATACATTTTCGGAACACCTATAATCCGAAAAAATCCATAATCTGGCAATGTCTGTTTCCCACCGATGCTGGATTATCGATGCTTCACTGTAGCATACTACTTTTAATCCATATGGATACTTTGAACAGTTAGCTTGAGACAGTTATCATTTCTTTTTCTTTTTACAGGATAAGTTATTCAGAAATTTATTTATGGGAACTTCAAAATTTTCTTTTCTTGCTCTATGATTTTACGTATAAATATAACTTAAGAACAGAATTTTTTACACTAAAATAAAGTTTCATAAATAAATTATCTTAGGCGATCTAGTAAGCTTTGGATGAAGCCATGATGTGAGAGGAAAAAAAGTATGATTGTGTAAATTTCTACCAACCCAAAATAAATAAAATCTTTAAACAGAGCCGCTTATTCTACTGCAAAAAGTTCTTGTGTTAATATGATCCTCATATTGCGATGCAAGTCATTTGTTTAGAAATTTGCACAAAATACCCTTTCTGTGCATAAACAAGATCCCCTGTATACATAGATGGACTCGATTCAGTTCCCATCATATATTTGTACTCATAAATTTCTACTATGGAATATACTTTATTCATGCAATGAACTCTACTATTACCTGACATGGTTACAAAACCAAATGTACATTATGCTGCCTTTGCAAATACTTTGATACTTTTACCTTATTTCAATTTACTGATTAATTTTATTAAGGTAAGTTTCATGCAATTTCATACCATTTCCAATACAATAATTCCCATTATACAAGTTTATGCAAAATATTGCACAATTCTGCTAAGCAGTGGCGCACCCAGAATTTCCGTCTGGAGGAAGCTGAAGAATAATTGCAAAGCTGCCAACCTAATCCGGGAAACTGTTAGTACCGCCCCTTTTTCTACACCACTTAATTTTTAAAGTAATTTTCTTCAAATGTATTTGCGATGAATTAAGAAGAAAAAAAACTCTAAGAAATGACTGGTGTAGAAAAAGGGGCGGTACTAACAGTTTGCCGGATTAGGTTGGCAGATCTGTAATTGGGCCCTTTAGTATAGAAATAGGTTTATGGGCATGGGCTTATACACACACATACAGTCAGCAGCAAAAGTATCTGAGCATTAGCAATAATCCCTGTCTAAAAAAAGTACACTTAATACTGCTTTGTTAAATAAATCCTTGTCGAGTCATGTTCTTAGTCAGTCTAAGAACATGATTCGACAAGGATTTATTTAACAAACAGTACTAAGTGTACTTTTTTGATATCTGAATTATTGGCTAGTGCTCAGATACTTTTGCTGCCGACTGTACATATACTAGTAAAGAATCTGCTTTAAACATTTCTTTTGAAATAAATAAGCGAATGAATGAAACTGAATTTATAACAGTATGTAAATATGCTAAGTTACAGTAATTTGGTTAGTTGGGGTTGGCATTAAGCTTGCAAACATAAAGTTGTATAGGTTCATCTATGATTAAAAAAAAAAAAGAATGTGTACAATATGACAAGCTGGTGAACATAAAATTCTCCCGAAATGAAATGCCCCCCCCCCCATATTTTCATTGAAAATAAAATTTGATCAAATTTAATACTCCTTTGCAATGCAGTAACACATAAGTAACTAAGAAATTTTAATAATTATAGCCAAATAAAAGAAACAGTTCTTATATGTAGGATTTATAACAAAATTTCAGTGAAAATTTTTACAAGGCTATTTTTATTTAATTATCTGGAGTATGGGGGCGGTGCTTCTTCTCGGTTCGGTTAACAGAAACAAGTCGGACGTAGTCTTTGTGGGTGTAGTTAAACACAGCAAGCAGGGCGCAGAACCTCCTAATATTCTAAAACATTAATTCTAATATGTAATATATTACTTAGAATTTTATTTTGTTCAGTTAGCAAATATTTCAAGTGTTACCTTTCTGAGTAATATCATTACAAGATATTGTATTCCAGTATAATATATATATATATATGGAATTTGAATTTTTATAACAGGCAAAAATTGCATTATCTAAAAACGGAGCTCAGATTTCATTAACATCAGAGGCAAAAATGAAATGTTCTGTGTACCGTAATAAAAAAATTAAGTGATCACACCCTCCCAAGCATCTGTAAAATAACTTATTGTTAACGGGGTATTTTTCTATTTTGAACAGTAAACTATGCTTTTTGGCATTCCTCTAAATTGTTATGTTTTTAGAGAAATAATTTTACGTATTTGTGATTAAATCAATTGAATTTTATCTTCAGCAATTGATTCGAAATTTCGCTAGCATGTTTATGTGCTAGTGGCATTTACAGAGTTTAACACGAATATGCAAATTCCATTTACAATTTAAAATATTGTTTTAGAGGAACGACTAAGAGCAGGGCTAATTTTTATTTTATATTAGCGAGAATTTTCCTTTGCCAATGCGAATGTGTTAATTTTGCCCAGGGACAAAACAAATTTGCATAAATGTGCAATAAATACTCAAAAATTAAAATACAAAATTGTATGAGCCTGGTATCCCATTTTTCTGACAAATACATCCCTGCTTACTTCCACATCCGATTGCTTCTTTTGCCTGACTTTTTAGATACTCTCTCGATTTCATGAAAACAGTATATATGCTTTAGGACCTTAGTAGCTCTTGCCTAAAAACTGCAATGGAATGTTTTCAACTAAAAAACAATGAACTAGTTCATCGTTTTTGTGTTTGCCAGTAAGAATTTCAAAAATTCCTAATACTTTTTAATGTATAATTTATGAACTTTATTTTTGCTTACAATATCTGTGTTTGAATAATATTTTTCATGCATGTTTAAAACTTTTTAGCATGTCAGCTGGTTTTGGAGGGGGCTTCAGCCCCCTAAGCCCCCTCCGTGGGTGCGCTACTGCTGCTAAGTTATGAGAATTTTTAATTTGAAATAACTAAGAAGCTTTCAAAGTAGAATGCTGATAATCAATACTGTTTATGCCAGTATCATAAATGATAAATAACTAGATTTGACGCAGAACAGAAAGATCAATGTTAAAAACATCAATGCAAAAAATTGTTAAGTGCAGACTGCAGTTTCGGTAGCATAAAGCGTATCGTCATCAGTGCAGAATGACGAAGTGGATTATTGCTCATATAGATAGGTAGGGAAGCAGATTACAAAGCCAGAGTAGCAACCAATAGAAATTTAGGAAAATGGAGCTGAAAGCCAATAGGAATCTGGGATGAAGAAAGCTATGTAAAATTTAAGGAAAAGTGGATTTTATGTAATTTTTCTATGTAATTTGTTGGTATAATATAAGTAGTGATGATGCTCAAAGTGTTTTATAGTACGCCAATAGATAGCGCTGTGTGTTAATTCTTTTTTCTGTAACTGTACATATGTAAATAAACGTTAGTTTAAGTCTAGCTCACGTGTGGTTAACTTCATGTGGAAGCACGAGCACTGGTTGCGTTCGATCGGCGGCGAAAATGAAATGACGCCACATTTCCGGTAATTAAAAACTAAAAAATGGATTAGCAAAAGTAGATCTTCAGTTAAAAAGAAAAATTAAAAATGGATAAATTAATCCCGTCTGTACCACTGTTAAATAGTACGAATTATCACACGTGGTCATTAAAATTAAAAGCAATTCAGCCAATTCTAACTATTAAAAAGTTGTACGACGTCGTGATTAAAGAAGCAGGCGACTTAAAAGAAGAAGAACGGGCTGAATGGGAAACTAAGAATGCTGAAGCTGTTTCCTACATCTTACTTTCGTTATCCGATGAACAGGGTCTCTAATTCACAGACGAAGGAAACACTAAGAATTTATGGGAGAAAATAAAATCAACATTTACAGGAAAACTGGAAGATCGAAAAATCGATGCAAGCAATGAAATAAAAAACATTGAAATTAATCCAGAAGAAACCGTAACAGATTACATTGCAAGAGCAAGAGGCTTAAGAACAAAATGTGCTTCACTTGGTCTGGAAATTACAGAGCGAGAAATCGTCTATTACACTGTGAGAGGCCTTAGAGGAAAATTCTCGAAAATTAGAGAAATATTGAAAACTCAAAGAGAAAAAGATTTAGATGAAATACTGGAGATTTTACACGAAGAAGAGAGAACAATCCTGAGATCACCTGACTACCAAAATACTAGAAAAGAAGAAGCATCCCATGTTAAAAATGCGAACAAAAACAGAGTTAAAGTTGTTTCATCTGTAAGAAAACGAATCATCTAGCTAAAAACTGCTATTTTAGGAATAAAGACAACTTATCTCAGAACACTCATGATAAAAGAACAAATGCTTATAACAACAACAAGAACAAAAACAAAGAACAGTTTAAAAACAGAAACTCGAATTATGCAAATAAAAGTGATCAACAATCTCGTGATTTTGCGCTTTCTACGAATAGAGAACAATTTGATATTTCTGAAAATAATGTTTGGTTATTAGGTTCAGGTTCGAGTTGCCATTTATCAAATAATTTGAGTTATTTTTGTGATATTATTAATGATAATGGATGTATCAATTTAGCAGGTAAGAATTCTACTTTAAATTTTACTGGTATAGGAACTGTTCGCGCTAAAACATTCGTAAATAATTCTCAAAATATTTTAACTATGAATGAGTGTATTTATATTGCTGATTTAAGAAATAATTTAATTTCTGTAAGTAAATTAATGGATAGGGGATATAAAATTAAATCAAGTAGAGATCATATCTTAGTTCTAAGTAAAAATGATGAAATTGTGCTAAAAGCTGTTAAAATAAATAATAGATTTGAAGTCATATTAGAACCTTACAATGATATGTCACCTGATTCTCTAGAATGTAACTTAATAAATAAATCAGAATCTTATGATATTTGGTACAAAAGACTTTGCCATTTAAATCCGCAATATATGATAAAAATGCAAAATATTATTGGCATAAAATTTAGAGATTCTGAAAATTTTAATTGTGAATCATGTGACATTAGTAAGTTAACTCAGAAAAATCATCCAAAAGTAAATTTTGATCAAAGTAGTTCTATATTAGAATTGATTCATGCTGATTTAGCAGGACCTATAAATGTTAATTCCTTAGGAAATTCTAAATATTTTTTAGTATTGGTTGATGATTTTTCTGGGATGTATTTCACTTATTTCTTGAAACATAAGCATGAAGCATTTGATGCTTTTACTATTTTCAAAGAAAGGTATGAAAATCAGATGAATAAGAAAATTAAACGTTTAAGAACCGATAACGGTTTCGAATTTGTAAATAATGAATTTGAAAATTTTCTAGAAAAATCTGGAATAACACACGAAAAAACAGTACCATATAATCCTGAAAGCAACGGTATTGCAGAAAAATGTGTAAGAGTACTGGTAGAACGTGCAAGAACATTGTTATATTATAGTAAATTGCCACTTAGATTTTGAGTGGAAGCCATAAATTGTAGTACCCACATATCTAATAACACACCGCGAAAAGGTAAACAAAAAATCCCGATCGAAATATGGACAGGTAGAAAACCAAAACTAACTTATTTAAGAACTTTTGGTTGTGTAGCTTACTATCACATTCCTAAACAATTCAGAAATAAATTCGATGTTCCCGCTAAGAAAGGTATATTTGTTGGATATTCTAGAGATAGGCGTGCATATAGAATTTATGATATCGATAAAAGGGAAATTATTGAAGAAAGATCAGTTAAATTTGATGAAACATCTAAAGGAAGTAAATTCTTAAAAAGTGAAACTGAAACTTATTTGTGGGATATTAAAGAATTAACCCAGTTTAATGAAACCGAAACTTCTTTCTTACCCGAAAACAATGATAATAATTTATCAGATTTTTCGTCTGAAAAACAAACGCTAGAACAAAATGAAATACAGAATGATTCAGAATCTATTTTTAGATTGCCACCCCAATTGTGACGATCAGAAAGAATAAAAAATAAAATGTCAGCTAATTTGGCTTTAAATGACGTTGATGGAGAATCAGTACCGAGAAATTTTGAGGAAATAAAAAATAAAACAAATCGTAAAAAAATGGGATATCGCTATGGAAAAGGAAATCGATTCCATGAATAAACATAATGTTTTTGAGATAGTTGAAAGGCCAAAAAATGAAAAAATAATTAAAAGTAAATGGATTTATTCAATTAAAAGGGTTAATAATGAGGAAATTTATAAAGCTAGATTAGTAGCAGCGGCTTTCAATCAAATAAAAACAGTCGATTATTCAGAGTCATATTCACCAGTGGTAAATATTGAATCATTTAGATTATTAATGGCAATCGCTTCTAAGCTGAATTTATCTATAAGATTTTTTGATGTAAAAACGGCTTATTTATATGGTAACATTGAAGAAACTATATATATGGAAATACCCCCTGGTTATGAAAATAAATTTGGAAAAAATAATGTATGTAAATTGAAACATAGTATATACGGCTTGCCTCAAAGCGGCCGAAATTGGCATAATAAACTTAAACATGAACTGAAAGCGATTGGCTTCTCTCCACTTGCATCTGATAATTGTGTATTTACTTATAAAGATGATACGAATTTTCTAGCAATTTGTGTGTATGTTGATGATTTAGCAATTTTTTCAAATAATTCTAAGTTATGCGATGAAAAAATAAGTAAACTTAAAGAAATTTTTGTTCTAAATGAAACAACTAAAAATTCAAAATTTTTAGGCATGGAAGTAGTACAAAATCAAGACGGTATCAGTTTATCGCAAACTAATTACATAGAATCTTTATTAGAAAAATATGGTATGCAAAATTCTAAAAAGTCTAATCTACCAATAATTAAAGACGAGGATAGATGTTTTACACCTACAGATAATTTAGTTAATCAAACTGAGTATCAAGAAATTATAGGTGAGTTGGTATATTTGGCTAACCGAACTCGACCTGACCTTGCATTTGTTACTAGTTATTTATCACAATTTAATAAACGTCCTGAGAAAAGACATTATACATTAGCTAAAAAGGTTCTAAAATACTTAAATGGAACAAAAAATAAAGTATTGTTTTACGAGAGAAAATTCGGTTTAATAAATTGTAGTGCAGATGCAAGCTAGGAAAATGGAGAGGGAGGTAAATCATTTTCAGGTTGTGTAATTATGTTAGGAAATTCTCTTATTGTATGGAAAAGTAAAAAGCAAAGATGTGTAGGACTATCGACATGTGAATCAGAGCTGTTAGCCACTGCAGATACTGCAAGAGAATTAACATGGACTTTAAATATGTTACAAGAACTTAAATGTGAACAATTTGTTGAAAGACCTGTGACGATTTATTCTGATAGTCAAGCAGCCATAGATTGGCTAAATACTGCAAAGTCATCAAATAAAACAAGACATGTAAATCTCAAATTTCATTTGGTTAGAGACTTAATTGAAGAAAAGACTGTAGTTATGTATAATTGTACTAATGAAATGATTTCAGATTTTCTAACAAAGGCTGTTACAAAGGAAAAATTATCATTTACGTTAGAAAAAATATGTTTGATTTAAAAGTATATATTTGAACATTAATTATTGTTTATTATTGTTTTTGATTAAATATAAAACACTTTTCGCAGGGGGAGAATGTTGGTATAATATAAGTAGTGATGATGCTCAAGGTGTTTTATAGTACACCAATAGATGGCGCTGTGTGTTCATTCTTTTTTCTGTAACTGTACATGAAAGGACTGGAACGAAAAGGAAGACATTCTGGAACTGTACATGAACTGTACTGTTTTTCTGTAAATAAACGTTAGTTTAAGTCTAGCTCACGTGTGGTTAACTTCATAATTTTATGTAGCTTAATAGTATAATTACTTGCATGATTTTTATGGCTCAGCTAACTATACTTTCTCTGTACATTAGCACTCTGCATTAAGTTTAAAATTTTGTCAAAATTAGTTTTAGTGACAACACACCCACCGTTCTTGCCCCTCTTAAATATTTTACACTTTCAAAAAATACGCAATCATTTTCTCGGTCTTTTAAATCTAATAATACTAATTTCCAACATTCTATCTGAATTTCTATTTTTGCCTCTGCATCCACCCCTCATAATAATTCTACACTTTCGAAAATATCCGTAATCAACTTATCAGGCCTTAAAAATTAATAATACTAATTTTCAATGCTCTAACTCTTATTTCTATATTTTTGCCTCTTCCCATCTATGCTAATAATTTTTCCCTTTTGAAAATATCTGCATTCGATTTGTAAGTCCCAAAAGCCTATACATGCCAATTTTGAATGGTCTAACTCTATATCTATTGTTATGCCCCCCCCTTTTCACAGCTCTTCTAAAAATTTTACAAATTCGAAAATATCCTCATTCAACTTGCAGGCCTCTAAAACCTATCTGTACCAATTTTGAATGGAATTCCAGAATTGGTTTTTAGATATTTGTGTTAGCTATATTTTAAAGCAAAAATTTTACAGATATCTGTTCTTTTGCTTGATATATGAAGGATTTTGTGAAATCCCGTTTTGCCCTCCCTCCAATTTTGTAAAATCGCTTCTTAGTGGATGTCTACGTAATAGAAGGAACAATGCCACAAAATTTCATGCTTCTAGGTCCAGGGGTTTGGGCTGGAGGATGATGAATCACTCACTCACGACAAACAATTTTATATATGTAGATATATATATATATAGGATAATAAAATATATAAATTTTGAAAATTAGACTTGCATACCTAAAAAATACATTTAGCTTTCTTGCTACTAGGAAAGTAATTCAGCAAAAATGTAAGCTTTTTTCTGAAGTCATTTATTTATTTTCACAATAAATATTTGTATAGTTTTTATATACCATATCTAAAGTAGTTCCATGCTGGAAAAAATAAGCATACTAATTAATTACGAGTGGTTCATTAATTAAAGATGAGATTGTGAAATATTTTTATTTTTAGGCAACCAAAACACATTGAAGAAAGCCTAATAATCTATAACCCACATAATACCTAAATAATTATAAAAAGGAACACAACGGTAATAAATTATCAAGCATATTTAAAAAAAAAATCCATCTTTAATTATTATTTAGTTGATACAAATTGCAAAATATATTTTATAAAAAGAAAAATGGCTCTGAAAAATCTTGGTACAAACATACTGAACTAAACAACTCTCGCCAATATCTATATTTGGCAACAAAAGTTAAAAAGTCCCCAAGGGGGGGGAATGTTATACTGAAGCTGTACCGAATTTTTTTTAAGAAACGATCATAATTACCGTTGCTAAGGAACGAAACAATTACTGAAGGCTTTCATATGGAAAAATATATTTTAAAAAAAAGTCCTGTCGTATTAAATTAAATTCTGTTTCGTAAAGAATTTTATAGGAAGAAAATTGCTGTTGGATGAGCATTGTGCTGGAGTGAAAGTCACTGCTAAGGGCAGTGAGAACCTAAATCAAAACTTTAACTGATTTCAATGTTTTTTGTTTTGTTTTTTTGCATGCGTGCGTGATTTTAAATTTTAATATTTATAACTGATACGGAATTTTAAGATCATTTAAATATAGTGACCAGAAAATAGCGAAACGGGTAAAACCTACTAAAACCACAGCAACGTGTAGCCAGGTTCAGCTTGTTTTTTTAAATAAAATGTCTAATTTTTACCCAAAATTAAGAGCCTCTAATTAACAAAAATTAAATAATATAAATGTTTTTCTACTGTTTTTCCCTGCAGTTAAAGAAAACTTACAGTGCAATACCTTGATTTCCTACATTATATTCTAAAACAATAGCAAAAAAAAAAAAAAAAAACTTACTATTTAATGCAGTTTCAATCGAAAATATAATTGTGATTGAGAATGGCTGCTAGGCATATGAAATGCGAAGCGTTGATCCCAGTCAATGACTGTTGATGATTTGTTGACTTGTACTTTTATTATAATGATTTTAAAGGCAAAAACGAGAAACAGAAATAAAGGCTTGGCTCAAATTACCGAGTATGTGGAAGATTTTAATACAAAATTTCTGATTTTCATCTGAAATTAAGAACCTCTAATGTTAAAAATTAATTTTATAAAATTAAATAATAGAATTGTTTTGCTTGAACTTATGAGCTAATAAACTAATTCGAGTTACCTATATTTAATGTATCATTGTCGTCCCTCAAAGGTCAACTTTGCGACTCAGAAGTGAACTAGCTAACCAGTTATTTCGGCATTTGGAAAAGTTTTCAACATCTAAAGATTTTCTCTTCTCTTTTTTTCGAAGCACCACATTGATAGACACGTTTCATGTTGACACAACTCTGACATTGCTTCAAATACAACCTTACTGCGAGATTTAGCGAGTGAGCATTGCAACAAAAAAGTTAGTTTAGGTAAAAAAAAAATTGCAGCTCCAAAGAAACAAAACTATCGCAATCTAGATGCTACATTTAAAATTTCATGGCTGCTTAAGATAGGAGAACAAATTAATTAAATAAAACAGAAATTAAAATATACACTTATAAAATCGCAAAAGTTTTCATAAGCACTTCTAATATGTACTATAACAACACATATGACTTATTTTTCAAAAGGAAAGAGAAAAAAAAATTATTTACGATTTCGAATTTTTTTTTTTTTTTTTCCAAAGCTATTTAGAATAAAACAAAAATAACTTCTTCACTTAAAAGAGTATTATACAGGATGAAGATGAAGCAGCATGCTCTATGAATGAAACATTCTCGACTTCACTTGTGTACGCATTCTAGATGAAAACAATCAAGAAAGACAAGGTTTTTATAACAAAGCTTCAATACTTGTTTGCATTCAAGTTCTTTGGTTGCTAACTTGCCTGAAATTATGAGCACTGCACAACATGCGATGAGTCAAAATTGATTGTAAATTCGTAAAATTATAGGAAAATAAATAGTCAAATTACTCTGATGTAACTAATTATAAAGTAGTATGTTTTGAGCGGTTTTCTGGGGCCCCCTTGGGTCAGGAGCCCTCAGCAATCACCGACCAGCTGACCTGGCCAGTTCGGGCTTGAGTTTATGTTTTGTTTGACCAATATATGATTGCCCACATTGACAAAGAGTACCATAATTTCAGGAAGATAAGCCGCGGCTTATACGATTTTAAAAGTCTAACTTTCGTAAATGCAGTGTATCTAACAGGGCGGCGTATCTGATTTTTTTTTTTTCTTTAGCAGCGCTTCAATAACCACTGACGGTCAAAATTTCACTTCGGACAATTTATTTCTCGGCACAGACAGCTTATAAAAATAAAACTAATAAAAGCTCTGTGGAGCCCAAACTATACAAGGCCAAGCACATACGCACGCCGTGGAGTTGGAAATTGTTCCCAAGCTATAACAATCCGTAGCGCATATGTAAACCGTTGGATTTAGTTAATTATAATGACAAAAAATCCAGGTCCGAAATTGGAAGGAATGTTTAGCTCTTTAAACTCTCTTTTTACTTTATTCTAACGAATAATGAAGTTATCTATCAGTTGGTGTGTTTCTCAAAATCAAAGGTGAAAGTTGATCAACAGTCTGCTGTATGAAATAATCAAGTTTGTTTCACATTAGAAATGTGTTTATTTTGTTTTTGTGGATAAATGATCGGTATATATTTTCAAAAAATTTAAATCCAAAAGAATCGTGGGGAAACTATTTCAAAGGAGAACAAAGAAAAAATGTGCATAGTTCAGAAATTGAAAATATTAAACACTATTCAATTCTTAAATTAAGATATCCTTAAAAAAAAAAAAAATAATAATAATAATAACATTGAATAAGTAATTCTTAACAATAATAAAAGGTATTATTTTATAACTTTATTAAGAGGGTTACGGAAGTTTATAATTGTGAATTTAATGTAAGATCGTTTTTGTATTATCTTTATTGAATAACTTAAATAATCATTTACTTAATAATTATTTTAAATTTTATTGTTTTTTTTTTATCGCTATAATTATTAACTTTTTATCATTTAATTCCAATTAAAATGATGAGAAACATATAATCATATTAGATTGGTGAATATGTGCGGCATATCTGATGGTGTGGTGCATTCGATGACTTTTTTTTTTTTAATTAACTTTTGCCAATGCAGCATAGATGCGGGGGCGGCTTATCTCCCCAAAATTATAGTATTATATATACCTAAGAGTTGTGTATTAATAGGGTCTTTTAATCTAGAAAGGGCTAATTTATTTATGGATAAGAAAATTATTTTAAAGTTATATTGTTTAAGAAGTTTAGCTATGGCAAAACAAAATTTAAGAAAAAAAAAAGGTAAAACAATACTGATGTTGTAAGAAGACTTGGACGTAGAAGTATGAGAAATATGGGGATTTTCTAATTTAAAAAGAGCTTTATCAGTAATGGAGGGTTTGTAACCTCTGTCAATAGCAAATGCTTTAAGATATCTGATTTCAAAATGGAGGGATTCAGGATCCAAACAAATGTTAAGGGCCCTCTCCTATTGGCTGCTACTCTGACTTTATAATTCGCTTCCCTACCTATCTATATGAGCAATAATCCACTTCGTCATTCTGCACTGATGACAGTACGCTTTATGCTACCGAAACTTCAGTCTGCACTTAACAATATTTTACACTAATGTTTTTAATGTTGTATAAATATTGATATATCATAAACGATATTTTAAAACTTGTCCAACATTTTTCTGCCTATTCTTCATTTTAAACTTTGAATTAAAAATTTTTGAAGTAGAGGGTGGCCATAAAACAACTTTCTGTTTGAAGGCATCTACAGCTAAAACTAATGAATAGAATTAAACCAAATTTCACACACAAACTGTAAAGGACATGGAGAGACGATTTCCTCAAAGAAAAATATCAGCACCAAAGACTCCGACAGGAGAGATTTTGGTGTACTGCCACATATGCATTATGAAATTTGCATAATGTATCTTGATTATGTAAATTTGCACATACTGCATACGAATCAGGGGTCCCCAGTGTTGATTAATAAAAGAATCTTTTGCGTGAGTTTAATGCTGCATGTCATCAATTTCTGCATATACATTTTTATTCAAACATTAACGAAACTTTTCATAACACTTACAATGAACGCAAGAAAAATTTAGTAACTTTTTTATTACTAAAAACTCCAAAATCAAGAATGCACTAGGAATGTTGCATGAACTACCTAGATTGTGCAAATTTCATGGTGCGTACATGACAGCAACACCAAAATCTTTTCTACCAGTGACTTTTGGTATTAATTTTTTTCTTTGCGGAAATTATCTCTCCATAGTCTGCACATGAAATTTGGTATTATTCCATTCACTAGTTTTAACTATAGACGCTTGCAAACAATGAAAGTAATTTTATGACACCTTGAAGAATGTTCATAGTCAATGACATTCATACCAGTATCAAATGATATTTTAAAATAGGTCTGACATCTTAATGATAAATGAAATCCATATAATGCACATTTATACAAACTTTTATCCTATTCTTCTATGTTAAATTTTTTATAAAACTTTGAATAACTTATGTTTTCAAATTAGAATGCTAAAAGTCAATAGGGTTCTGGCCACCACCATAAGTGATATTTTAAAACTGGTCTGACCTCTTCAGAATCATTCATTCAAAAGATAATGTCTACATAAACCAAAAAACTGACAAATGTACATATAGACCATATCAATTTAATGTTTTTTGAATTCCTTAATAAAAATAGCAAACAAAATTAAAATAACCAGAGCTTTATCTGAAATATTATATTCTTAAAACACAATTCTAATTTGTCATTAGTACAGTCTGCTAAAAAGTTGAACAAAATTTAAATATCAGGGATAAATTAATTTCTTTAACTTCTGAAATTTTTTAATGATGCAATTATTGAATCTTACAAATTCTCTGCATGCAAAATTCTTCTTATATTATTTGTGAGAAAGACGAAGCAGTTAATTATCCAACAGTTCAGTGATCAAAACATGAGTACATGTCGCCATATCTCATCAGATATGATGTACTAAGATATAACTGCACAATTAAATACTTTTTATCATGTATCAGCACAGTGTTTGTTTTCAGTTTGTATGGATAAAATAAAAGTACATGAATAATTTTCAAATATATTTAGACATTCAATTTTAAATAATAATCGTAAGTAAACACTTAACTGGCTAATATACTTTGCGAACATTGCAAATACTACTACATGCTTTGCAGCTTAAAGAAAGTGTACCTAATATAATATATCAAAATTTAAATCCTTTCAATCTATCAAACGGTATAAAATTATCTGTGAAAAAATTATTCAACATATCATTAAAGGTGCACTCTAGTAAATGGTATGTTGTAGGTGTTAAGACTAATTGTCTATGTCAGGGTCTTAAACATAAGTTGAGTGCTCCTGGTAGGGGTCTTTCAAAGCCCATATTCATGAAGTTTCAGAGAAAACCATGGACAACTCTGAATACTTAAGCTGATGAACAGATGAGTGCTACACAGATTTTAACTTACCTTTCACCTATCAACTTAGAAAGCAGAACCTGTGAAGCACAGCACTAATCTGCTTCATTTTAAGAATTTCAAATATTTTAAATCAAACGTTGCAATTTAAATGTTTTAATAGATTTTTTTTTTTTTTTTTTTTTTTTTTTTAGTATCAACAAATCCCAAGGGGAGTCTCTAAAAGCTTTTGGTTTAGATGTGAATAATCTGTTCTTTTCACATGGTTGATTACATGTTGTCTGCTAATGTGTTTGAAGTAAAGAAAATCTACATATCTTGGCTCTGAAAAGGACTGTTAATAATGTTTAAACAGATGTTCTTCAAGATCATACTTTACTTTCACCCCCTAGTTTCATTATTATTACTATGAATAAAGATGCAAATTGATAGTTATAAAATATTTTTTGTACAAAAATATTAATCAATTTTAATACAATATGCTTAAAATTATTTTATTTTATAAGAGTATATACATATAAATTTGTATATTTTTTATTAATTTGCATATTTAATGACTGATTCATCATTAAACTCTTCGAAAAATTCTTTTCTACATGAGCAATACAGACTTTTTAAATACACAGATCACAAGTTATTTCTAGCTGTCAAAAGATTTCATACCATGCTTTGGGAATAGTATTCTTAACCCTTTCGCTACCAGCATCACATATATGTGACGATCCGATTTTCTTACCTGAGCCCGGCGTCACAAATATTTGACGGGTGTTCATTATCAGATTATGATAATTGTTTGCATCAAATCTTGTCACACACAGACGGGTTATGTTATAAAACAATAAAATAGATACAGGATGTTATTGGTTGTAGTTAGAACGTTATAGATACATCCCACAAAAATAAATGACAATTGGTATCATATTTAAATAGTAAGATGTCTGGGCTGTGGTGGCGGTTTTTCTCCTGAGGCTCTGGTAGCGAAAGGATTAATCTTATTTAATCAGAGATGATTGTTACTAAAGAATACTAATAAAAAAATTCTGGTATAAAGGTTATGGATAATCTATAACAACTTGGCAGTTCTGCAAATGATGATTTGGAAAAAAATTAACAAAACACAAAAAGTAAGAGATAACTAATATGAATCACTAAATTCGATAAAAGAAAATATTTTATCCTTACCTTCAAATTATGGAGGGGGAAAAAAAATCAATTTTTATAATGTATGTCTAGTTGCTTAAAATAACAAAAATAATTTATCACCCAGTATAAAACCACAGCATGTTCTTTAAAGAAAAATAAATATACCTTTTGAGCGTAGGATATTCACAGGATTTTGGCAGTACCTGTTTGGCACCTGGTGCTGGAAAAAGAGATAGGAACATAAGTGTTTTGAAATAGTTCAAGCATATTACTTTTGAAGATGCTAGAGTAAAAAAAAAAAAAAAAAAAACTATATACTATGGATGAACCTAGTTGCAGAAAATGCGAAATGACAAGACATAATTATAGAATTTTTTATTTATACTGTAGATTACTACCAAAATTCATTAATATGTTTATTTTTTAATTGTCAGCTAGATTTTTAAAAGGATGGTTTTAAAAATCTCAAATAAATATCAACAAAAAATAAATGTAGTAATTTAAAAAAAAAAAAAAAAAACTTATAGAAAAGGGGTTGTGGCTTACTTGAAAACATTTTTTTTTTTTTTTTTTAAACATGTTCATATCTAAATACAAAAAAATATATTCTTAAATATAATGCATTTTTTCAAATATTTTTTTACACACTTTGCAGTTAAAAATGTTCACTACCAAGTAATAAATTCTATATTATTTTACTGAAAATTGGAGGGGTGGGAGTTCTTTATCTGATTAACTAATTTGTTTACATTAACAAATTTTTCCATTATTGTATTGATGATCTAGATGGATTTATCTCTCACAAGAAAGCAGATTGAATTATATTTATTTGGAGATATGTGACATTCTTTTAAGGTGAAATGATTTTAACTATAAGTAAGGACTGAGACTTTTGAAAATAGGGAAATTTCTTTCTCTCTCACATTATATATTTTTTCAAGTCATAACTGTATATTTATTTTGTTTCTTTATAACTTTTGATACATTAGGTTACTATTTATTAGAATTTTATTATGAATATTGCATCTTTAATTATACTGCACACTAATATTTGTATATCATAAAGGCAAAAATTTTAATACATTTATTGGATGCTTGATTTTTGATGGTATGATTATTTTCTGAACTTGATTCTACAAGATTCTTTGCTAGATGATATTTTGGTTTGTCCATAAATCATAAACCAATCAGTTTATTTCCTGGTTGGTAGATAAGACATATTTTATGAAACTCATTCGAAGTGTTTTTAATTCATAGCAGTATTTGTAAATTTTGCCTGTTTAAACTAATTAAAACAATTTTTATCAAAGCATTTAGATTACTTTTTCTTGGCCAAATTAGTACATAAAGTAAGATTTGTTAAAATTTTTTGAACTGTTTTCAAGATCATCTGGTCACACAATTTTTTAATCATATAATAACGTTACTTAACTAAGGTTTGGTCAAAACTACAGTTAATTTCTTATTTACAATTGTTTAAAACATATCTTTTTTACTAAAAATTTCAAGTAAAGAATAAATGGGCTCTTCCCACCTGACGTCAGAGGTCACTGGTAAAACAAAGAGCAGACAAAGTCTTCTACATCTATAGCGATTGCTGAAATAACACATTTTCTATATTTATTTTTAATAAATTCGATTTAATCCTTTTTTTTTTTTTATGCATTATTATTTTTAATCCCTTTTATATCATAGTGAATAATCTTTTGTTTGCTGTATACCTTTACAATCATCATTTAGTTTATATTTGTTATTAATGTTGATGGAGAACTTAAGTACTCTGGTTTTTGGTACTTATATCATTAACAGTGCAACATCGTACGGTGTAAAACCATTTCGGCCAGTCGCTAAGTTAATTAACTTGTTGTAACACCTTTACGAGATTAAATAAAACATTTTAAATTAATTTCAATTTATAATCCATAAACATTCCACTATTTATTGCTAGATCAGTTAATGTAACAGTTACACTACAACATACAAAAATCGATTCTTACTTGTGAAAATAAATAAACATATAAATTGTTTTTAAAAAATTATTATACTTACAAATACAATTATTCTACTGTTTACAAATGCACAATATTACTTTTATTTTATTTTATATTACTTTTATACTTTTTATATTACTTTATATATTTTTGTTTTTAAGAACAATTGTTTGAACGTAGCTTTTGGTTTCATTTCGCCAGCCCCCGACTAGCAGCCCCCCGACTAGTAGTTGGCTCTTTGCCAAATGAGAGGTGCTTTTTTCTCTTTTTAAGAATGTTACTTTTTTTATGTTTAGTTTAGTTTCTCGGCCTGTCTTAAACAGGAAGTATAATTTTTTTCTCTTGAACATGAAAAGTTATTATTTACATATCTTGATGCTTGGCTCCTTTTATGGAGAAACAATGTTATCCTGAAATATACTGAATTAAGTTATAATTGTGAATTCTTCAAAGTATACTGCAAATAGTTTTTTATTGTGTGTTTAATCGCTAAATAAAGTTAATAAGCTCTCCCAACTGGTGCAAATTTTATGACTGAAATTGAACACGTGATCACTAGAACTATAGATTTCTAGATTATAAAGAGTTTGTGATTACATGATTCTGCAAATTTTCATGGTACGAATTTTCATGGCGCAGAAATATAATATTTTTTCATGGTGCCGAAACCCGGGATATGTGAAATCCCTTAAAAGTGAAATTACCCTTAGATATTAATTTATCTGGATTTGGATTTGAAAGCTTGGATAATTTATTGTGAAAACGAAACTGAAAAATAATAATGACTGGAATTCCGGAATTGTTATTGGATAGCTGCCTGGATATGGAACCAGGTAAGCAAAATTTAACTACTATTTATAACATTGATTAAATGAAATTAGAAATTTTAATTATTTGAATTATTTTGCTTGATTATTTGCTCGCTATGAATATTGAAAAGTTAAAAGCTAAGCGTTCTACGGAACGCTCAAATGTAACTAAAATAATAAATAAATTAGAGAATTTATTATTGGATGATCTAGAAAACACAAAATCAGACGAAATCATCGAAATCCAGGAGATGATAGGTGAAAGAGAAATTGCATTAAAAAATTTAAATAATGAAATTGAAAATTTAATAGTAGATATTAAAGAGTATGAAAAAGATATCGCGACCAGCGATAAATACGGCGAGCAAATAATTTCTGCCAAATGTAAAATCAAGCTAAGATTAAAAAGATTATGTAATAATAAAGATGAAAGTAGTTCAAACTGTTCTGTCAGTGAAACCCAAACAAAAACTGCTTCGGCAGTGAGATTGCCGAAAATCTCCTTACCAAAATTTGGTGGACAAATAGAAAAATGGAACGAATTTTTCGATTGTTTCGAAAATTCAATCCATTTAAATGAAAATCTTACAAAGATTGAAAAATTCACTTACTTGAAAACGCTTTTAACTGACAAAGCGTACAATGTTATTGAAGGGTTTTCACTTACGGAACAAAATTATGATAATTGCATAGAAATATTGAAAACACGTTTTGGGCAAAAGGATATTATCATTAATGCTCACATGAATAAATTGATAAACTTAGAAGGCGTAAAAAGTTCATCAAATATAACTGCTTTGCGAAAGTTTTATGACGCTTGTGAAGTAAATATTCGCAGTTTATCTAATTTAGGGGTGACAAAAGGCCAATATGGTCATTTACTGAATCCAATTTTATTAAAATTATTGCCAAACGATCTAGTAGTTGAATATTACAGGCAAAGTGATAAAAGGAAGGATGAGTCTGATGTGACAGACTTAATTAATTTTCTTAAAGTAGAACTTGAATCGCGTGAAAAATCACTTAGTATGATTAATTATAAAAATGCTTCGGTAATTGTAAATAAAAATAAAGCCGAAATTAATGACAGAAAATTTTCAAATAAAATGAATTCATTGAATGTAGGTGTAAAAAATATATGCATATTTTGCAAGAATTATGATCATCATTCTCTTGGATGTACTAATTTAACTGATGTTGAGAAAAGGTTAAAATTAAAGAAGGATGGCAGGTGTTATAAATGTTTTCTAAAATCTCATCTGTCATCACAGTGCAGGGTGAAATCGCAGCCTTGCGAAAAGTGTAAAGCAACAGATCATAACAAATTATTTTGTTTTTCAAAAAACTTGAAACCAGAAGTAGTAGAGAACACTATAGTATCGAATTCACATTTAAAAAAACAGTAATCAGGCAGCGTTATTGCAAACATGTTGCGTCATAGCCCAATCTAATTCTAGATCAAAAACTGTCAGACTCTTATTGGATTCCGGAAGTGAAAAAAGTTTTATTACTAAAGAATTGGCCCACGAATTAAAATTAACCCGTGTAAGAACAGAAAAGCTAACTGTTTTTGCCTTTGGTATAAATAAAGGTAAAGAAGAGGAATTCGAGGTTTTTAATATTGAACTGCGTAGCAAAATAAATCCTCGTCGGCTCATCCATGTTGAAGTATTAGCTACAGACTTAATAACCGCGACTCCCTTGAAAAGCCCAAGGGGCGAACCAGAAATTGAAAGTTATATTAAAAATAAAAATTGGAAATTGGCAGACAATTCATTAAGTGATTCCAAAATTAATATTTTGCTAGGAGCTGATTATTTTTGGAAAATACAGAGAGGTATCATTGAAGAAATCGGTGATAATTTATATGTTGCTAATACTATTTTCGGATATACTGTAGTGGGGAAATTGAATAATAATAGTACAGAAGTAATTAATTCGCATTTTGTATCTGTAAATAAATTTGACAGTTTTGATTTGCAGCGTTTTTGGGATTTAGAATCACTTGGAATATGTGACAGTAAGAATGATTCTATGTCACAGAGAGATATAGAAATTATTAATTCTTTTAATGAAAATTTAAATTTTGTTAAGGGAAGATATGAAATTCAATTTTTGTGGAAGGAAAATAAAAATGAATTAAAATCGAATATACAAATAGCCAAAAATAGACTTTGGGGTTTGAGAACAAAACTGTCTAAAAATGAATGGCTTAAAAATGAATATGAAAAAATTCTTGAGGAACAAAAGAAAATGGGTATAATAGAGGAGTGTAAAATAAACAAAAATGAAACTGGTGTATATTATATGCCCCACAGACCGGTGATAAGAACAGATAAGTCCACTACAAAGGTCAGAATAGTGTTTGATGCTTCTTCCAAAGAAAAGGAAGCAAAATCTTTAAATGAATGTTTATTTGCAGGCCCCAATTTAAATCCTAATATTTTGGATATTATTTTAAAATTCCGCCTTCATAAAATTGCCTTTGTTTGTGACATTGAAAAAGCTTTTCTGCAAATACAGGTTGCAGAAAATGATAGAAACTTTTTGAGATTTCTATGGTTTGAGGATATAAATAGTAAAAATCCTCTATTAAAGGTTTTCCGCATGACTCGTGTAACTTTTGGTGTTACAACATCACCCTTTTTGCTCTCAGCTACCATTAAACATCACATAAAGGGCTATAAAAACTTGTTTGAGAAAGTCGTAAATATGCTTGATACTTCCTTATATGTTGATGATCTCTTTCATGGCGCTAAGTCTGTAAATGAAGCATTTATTTTATCGTCTGGTGCTGTGAAAATACTTAAAGATGCCAATATGACATTAAGGAAATTTAAAAGTAACTCTTACGAATTAAGCAAATTGTGGGAAAAATATGGAATAAACGTTGATGAAGAAATAAATGAGGGAAATATCTCTAAAGTATTGGGAATAATGTGGTCAACTAATAATGACACGTTAAGAATAAACTTTCAGTCTCTGTTAGAAGGGTTTGATAATGAAATTATCACTAAGAGAATTGTTTTACAAACTGTAGCAAAGGTGTATGACCCTGTAGGGTTTATTTCCCCTTTTATAATAAGAGTTAAATTTCTAATGCAAGAACTATGGGAGCAGGGTGTTGATTGGGATTCTGCTTTACCTGATGCTTTAACACAAAAATTTAAGAAATGGCATCGTGAAATACAGGATTTAGAAAATTTTGAAGTGCCTAGAAAATATTTTACGAATTTTGAAAAATTAACTCCTGAAACTATTCAAATTTGTGTTTTCTGCGATGCCAGTTTGAAGGGATATGGTACAGTAGCTTATTTTCGTGATCCTTGTTCCCGTGAAACTTCATTTATTATGTCAAAGACAAGAGTAGCTCCTCTCAAAAAACTTACTTTGCCTCGACTTGAATTGATGGGAGCCTTAACAGCTGCTCGATTAGCTCATTATCTTGGGCAGCTATTTTCAGTTCCCGTCAAAAACATACTATGCTTCTGTGATTCCCAAATTACCCTTTATTGGGTCAAAGGAAGTGCTAGTAACTGGAAGCCCTTTGTAGAGAACAGAGTGCGTGAAATTCAACGATTAGTAGCCCCATCTCAGTGGAGATTTTGTCCAGGGGTTAAAAATCCCGCTGATGTGCTATCTCGTGGTTGCACAGCAACTGAATTGTTGAAGAACGAAGAATGGTTAAAGGGACCAATCTGGTTGAAAGAAGAGCACTTACCGACACCACTACCGGAAAATGAAGTCAAAATACCTGAAGAAGAGATTTTGAGAGAACAACGGAAAACTACTGTTTGCTCTTTAACTCATGGCAATAATGAATTTGAATTATTATATAAGTTTTCATCTTGGTCTAAATTAAGACGTGTTACAGCCTGGTGTCTTAGATTTATAAAAAATACTAAATGTCGATCTGCGCGAAATACTGGCTTTTTAACTATACAAGAACTTGATGAGGCAACTAAAATTATTGTGAAGTTGGTTCAAAGACATGAATTTGGAGAGGAAATAAAGACTTTAAAATCTGGAAAAAACCTGAATGCTAGTAACAAACTCCTTTCTTTAAACCCTTTTCTAGACAAAAATGAAATTCTTCGTGTTGGTGGAAGATTAAGACACGCAAACCTACCTGAGAGTCAAAAACACCAAATGATACTTCCTAAAACGCATCATATTACAGACTTAATTATAAAGTACTTTCATGAAAAACATCTTCACAGTGGAACTCAGTTAACAATTTCAGTCCTGCGACAACAATATTGGATAATTAATGCAAGAGACGCCGTGAAAAGGAATCTGCGGAACTGTATGAAGTGTTTTAGAACCACATCGAACTTAGCCTCTCAACTGATGGGTGATCTTCCAGCTGCTCGTGTAGTGCCATCGCGAGTGTTTTCGAAAGTCGGGGTTGATCTTGCAGGCCCCTTTCTCATCAAACCTCGTAAGGGCCGAGGTGTTAGATCTTATAAAAGTTATATTTGTTTATATATCTGTTTTTCCACTAAAGCAATTCATTTGGAAATACTCAGTGATCTCACCTCTGAAACATTCCTCGCATCCTTGAAGAGGTTTGTTGCTCGACGAGGAAAACCTGAAGAATTGTTTTCAGACAGAGGAACGAACTTTGTAGGTGCCGACAACGAAATGAAAAAAATGAAGTCCTTGATCTCTTCTGACGAAAAGATCCACAGATATTTGTCCGAAGAAACAATCAAATGGAATTTCAATCCCCCATCGGCCCCCCATTTTGGAGGACTTTGGGAGGCTGGAATAAAACAGATGAAGGGTCATTTAAAAAGAACTATTGGCGAACAAATATTAACTTATGAACAGTTCCTTACTTTGATTACTCAAATTGAATCGTGCTTGAACTCCAGACCTCTTGTTGCGCTCTCGAATGATCCAAGTGACTTAAATGCTCTAACTCCAGGACATTTTATCATAGGCACTGCCTTGACTTCAATACCAGAACCTGACTATTCTTCAGTTAACCTAACCCCGCTAGAAAGATGGAAACTTCTACAAAAAATTTTTCAAAGTTTCTGGAACAGATGGTCTTCAGATTACCTATCAGACTTGCAAAGGCGATCAAAATGGTTAATAAATAAACCAAATTTCAAGAAAGACGACTTGGTTTTAATAAAAGATGATAATCAGCCCCCTTTGAAGTGGAAACTAGGACGCATAATCAAATTATTTCCTGGAGCAGATGGCAAGATTCGTGTTGTTCTACTGAAAACTATTTATGGAGAGTTGAAGCGTCCGATCGCCAAACTATCACCTCTACCATTTTGAACTTTGAAATTTTTATTTTATTTTTATTTTATTTTATTTTATTTTTATTTATTTATTTTTTTTTTTATGTTCCTGTTTTTAATCCATTTATGTTAATCATCTAGTTACAATGTTTCATATGTATATTAATCTCTTTTTTTTCTTATCTATTTGCAGTTGAAGACCAAGAAAATGAAAACCTGTAATAACACTAATGTTGTTATTGTACTTGTAGAATATTTTTATGAACCTTCGTTCATGGGGGCGGAGCATGTTTGAACGTAGCTTTTGGTTTCATTTCGCCAGCCCCCGACTAGCAGCCCCCCGACTAGTAGTTGGCTCTTTGCCAAATGAGAGGTGCTTTTTTCTCTTTTTAAGAATGTTACTTTTTTTATGTTTAGTTTAGTTTCTCGGCCTGTCTTAAACAGGAAGTATAATTTTTTTCTCTTGAACATGAAAAGTTATTATTTACATATCTTGATGCTTGGCTCCTTTTATGGAGAAACAATGTTATCCTGAAATATACTGAATTAAGTTATAATTGTGAATTCTTCAAAGTATACTGCAAATAGTTTTTTATTGTGTGTTTAATCGCTAAATAAAGTTAATAAGCTCTCCCAACTGGTGCAAATTTTATGACTGAAATTGAACACGTGATCACTAGAACTATAGATTTCTAGATTATAAAGAGTTTGTGATTACATGATTCTGCAAATTTTCATGGTACGAATTTTCATGGCGCAGAAATATAATATTTTTTCAACAATATTTAACTTAATTCGATTCTCAGAATTCGATTTTACGTTATTCACACATCACATGATTGAGCAGGGATGCTGGGAAGAGCCCATTGATTAATCGTCAGTAAATATGTTTCATAGAAATGATTCAGAGCTATTAAATAATTCAATCGTAACTTAACCTCTTTTCACATAATATTGTGGGAATGACATGGAATTTCTATTGGTAAGAGTAATTTTAATGTACTTTGCATCTTGACACTACAGGTTAATAGCTTTAAAATTACTGAATATATCATGTTGATGCAAAGAATTTATTTTTTTTTAAACACAAAAGAAGATATTTATTTACACATAAACAATGGAATTCGAATAAAACTTTATCAAAAATAAAATGTTCACATGCAAAAACTTCTGGTGAAAATGAAGCCTTGTTTAAAATACAATTGCAAAATAAGTAAAATGTGGTCCCATACCAAATTTTCAACTGAAAAGCGCAGATCATGTTTGCTGCACATTTCAATAAAGTATATTGATTTTATAAAATTAGAATCAGTATTATGCAACAGTAATCAATTTTGTATGAGAAATCTTTTAAGTGTCTGTGTAAATAAACTGTAGATGCTACACAGTCCATTATCAGCAAAAAGAAACAATTCATATCTATATTTGGATCTGTATAAGCAAGAAAAATTTATTTGGATCTGTTTTCTTTCTTCAACAAATTTAAAATGAATCTTTTGTAGAAATTTTATAAAAATTAAAAAGAAACATTTTCATAAAAAGAAGAATTTTCATACTATGTCTTATTACGAGACACACACACACACACACACACACACACACACACACACAAAAAAAAAAAAAAAATTGTTACATACTTAAAATACTAAAGATCTGTAATTCTTATCCATATTTGTAGGTACAGAAAAGTGATATCTGTATTCATACTCAAACTTGTGGTTTACATTTTTTGACGATCTGACATATCCATACTTTAATCACAGCAGGTTAGACAAACTCTTTAGATTCTTATTTAAAAAAGACAGAAATATGTTTATATCTGCATCCCCTTATAACATTATTATACACTGTTACTATGATTATAAAAATTTAATCAATTACATGTTTTATGGAAAAGTTCAGTTTTCCTATTAAATTATATTGCTATTTGTATCCAAAGTTATTAAAATTTATTTTATTTCAATTCATTATTATAGATCCACCAAAGAATAATAATGATGATTCTGTTCACCCCCACAAAAATTTAAATGGGCCACTGAAAGTGTTGATAAGCGACATCAATTGTTTATATAATGAATAGAATCAATATATCTTGACGAAATTTATAAGAGCTATACAAACTGGATTAAAGGGTTAATTTTAAAGTACTAAATAATATTATATTCAAAATCAATATTAATTTCTGCAACTTTGCTCTTCCATACTACATACATAATTTAATATTATTTTAAAACAGTGAAGCAGTTTTTAAAAAATTTCAACAAAAATATTTATCTTTCATAAAATAAACATTAATATAAAAATAAAGAAATGTTGAAATATAATTAATGAACAAAGCACATTTAAAAAACTGTACATTTTAAAAATATTTACTGCAACATCATGTAAAATGCTCTCATAATGTTATAACTCTAATACTAACAATTTTGAAAAAACATTTTTTTCTCTCTATGATGCTACAAAAAGCGAAACTTGTCTTTTATCAAAATGAAAACTGCAGAAAATTTAATATGCAACCATAACTTGTGACACTCTACTTTTAAAATAAGTGTCTTTTTTATTAAATTAACTGACAAGAAAATGCTTTAGCAATATAAGATCCAATAATATTCAACAAATTTAAATATACCATGAAGAGCAAGAAAACTAATCTGATACATAACAAAACAATTTTTAAAGAATGTTTCATAAGACATAAATGATTCTTTATGGTTTTAATCTGGCACCAATGCTAACAAGACAAATTTAATGAGAAATTTATAATATTCTTGGTTTTTTTATAGAATTTATCTTATGTAGATTAATTTAAAAAAAAAACTAAAAACTTACTTATAAAAAACATTTTTTATTTTGTTTTTAATGACAAACTTTAAAAGCTTTCTTTTGTTAAAACATAAGGATTACAACCATAGCTGTAATTTTTTTTTAAATGTTAAATTGTGATTTTCAACATCACAGATGCCATTTTCACTTCTTTTCTCTCTTTCTCATATTCAAATTTCTTTTATTTAAACAGCACTTATAGTTTATTTATTTATATTTAGCTAATTAAACTTTGGTTTATGCTTCTGGCCCTTTTTGTATCTTTTAGTTCTTTCTCTCCCTCATACTGTACTAACAGGTTAAATTCCTTCTTGATTGGTAATATTCCGTTTTCTTCTCTTTTCCTATAAGGCTATTTATTATTCAAGCCTCTTCTTTATATCTTTGTTTATTTTTCATTTCCTTTCATCTTCCTTCTGTTTTCAAAGAAGTAGAATATTCTTGTTTACAAAAACATTTTTTATTTTTATTTATTTATTTATTTTTTGTTAGTAGTTTTATTTTATTTATTTATTTATTTTTTAACATCAAATTTAAATGAATAACACTATAACAATCATATTTCTTGATTTTATTTTACCTTTTAATTTTATTTATTATTTTTTAATTGTTTTTAAATTATCATGAAATCAAGCCAATGTCAATTAAGAAACAAAAACAATGTACAATGAAAGAGAAAAAATATATAAATAAAAATCTGGGGATCATGATTACCTTTTCCATTATGGTAAATACATACCCTGGGAACATTAATAAAGTAGAAATGCATTATGGCAAACACATCAAAACATAATTAAGCTCACAGTGTTAATTTTCCATTTTGTGCATACATGTTAGAAAGTTGCATTAGTGTAATCAGTTTCAGATTTATACATATTTATGCATGCTGTGATAAACAATAGCAATTTTTTAAGACAATAAAAACAGATTGGTAACAAATTCAACCAATATAAAAAAGCTAATAATTAGTTTAAAAAAAAAAAAAAAATCATATACATGCAGCAAGGGATTGAAAAACAAAAATAATGCTAGCTGTAAGAGTGGCAATAGAAACAAATAAAGAATCATGCATTATACAGCATAAGTCATGAAATGAAGTGAAGTAGTAAGTTAATGTGTCAGCAATGCAGCAACAACAAAGTGCAGTTCACAGTTGTTAAGTGTAAAATACATAATGCCAGACATACCAGTGTAATCAATATAATAAACAGAGTGCACTACAAAAAAGAAAAATAAACAAATACTGGAAAGAAATTTGAATAATAGAGTAGAGTTTATTTATTTATTATTATTATTTTGTTACTCTTTTAAGTTATGTAAAAGATTTAAATATATATACAGCTTTATTTATTTAATTTAATATTATTATTACTATTTAATCAGCTTAAAGTTTAAAAAATTAATTTCACCTACCTGAACCTTTCTTTCCTTTTTCTTTTTTTGACATATCCTCAATCATATAAATTGAATATTTATTTATTAATTGTTATTATTTAAATATTACAGAAACACAGTTTCATGTTTACTATCAGCTTTATGTAAAATAAGTTATGAATTTAACAATAATATTAATAATAAAAATTTTCGAATTAGCTACCATAATTTTACTATTAAATTAAGATTTTTATGGAAATTTTTACATGAATATCTTTTAAACACAAAATAGTTTTCCTGTGTTTCCAATATTTTTTTCGTAGTACACATTTTGTAAATATATATATATACACATGAAGCCTATTATTGTTTTCTAAGTAAGAGATATAAAATTCTGCTGAAAACAGAATTTAATTTAGTACAACAGGACATTTATTTATTTATGTCTTTTTTTCAATATAAAGGTATGCAGTAATTGCATTGTGTTCTTTAGCAATGGATTCTATATTCATCAGGGTGACCAACATTAGATTAGAACTTTTCCAAATTTTCCCTGACTTTCCCATGACTATTTTTCACTATTTTCCCTAACTTACACTGTTTATTTCCCCCAAAATTAACAAGCAGTTTAACAATTTATAATAATGAGCTTTCAAATATGGCTTATTTCCACAAAATTTGTCAAAATTCCCTGATTACTCCACAACTTTTCCAAACTCACTTAAATTCCCTGACCAGTGGCCACCCAGATTCATTTGTTAAAATTTTTTAGTTACAGCTAATTTAGAACTCTCTGACGTTTTACTTTTGATGTTATTCTGGCAATGAATTAAATTATCTATCGCAATTTCACATGTCAAGATTTTGGTGAGAAATGTCCAAACTACTTTGGTGCCAAAATTCAATTTTTGCCAAGAAGTCCAAGATGTTCCACTGTTTTAGCACATTTTTTCTCAATTTTATTTTAAATATTTTTTAACTTCATGAGAGAGGGAAAAAAGGAAAAACATTTTTTAATATGCAAAATGTCACCAGATAAAATATTAACTATTTTCCGTCCTGTTTATTATTAGAAAGAAAATGGTTACAGTAGTTTTTCCTATATCACTGGCATTTATAAATTAAATTATTTAGTACCATTATATTTCATTCTCTATGCACACTTTTTATTTTCTAGATTAAATAATATCTAAATCTAAGAAAAAAAAAAAAAAATTCAAAATGTAATACAATAAATGACGACAATGCAAAATTGCTGTCTGAAAGAAATTGTCCTGTCGTACTAAAAATCACAGGTATAAAAAAAGAGGAAGATACATATTTGTATTTAACTTTAAAGACTTTTCTAATATTTTCTGATGTTTTGTCATTTTTTTTTTTTAAATACTGCATTCGATAAATTATATTTAAACATAAAAATATTTTTAACAATCCTCAATTTAAATAAAAAGCATCCTCTCATTTTCTCCATTTTACACTATTTTCCATTAGCATTTTAAATCCCTATTTAAAAAAAAAGAGGATCAGAAAACTAAATATAAAGCATAATTAAGGTACATATAAATTATTTATATAATTTAACAGTTGACAAATTTTGTATTCTTGTATGAATATGCAAATTATATATGTTAAAAAAAAAAGTCTATTTTACTGTAGAATCAACAAAATTTTTCAAAAAAGGAAAAAAAAAAAAAAAAAAAAAAAAAAAATTCAATTCTTCAAAAAGCTATTTATTTTTCAAAAATGTTTTTGGTGCAAAAAATCAGCAAGAAATGGATATAAAAAAGAACAAAAAGCAGAGTAATATATTTTTTTAAAAAATAACACAAAAAATTTTAAATGATGGACTTTTTCTAACAACAACCCACCACATATATTTAAAAAAAAAAGGATAAAATGTATTCTACGATGAAAAAAGTTTTTTGTACATGCTAAATAGCTTGGAAATAATATTCAATGCATAACAATTTATATTTATTGATAATTATTTATGATTGCTTTTATTTTTTAATATTTATCATCTACAAATCATTAATTATCAGTATTATCTACATATCATCTTCTTAAACTTATTTAACCCAATAAGCGACAAGGAAGGGGGCAAAATTGTGATGATGTTTTCATTATAAGATCATTACACTGTACTGAAACAATAGTTATTTCAGCTTGAAATTAAAAATATATCTATGCATTTAAAGATAAATTCCTGAAAATTATATATAACCTCCATACTTAAAAAAAAAAAAAAAAAAGTAAAGAATCTATAATTATGCACTTATGCAAAATTAAAGAATCTATAATGAAAAATCCATACCAGCTGCTCAGCGGGTTAAAATAAGTTACAATTAATAAGCTATTGAAGGCAATAAAAATGATGCCAATAAAAAATTATTGGCAAAATTTTCCATTTTAATTTATAAAGTACAAATATGCTCTAAAAACCCAATAAATTAATTTTAATTGACAATTGTAGAGATCTAAATAATGCTAAAACTGTATACTAAAAATTGGATACAAAAACAACTTAACAGTAGTTGCTTTTATTATTGAAAGGATTCATGATGAAAGCTATTTTTAATAATAAAAAAAAGAAAGCTGTTAATACAGCACTGACAATGAAAAAGCAGAATTAGCAATAAATTCAATAATTTTCTGCATAAAAGGCAGAAACATTCTATTTCACAATATAAATACACATAATAAAAAAATAATTATGAGTGGGTTGTTGCAGATATCCATCCAAAAAAGAAGCATTCAAAAAAGATACTACTATCCTACCAACAGTAGTTACACTGGTTGTCTGGAACCTTAGATTATTGCCATTCACGCTGAAGTCAGGCGTTGAGCTGCCAGAATTGTTGATAGAATGAGAACTGCAGGAAATGAGATCAGTGGAATGATTTCGTCGATGAATAGCCCCTGAGGGGGATTGGGAAAGACCTGGGTCAGAAGGAGTACGGGAATGACAAGGAGTTGCAGGATTGTTGTTGTTTTGGGTAGGTGGAGGGGGAGCTGCACGTTTCTTCATACTCCCATGGGAACTCAAACCAGGGACTGGAATTAATCAAAATTGTTAAGTAAAAGCAAAAGAAGCTAGAGAGTTAGTTGGAAAGAAGACATATTGCATAGGCTGGCCTTAATTAGTTTACTTGATTGAGTTTTGAGTAAAAGCAAAGTAGTTGTAAAATTCATTTAGAACTCTAAATTTTTTTTTAAATACTGGAAAAAAAAAAAAAAAAAAAAAAAGTAAACATAGATAAAGAAAAATATGAATGCTTTACAGGAAGTTTAAAATCTCACTGTTTTAGAATTTCAGTATTTCCTAAATCAATAAAGTTCATTTCTTAAGATATGCAAATTTAAATAAAAAAAATATTTACTTGCAAAACTTGTCTTTGTTATATCATATACTTTTATTCACCAAAAATTATTTTAAAGCAGCATGTGAAACACAGATCAAGAACACTGTATTTTATAGTGTAGCAATGGATTTATAAGTAATGATCCCCTTAAATATAACTAACAGTGCAAATATTTAAAAATGCCTATCTGTTGTCTAAAATAGGATATTGCCAAAATATTTCTGTATAAAAATTTTTTAGTGAACAGTCAAGCATTGATGATGCTAGAATTTCTACAACTGAAATGTTAAACAACTAATATCGCTTAAAGAGAATATATTGAACGGTAAACCTGAAGAAAGTCAAAGTTTCATCGCATTTTAATTTGGTATGCATATAAGTACTGAAATTCTTGACTCCATTTTCTTTTCATAATTAGTTTTGTTGAAGTAAGATTTTAGCTTTGAAACTATAACATAAAAAGCCTTCTCTATAAAGAATATTTTTTATATATTCATGTAGAAACTAAAAGTGATAAAGATTATTTTTTAAATATCTAACACTATTATAAATAATACTTAATTTAATACTACATCTAAACAAATATAAATTCCATGTCAATTAGTGGCAGACTTTAAACTCTTAGGCCCAGGGCAAAAGTTTCACTGGGTATTCCCCCACCCCAATTCCAAAAATTAAAATAATGAAAGAAAATATGGTCAAGAGAATTTTAAATCTATCTTATCAAATAAATGATCAATGATATCAAATAGAAATTATCATAATAGAAATCTACTCATTTTGTAGATTATAAAAATGTAAATATATTACAATGAAATAGAAAATATACTTGAAATACCAAGTAATCAAAATATTAGAATACTTTATGACATGGTTTAAAAAATATAATAATGTAAATATATTGTACACAGTTTTAACTCTAAGAATTTTTATATGCTAATTAGTACTTTGTTGCATCACCCTTACCTTTAATGATAGCTCTTAAAAAATTTGGCATATTATTGACAAATCAATTCACAATTTTTTTTTTAATAAAAACTCGCCCATAAGTTCTTCAAACTAGAAATAAGAACATTTTTGTCTCTTCTTATTGCAACTTCTTGAAGTCACTTTTTCATAATTCCGCACATATTCTCAATGGGGTTTAGATTGGATAAGTTTGAAGGCCGAGGAAGCACATTTATTTTCTTCTCCTGAAGCCCTTTAGTTGTCGATTTGAAAGTGTGGCAAAAAGCTGAATATTGCTTACACAAGAAATCACCATCACATAATTCCTCAGATGAAGATATCATAAAGTGTTCAAGATTTTCTTGATACACTTCTGAATTGACTTTTGTATAAACATTATGCAACCTACCTGGGTCTTTTGTGCACTCATGGAACCCCATGCCATGAAAGAGGTTAGAAATTTAATTGAACATTTTAAACACTCCAAAATTTCAAGAAAATCTAGGAATGCAATACTGTGAAGCATTTTAAAGTTAATAAGGATATCTGATAAATTGAATTTAGCTTCCATAAACAACTTAGAAATAAGATGTTTCTCAGCTGCAAATTGTAATAACAGGAGTCATCATTAGGAGTTATATTATATACAGTTCCAGTAATTTGGAAAACCTACAAACAGAAATACATCAGCTTATCAACAATGGAAGAAGAGTGCAGAAAGAAGGAATTAACTGAAGGAATTAATGTGGTCAAAAAATGTCATGAGTGATAAAATTCCATATTTTAAATCAGAAATTGCATATTATTTTGTAACAATAACTCAACAATTAACTCTGCTAAATCTGAGGTAAAAACAGACAAAGCATGTTGATAGGAAATATAATTTTATTCAAAATTTAGTTTGTGATAATGTATTTCCAATTGAAATTTATAAATAGCAAAATAAATTATTCTAACATGTCTACAAAACCATAACAAAGGTGGACCTAAATAAATTTTGTAATGAAGTGTTTTGCAAAAATTAAAAACTAACCTGTAAATTTTTGAGTTTTTCTTTTTGGGTTCTTCAGATTTTTCTGAAATGAAGATATATGATTTTCTTTTAAAATCTTGCTCCTGTAATGGTGATGACTTACCTTTTTATATATGAATCTAGACACATCATTATTTAACATTTTTATGTGTGTTAAACATGCTTACATACATTGTATGCATACATAGTTCATTTATAAAAAAATTATTTATACACTTATTTATTAGTTTGGAAATATTTAATATGTTGAACTTTAAATTGTAAATGTGTAATAATTTGTTAAAATTTTGTATGCTTGAATTTATTTAGATATTAGTTGTAACTTCCCAATGAGAAAAAAAAAAAAAAAAAGATGTTGGTCATTTAATCTATTTTTATTTTCTCCTAGTATAACATTGAATACAACATCAGTCCCTGAGGACTGACAAGGAACCTTACGTTCAGGCAGCAGTGGACTTTTTGATGAAACAGAATAATCTTCTGTTCATAATCTCTATCAGAAAAACCTCTTGAACACTTGCTGCCACCTGAGCGGAAAACATAGCAAAATCACTGCAGTGCTCAATTTGCTAAATGATGATCATCTATTACTTTAACTGGTTGCTATAAGAATGTTTATTTTTTCTTATGATGGGGATTATTTTAGAATATTCTATGGATTCTCCCATAAATAGAAATGAGCAGCTGTTCTTATGGTTCTTTTATTAAAAGCTGATTATTTTTACATTTTTCTGTCTTCGTGGAATGTCTTATTAAAGTGTTTGTTTAAATATAGCCTCCTTTATTTTGAAAAGCATATTTCCACTGCACATTATCTTGCTGATATCGCCTATAAATGAAGAAGAGTAGCTGTTCTTATTATTCTTTGATTAGAATTTGGCCATGTTTGTTTTCTGTCTTCGTGAAATGTCTTATTAAGGTGTTTATCTTTAAACACAGTATCTTTATTTTGAAAACATATTTACCCTAAACATTATGTTAATGAATAGAATATTTATTTAGAATTTCTATCAGTCACCAAAGACAGCTAGCAACTAATAATTTTTTTTTTTTTTTTTTTAATTAACTTTGAATTTGGACATCACAGGATGAAAAGCAATACACTCCAATAAGCAAATAAAAAAATCCACCCCCCTCAAAAAGTAGAGTCTTATTCACAATTATGTTAAATTTTAATTTGTGCAACTATCTTTTAACATACACAAAACATCTATAAAAAGTAAGGATCTATGAAATTTCCTGGCAATAAAAAGGGTATTTCTATAAATACAGGACTCATTTAATAAATCTTCATAATTTCATAATATGCAATTTATAGAAGCTTTCCTTCCACGATGAAAACATTTTTTTATATTGTAGTGAAAAAGAAATTCACATTGAATATATGTATATATGTACAAACTCATAAAAATTACAAATCATTACATGAATGAAATGAAATTGAAAACCTAACTGATTTAAATACCTGCTGATATGTACTCTAAATATTATTAATTCATTTTCTATAATACTTTTTTGGGGTGGAAGGGGGGGGGGGAAATCCCACTTGTATTTATTATAGACTAGTCGCCTTCGGCGACCAGCTAGTTTGCGATCCTTAAAAAATCCGACTTTACGAAACTCCCGCTTGGTGGTGCCTGCGGTGCCCTTTTCCCGTTTCAGGTCCTTCAACAGCTTATTGACATATAGTGAAAATAGCTTTATTGAAAAATTTAATCACAGTAAATTCCCGCTTGGCAGCACCTGCGGCGCCCTTCCCATTTCAATATCTGTAATAGCCTGTTCACTCACCGCGTTATGATCTTTCAAAATTTTGACTTTAGCAAAGTCCCGCTCGCTGGCGCCACAACAGCTTCCTTGCTCATACCGAAAACAGCTTTAAAATTTTTAACTGTAGCAAATTTCTGTTCTGTGGTGACTACGGTGCCACTTTACGTTTCATGATTTGAAATAGCCTGTTCGCTCGCCATGTAAAAGACCTTTGAAAATTCTGATTGTAACAAATCCGCAACCCGGTGGGGCCTACGGTTTCCCAATCTTCTCTCTATAAGTAATTTACTCATAATCAGAATTGGAGATATTGAATTATTAAAATGTCAAAGTGCCCTCTGGTGACAGAGATTTGCAATATGTACGCTACAATTTCAATTTAAATGACTTTTAAAATGATATTTTACCTATGAAATTATGTTAATTAGAAGCTGAGATAGAAAGGTAATATAAGCATTGTTATAAAAAAAATTGTGTCTGATTTTTTCGTGGTTTTTCTCTGAAACTTGCATAACTGCAGGCTAAATAGTGTTAAAAATCCTTAATATGAAATGTGAGCAGAGTATCGGAATTCAAAAGCCTGCATCATAATTAGAATTGGAGATATTGTACTAAAGGTCGTCTGGCTTTTCTGTGGTTTTCTCTGAAACTCTCGTACGGAATTTAGCTGCTTATATCAGTTTAAAAGAACATTTCAAATGATGTGTTATAAAGTAATATGATGTAATTTATAGTAATATAAAGTAAATGATGCGTTATAAGTAATTTAATCATAATTAGAATTCTAGATATTGAATTATTAAAATATCAAAGCGCCTTCTGGCGACAGAGATTTGCAACATATACTCTTCAGTTTCAATTCAAATGACTTTTATAATGTTGTATTACTTTTGAAATTATTTTAATTAGTAGCTGAGATACAAAAGAAAACCTAATCGGGACGCCTTCAATATGTAAATCCCGTGAAATCTCGAATTCCATTACCTACGGTAGTTGGTTAATGAAAGTAAAAAGAAATATTTTTTAGGCCCCCAAAACCTATATATACCAAATTACGCGTATTAGAATAAAATTAAATTTGTAATTAAAATGTAAAATTTTTGTTTATTGATGGAAATCGATGAAATTTGAGCTGTAAGTTTGTCTTGTGATGTTATACCGGTTGTTAAGAAATGGGAAATTACTCTTTCGTAGAGGGCGATTCAAAAAAGACGATCAAGAAAAATTTTGGACTCTTTTTAAAAAACTTTTTTTTGTTTTTTAATATAAAAAATCAGTATTTTTTTTTTTTAAAGTTGTACCGTAAGAATCGGTAATAGATGCTCTTTCTCATGGTAAAGGTGTATTTTCAATATCTCAAATCGTTAAAGAGGGATCGCTTTACAAAAACGAACAAAAATTTCCCTCTCTGCTTCTTCTTTTGAGGAATGCGCATGATTCTACTTGAAGGGTGAAAAATATAATCCACTCGCTATTAGACATAGGTTGATATTTTAATTAATATCTCTGGAACTAATTAAAATTTTTAAATTCTGTTTTCAGGAGCCCCTAGAGAAGACTTCTGAGCACCTGTATGTCAAATTTTGTACTTCTGCGTTCAGTAGGGGCTGAACGTATAGATGCTCAGACAGAGAGACAGACAGACATCTTCCTTTATTATTATAGATATATAATGAAATGTTTCAAGAATAATTTTGTGTGCACTTAGAAAAATTTCCACACAGAAAAAAAAAAAAAAAAAAAAAAAATAATAATAAGAGATTACCATTGAAAATTTATATCAGATTTAGACAAATCCGAATAAATACATTTAAATACACTAAGCGACAAAAAAAAAGCCGCACTGCAGAAAAAATGACTTATACCTTTTTTATTTGTAATAACTTTAAAATTAATGTTTGAAACAAATAAAACTGTCTTGTTTGCATAATACCAAAGGTATGAAATGATACCTATGTATATTTTCGATTTAATAATTCGCTTTATTGCACTTTACGAAGTACTTTTAAAAAATCTGCATAAAACTTTCTTTTTGAACATAATGCAATAACTATACACTTTGCATTCTATTATGATTTATTATATGAAATAAACAAGTTTTATTTTAATATATGAAATAAAACTATTTATTTGTTAGACCTAAGGAATTTTTTGTTAAAAATATGTATTCTGCATTGGGTTAATTCCACCTTTATATGGAATTACTGCATTAATGCACAATGGCATAGTTTTATACAGTGTTTTAATATAAATCTCAGAAATTTCAATGTGCCAAATATCACAAATAAATTTTTCTAGTTCTGGCAGAGTTATAGGTCAGCAAATTTCGAATCCTCTCCCCTCTCCCCCGCCTTTTTATAGACGAAATATTTTCGAGCGGATCGCGATTTTGACCATTTCCATGTCTGCTAAAGAAGAAATTCTACTATATCCTTTGTGGTATTTAATTTAAAGTGAAAAAAAGTATGATTACTTACAGAATTATAGGTTCTCATGGGAATGTATAAGAAAATTTTACAATTTGAAGTGAATAAACTTACCATGGACGCCATGTAGTAAGGTGCCTTATTATCTCCAAATGCTGTTTACGAAAATGTCTAAGATACCTCCAAAATAGTCGGTCAGGCACCACTTTTATGCAGATTGTGTTTTATTTCGAGTTAATTGATCCCTTGAGCATAAAAATTTCCCCAAGTGTTTGAAAAGTTATGCACCTCCGTACCATAATGTACGGAGAATGTGTCACTGTTTTAAAAGTGCGATTTTCATTAAGTCGGTCACATTTTCGTCTTCATTCTAGCTTTTTTCAACTGCACGAAATAAAGAAAACTTGATTCATCAGAGAAAACCAGTTCAGCCTAATAATTAACTGATAATGTTTTTAAACTTTGGCCAACTAAAGTATTGTTTTTTCTAATTCTTTTCCTTAATAATGGCTTTTTTCGCAGATCTTCCGTTCATTAACCCGCTTTGTTTAATTGTTCCCGCATTGTTTTTGAAGAAAGTAATTTACTACACACTTTTTTAAAATCTTTTTTAAGTTCTGAACATGATACAAATCGATTTTTTAAACATTCGCATTTTAACTTGCGGTTATCTTGCTTGGATGAGCAACATAACCGCCTAAAGCCAAATTCCCAGTTTAAACGGCCAAAAAAATTTATATTTTGCTAAAATTCATTTTACCAATATTTCGTTAGCATTTAATTATTTTGCCATCTCACGCATTAAAATATATTTTGATTTTCATTTAAAAATTAATACTTTTTGTGGCATCGTTAACTGCATTATTCTTACCATTTTTGAAATAAATTCTAAAATTACAATTTTCCTGACAATTGCATTTTGTTTTTAACACTAGACTCAAATTTAAAGTGTATGTGGAGGACAACATAGTAAAATCTGTTCGAAAATTTGCTTTTTAAACGATAAAATTGGCGGTTGTAGAAGGCGAAAAGGAAAACATCCAAGTGCGCCTTTTTTTTGTCGCTTAGTGTATATATATTTTGATACACAAGCAATTTATTTCTTTTAAAAGCATTAAGTCTAATTCCTATTTAGAACTAACAGAGCACATGGTTTTGGCCTGTGATAGATTTTTAATTTTCTAATTATTTATTTATTTAATTTTCTAAAATCAGTAATTTTCAACCAAATTGATGATTTCTCCAGTAAATGCCAAAATGTAAAAATTTAGTACAATACAGATATTATTTACAGCTTTTTTAATTATACACCAGTTTATAAAATTAATGGTAATTTTCTCTTTAAGGGTTCGATTCTATTATATGTAATTTCAAATTTAATCCATTTCCTGTGATAATAATTGGATCATAACATTTGAGATTTTCTTTCTTATTATCTACATCTCCCACTGATTCAAAATGAATAATATTATAATCTATATATATTTCCCAAATGGAAAAAAAAATTAAAAAATTAGATGGCTTCACTAACGCTGTTGACAGGATGTTTTACTCTATTCTGAAAACAAAATCAGTTTTTTTTTTTTTTTTCTGGGGGGGGGGGGGGGGCAATTTAAGTGAATCAACTGTTTCAAATATTTTTATTTTATTTTTAATGTTTATAATTTGTATTTAATTGTAACATGTATTTCTTTCAAAATTTTGACATTTATTGAAAAGTTATTAGGTGTACAAATTAATTCGGTCTGTTTTTTAGCAATAAAAAAAGTATTTATTATTAAACCAAAACAAAAAATACATTATTCAAAGTATTGTCCATTATTTTCTACTATTTTTTCCCATCTCTCCGGCAATCGTCTGATTCCATCTCGATAAAACAACTCATCTCTTTCGCTCATCCATGTTTCGAGCCATTTTTTTATTTCTTCGTAAGAAGTGAACCGCTGACCGGTCAGATCATTCTGCATTCGTCGGAACAACCAGTAGTCGGAAGGGGCGATTTCCGTAGAATACGGCGGGTGCGGTAGGACGTCCCACTTTAGCGTCTCCAAGTATTGTTTTACCGGGTTAGCGTAATCGCCTTTCAACGTCTCTGGGTTTCAGTTCATAAGGAACCCATGTTCCTTCTTTTTGGATCATTCCCATCATTTTTAGTCTCACCGATATTGCTTGCTGAGTCACTTCCAGTTGTTCTGCAAGCTGTTCTTGTGTTTGAGTCGGATCTTCATTCAGTAATTCCTCTAATTCGTTATCTTCAAATTTTTTCGGTTGTCCAGAGCGACGCCTGTCATCAACGCTAAAATCTCCATCTTTAAATCGTCGAAACCATTTCCTGCATGTTTTGTCAGTCGGAGCACTATCGCCGTATACTTCTACGAACATTCGATGCGCTTCGGCGGCACTTTTCTTCCAATGAAAGAAAAAAATCAACACTTCCCGCAAATGCTGCTTATTGACTTCAAAACCTGACATGTTTAATGCAATGCTGATCAGGCTATTTCAAGCAAACGAAAGAGTTGTACACTGAAGATTCTTAACAAATATATAACCTCTCTAAAACCACCGAAAACAGCTGTCATAGCCTAGCATTTGTGGCAGCTAGCGCCATCTTTCGAAAACGGACCGAATTAATTTGTACACCTAATATGATTTTAAATAGCATCAGTAGTCATTGTCATATAAAGTACAAATAAACACCTCTTACTTGCTTTATTAACTATATTAAATTGTACTCCGCTATTACTCCAATTAAAAAAAATTGTTTATATTTCTTTACTTTTGAAATATATTTATGACTAAATATAAGATTTATTGTTTTGTGGATGAAAAAAAAATTAGGAATGAAAGGGTTATTATATTATTAAAATCTGTACGCGTGTGTGTGTGTCTGTGAGAAACGGCTTGAAACGGAAAAGGCTCCGCCGCTAACGGTCGCACGGACTTCGAACAGGTACCGTCGGACAGAGAATTTATCGCAGATGTACGATATGTAATTTGCTAAACGATGCGACCCTAATTAGAGGAAATATTAATTAAAATGTCGAGCATTGTCTAAGGAAAAAACGATTCGAAATCGGAGGCGACTGCCATTTTCTACCATCACCGCTTACCTTGAAAGAAAAAGGAAAGAGGGAAATTTTCGTGGGTTTTTGAAAAGCGATCGCTTCCTATCTGTTGGAAATATCGAAAATACACCTGTACGACGAGAAAGAGCATTTATTACCGATTCTTATGGTACAATTTTTTTTTTTTTTAATACGGATTTTTTATATTTTTTAAAAAAGTTTTAAAAAGGGTCAAAAATTTCGTTTTTTCGCGATCGTCTTTTTTGAAACGCCCTGTACGACAGGGTAACAATTCAATTTCTTAACAACTGGTATATAAAGAAAGGCCATTTAATCCTCTTTCGAACCATATAAACATTTTTACAAAATACGGATTACCGATCCATATTTTTAGATTTTACGAAACATCGATTTTTTCGCAAAACATTTTATAACTCAAAAGCGTTTAGAGATAAATCATTTCTTTTTATTTTTGTATATACATCTCGCTTTCATAATTCAAATCCCAAAAGATTGAGAGAAAATTTCAAAAACTGAATGAGTTATAAATTTTTTAATTTTCAGTATCGCGGCAGTCTTCGGTGAAATTCTGAGTCTCTAAACCATTGCAAATGCTTTACTTCATTCGGAAATGAAAACCGTAATCAAATAATGTAGATCACCATGGCAACCTGTTCAAAGAGGTTCATTTCTCCACGGAAGCTAAGGAAAAAAAAAACAAAAAAAAACAGCGAGGTCACATGTATTGGTTCTGCGATTAAAAATTGCAATATTCTAATGCGCGTATTTCAATTTCTAATTACGATTAATTTATTTTTTATACATCATTGGAAGGATATTTTAAAGTTCTTTAAAGTTTTCAACAGATTTACACGTTTTGAGGTGTCCTGAATTAATTTTCTTCTGTATCTCAGCTACTATTTAAAATAATTTCATAAGTAATACATCATTAGAAAGCTTTTTTGAATTGGAATCGAACAGTGGAATACAGAAATTTGTACCGCCAGATGGCGCTGTAATATTTTCGAATTTAAATATTTCAATTTCTAATTATGATTAAATTATTTTTAATGCATGATTCGAAAGATATTTTAAAGTTCTTTTAAATTATCGAAAATTTTCACCAGATTTATACGTTTTGAGGTCTCCTGAATCATATTTCTTTTATGGCGCTGTAATATTTTCAAATTTCAATATTTCAATTTCTAATTATGATTAAATTATTTTTAATACATCATTCGAAAGATATTTTAAAGTTCTTTTAAATTATCGAAAGTTTTCACCAGATTTACACGTTTTGAGGTGTCCTGAATTAGTTTTCTTTACATCTCAGCTACTAATTAAAATAATTTCATAAGTAAGACATCATTAGAAAGCTTTTTTGAATTGGAATCAAACAGTGGAACACAGAAATTTGTACCGCCAGATGGCGTTGTAATATTTTCAAATTTCAATATTTGAATTTCTAATTATGATTCAATTATTTTTAATACATCATTCGAAAGATATTTTAAAGTTCTTTTAAATTATCGAAAGTTTTCACCAGATTTACACGTTTTGAGGTGTCCTGATTACGTTTTCTTTTGGATCTCAGCCAAATGAGTTAGATCGTTCAAAATTGGTATACGTAGGTTAATTAAGAGGGCCTGAAAGGGTGGAGAAGAAATAGGCGTGCACCTCGCGCGCATAACTTAACTTGTGCGCGCGCAGCGCGGACGAGACTGCGCTGCCGAAGGCAGTGGGGACCAGGTGCGAATTTTTTTCCGATCAGAAATGATTTTTTTTTTAGGGGGCACGAAGGCTCAGGGAAGGAATACGCGTGCGCAGCACGTGTATCCCCGAAGTTGTGCGCGCGCAGCGCGCACGGGACTGCGCTGCCGAAGGCAGTGGGGACCCGGTGCGAGTTTTTACCCGATCAGAAATGATTTTTTTTTAGGGGGCACGAAGGGTCAGGGAAGGAATACGCGCGCGCAGCGCGCACGGTACTGCGCTGCCGAAGGCAGTGGGGACCCGGTGCGCATTTTTACCCGATCAGAAATGATTTTTTTTAGGGGGCACGTAGGGGCAGGGAAGAAATACGCGCGCAGCGCGTGGGGACCCGGCCCGACTTTTTACCCAATCAGAATTTTTTTTTTTTTTTTTTTAATTTCTTTTCTTAACACTAAAAGTTTCTGTTAGTGATTCATTATTTTTAGTGATTCATTTGAAAATACTGACCCGCTAGCGGGCGAAGCCAGCTAGTTTGATTTTTAAAAACTGTAATTTTTAACTGAGTTATTTAATTTATGCAGCCTCAACTTGCTTATTACTTCATTTTTTCAAAACATGCTAGGATGATAAATTTAGTAAATTTTCCACATTAAAAAAAAAAAAAATTGTTAATTACAGGTTGCTTTTGAGATGCATTCAGAAGTATAATGTTTAGACTATATACATTTTTCACTTAAACAGCTAAATAAATAAAATTCTAGAAGCTTTTAAGCATGAAAAACAATGGACGCAGAAAATAAAATGTGCCAAAGCTATCTGTGAAATGAAAGTAAAAATGATTCTCAAAACTACAATATCCTTCCTCCCCCCAAACAAAATCCAAAATATTATTAAATTATTTTCTACTTTATAACAAGCCTTTATATTCAGAAATACTTTCTTTAGAATATTTCATATTTTTAAACAGCAAAATATTAAGCAAATTTCAAGATTTTTTTTTTTTTCCCCTTAAAAGTTATTTTATTAAGAAAATCAGAGTACTTAGTTAGCCAATTTATGCAATAATTGCATCAATTTATTTAATGAAAAAAAGGAGGGGTGAAAAGCAACAAAGAAAACTTTTAGCCTAAATGCAAGTTTAACACATGCAATTAAATTTTCTAACTAAGCCTTATAAACATATAAAGCTTATTAAGCAACTGCTTTGCACTACTCAAAATCAATAGCATTATTTTTCTTTCAGCCAAGCCTTAAATACAATGCACAAACTAAAGTAAATAGTTAAAAATAAACCTTTAAATGATTAACTGCAATTAAATATATTGAAAGAAATATTACTAGCATTATTAATCAATACTGTAATAAAAGATAAAACACGACAACTGCATACAATTTTGTTTAGTTTGTACATTATAAAGCAAATTTAATGCATAAGCATTCTAAAATAAGTAAAAAATTACATATTTTATATTTCTAGAAAAATAATCTTTTATAAAATTAAACAAAAACAATTAAATTTAAGTTATCATAACTGCACTCTTAAATCACTTTATTACTTACATACTATCGAATACAATATAATTAAACATGATATGTGAAAGCATCTACAATTAAAATATTTATAGTATTTTAACCCATCAATGTCTAGTGTTCCTTTTTAGGGTTAGTAAAATTGTACTGGTATAATTGATAAAATTGTACTATTCTAGTCGTGCGTACTTTTGTTAAGCATAAGAATAGATTAGTATAACTTAGTTGAAATGTTTATTTATGTAAAACTGAGGCATATTTTTCAAACCATCCCTAAAACGGGATGCTAGGCATTAATGAGTTAATTTCAGAATTTTTTTTTTATTGTCAATTATGCAAACAATGAACATTTAGAAAATATAATATTATGATGAAACCAATATAACAAAAGCCAATGAAATAGGGTCTTCCATAATACACAGACAAGAAGAGGAAAAAAATAAAATAATAATCAGCAGAAACAAAAATAAATTTACAAATTTATCAGAATTAAAAAGAAAATTAAAAGATACACAAACATAAAAAAAAAAAAAAAATCTTTCTTTTATAATAGGCATTCTCACTCTTGTATTTAAAATTTATATGCCTGTCTTTTATAATCTTGAATCACCAAAGCAGATTACTTCATACAGAAAAAAAAAAAAAAATTAAAAAGCACATTTTGCTTACATCTGTTTATAAAATACTTAAAAAAGAAAAACTTATTTTTTAAATATAAAATATGACTATCAAATTTAGAGTACAGTAAAGCACCATTTATACATCTTTTAAGGGACTGATGTAAAAGAACATATAAATGAAAAGATGTATAATCAAAATTTAAAAAATAAAACTTTGATTACTTCAAATTTAATGATACTGAAGCAAAATTTATGCAAAAGTACTAATTAATAAAGTTTTTTAAGATAATAACTAGTATATTAGTTTATAATAGAATTTACATTTAAATGTAATAATTAAATTAAAAATGTTAAAAGAGAAAAACAAGAACTCCAAAAAATCAACGAAATATCTCAAAACGCAGGTTATAAAAAGAATCTAGTAAACAAACTTTATAAAAATAGACTAAAAAACCTTGATAACATAAATAATGCACAGAAATCAAAACAAAAGTATATCCCCCCAATTCCATATAATAAAGGTACAGCTAATAAAATTAAAACCGAAGCCGCTAAACTAAATATAAGCGTGCCAATAAAACCAAACAGAAATATTTTCCAAAGAATCAGAAACGATAAAGATAGATTACATTTTTCCAAAACTGCAGGTATCTACAAATTAAATTTTACTAAAAAAGACCAAAAAACCGGTTGTTACATCGGAATGACGAAACGAAAAATAAAAACGCGAATAAAAGAGCACGAAAATTATATAAAACATAATCATATAACAACAGCCTTAACCAAAATAAATCAGGAAGAAAATATAGAAATTGATTTTAAAAATAACAGTAAGTTAGCTAACTATAATAATTATTTTTATGCCGCGAAACGCGAAGACGTCAAAATTTTAGCGAATAGGGACTCATGCAATACCGACCAAATGGAGATCGACGCAAGGTGGCGCGATATCCTGGAGAGAAGAGGAGAAGAGAGAATATATAACTGCTGAGCAACGATGGTTCACAGAAGCGTAAATACCTGAAGAAGGCTGCGTGGAGCAGCTGAAAGCGCTAGTTGAAGGTAATTTTTAATGGGTTTTTAGTATTTTTAAAAGTTTTGAGAAAAATCCTGCCATTAATGCATAACTAGAGAGTACTAATTATATATATCCTATCTTGAGTATTGTGTTCTTATACTTTTCAAGATAAATAATCCCTCTTGAGTATTATTTATATATATTATGTACCTTTAATAATAAATATTATATGATTTATGTTTATATTGCATTAAAAAATTCTTTAATACTTGCTTGATGTGCTAATTGTTTGAGTATTAAGAACTGCAATGTGAACTGAATTAAATTCATTAAATGTTGTTCAAAGCTTTTCAGTGCAGTCCATTGCACCTTTAAAGAAAGTTATAATAACTTCTCCATATTCTACATTATCATTGCTTAAATTAGCATGAATATTTTTTTTTTTTTCAATTAGTTCATCTATTGTGAATAATTTAGAAGTCATGATATCAGTACCACATTTCAGATATTCATCAAAATTTATAGTTAGAACAGATTTTAGACCTTATTTTCTTGAGAAATTTTGCAAATTTTAGAATAGTGGAAAAGATGTATAAATAGTAATGGAATTGGGACTTCACTAAATCTCAAAGATGTATAAACGAGAGACGTATAAACAGTGCTTTACTGTATTATCATCCTAAGAGATCTGCAAAGAATTTTATTAAAATTAAAGCCATTTATAATTTCTGCAGCTAATAGTTTGTGAACAAACTAGAAAATAAAGAGAAAGTAATTTCGCTTCTGGAAATTATTACGTATTGTCAATAATGAAAAAAATACTTTTTGTCACAAATTTGAAAACTTTAGGACAGTATACATACAACAAACAATGAAGAAGCAATCTTTCCATGCAGTAATTTAAATAAATATTGTGAACCTATTTAAAAAATACTAATTTATAACTATAAAAATAACTAAGAAGTATATATAAATTAAAGAAAAGGGAGAAGTTAATGCATTAAAAGAAAAAAAGAAAAAAAGAAAAAAACATATAACATGCATTTTTTAAAGCAAATTATAATTGCCCAGTAAAATTATTAAATAAAACTTACACTGCCAAAAGTACTTACAAATAAAAACAACATGAAAAAGATGACTAACATACTAAACTATTAACTTACTAAATGGTTTCTTATTTTGCGGAGGAGGTGGAGGTGGCATTGTGCGTGGTGTGACAAGTGGACTCTGTTTAACTGTCTCACTGATTGAGCTGGATCTGCTAGTAGGAGATTCATTACCTACAACACTGGACGGCCGAGAACGGTTTATATGCTCTGGGGTTATTTGGCCTCCCTACACGAACATAAATGAAACAAAAAATTTAAATTATTAAATAAGATAAATATTTTATAGTCCACCTACAATTTATGGATCTGTGGTTAATAGAGTACCAGGACTTTTTAAAATTTACATTTTAGGGAACGGAAATTACATTTTAGGGAATGGAAAAAAAGAAGGAAATTCCTATTCTATTCTTCCATTATTCTTTGACTTTTGTTGTCTGAATTTTTAATTTGTTTTCTTCTGTTTTTGTTAATATTCTGCAAAAATTGAAATATGTGGACTTATTTGTTATGCTTCACACACTTTAATTAAGTCTATAAAGAAATAAGCCCAAATGGGTAAAGAAATCTTGTCAACAATTTTCGCTGTAACTAAATTTCATCAATATTTTGCTGATAAAAAGTTTAAAATTGCAATGATCCTAAATCATTTTTTGATTATTTCCTCCGTTAAAAAAAAAAAAAAAAAATCTTGTTAGTCTATGATCTTGGATATAGACTTTATAGATCTTAGATATAGGTCTTTTAATATTAGCAGGGCATGATCATTCAATCAAATAAAAATACTGATGCTTAAATAAATATTTCACTCAAAAACTATAACCATAAATGAATTGAAAAATACACTTAAGGTAATGTTTGTTTCAAATTACGAGAATTGGCCTGTTATCTCTGAAATTATTTAAAAATGGACTTTTGAAAATTGTCGATCAAAAGAAACTTTCGATTGGGTTTTAAAAGTATTGGTCTAAGAAGAATAAATTAGCAGAATTTAAAATTATTTCAGAGGGTGTAATTCAATTTCATTTTAAGAAAATTGTTAATTTCAGCACATTGAGTGATTAGAAGCATTCTTTGGTGGCCTAATATGGAGCAGTTTATAAATTCTTGCACAAGGGCTAAATATTTGCAAAGAATAAACCAAAGTTAAAAATTTCAGAAGGGAAATGCTGAGAAAGAGTATATGTCAATCTTTCCTTTAAGGGTAAATATCTTTAACAGCTGTTAATTCTTATAGTTAATGGAGATACAAGTTATGCCAAATGCACAGTTCAAAACAAAATATTTACTAAGAAAAACTTTTGGATGGTCTACAGAATTAAGTCTTTGATATTGGTTCATCATTTAAAGGTTTTTAATTTTGCAAATTTCTAAGAGTAAGTGGCATTATTAAACACACATTAATTCCTCCATTACACTTATTATCAAACAGATAATCTGTGAAACCAGTTACAATTCTATAAATGTAAATCCAAAAAGGCCTACTTGGAAATTCTGCAAAACTTTTCGGTGTGGATCCACACCATCTTCAGGCATTGAATTCCGAAAGTTTCAGGTGTTGCGTTGGCACTTCAGTCAGTCCTTCCTTTTACCTTTGATTAGATGTTTCCACCTCTCTATATCCACTGATGGCTCATTTTGGTTGCAACTGTGTACGTTTTTTATTATCTCTATTGCCTCATGATTTACGGCGTAACAATAGTTTTCATAGTTTGATAGTTTTTTAATATTATCAAAATCTATTTTTATATTGTTGTTTTGAAAAATTTTAGTTAGGGTGGTGGTAGTTTTATTAAATTTTATATCATTTTTATGTTCTTTTACTCTGGTTTTTATTTTTATTTTAGTCATTCCTACAAAAAATCCTTTTTTGTTATTGTCAGTTTCATATTTTATTTGGTAAATTCCTGTGGTTTCCAATTGGTTTATTATGTCTTTAACGCTATGAATTCTTTCAAAAATATTTGGATTGGGTTTAATGTGTATGTTTATATTCATTTTAGAGGCTTTGTTTTTAATTTTCATAGCAGTACCTTTATCAAATGGAATCACGGTTGTAAATTTTGGTTTTATTTTTTGCGCATTATCTATGTGATTCAATTTTTTAATACTTTTTTGTATAAACGGTAGATTAAGTTCTTTTGATATCCTACTTTTTCGCGATTTCTATGATTTTTTCTAATTCTCTTTTGAGTAAAACTTCACTAGAGCAAACTAAAATAATGCAGTTAATGTAGTTTTGGATTGTATTGATTTTGTATTTATATGGTGTTTTACATTTAATGTTGATAATTTCATTGCTGTTGTTCGGTTTTCTGTAAACGGTAGTTTCAAAAGATTAGTTATATTCATTTCATATTATAGTGACATCTAGATAATTTAATTGGTGGTTATTTTCAATTTCATGCGTGAACTGTATCTTTCTATCTATTTTATTTAATCTTTCAAGAATTTCGCTTACTTTGAAATTTTTATTTATAATAGAAAAAACATCATCGACATATCAGAACCAAACAACTATCTCATTTTTAAAATCTTTAAATATTGTTTCTTCAATTAACCCAAGTTTTAGTTTTCAATTATGCCCGAGATAGGTGATCCCATCGGGACTCCTTTTCTCTGTTTATAAATCTGGTTATTAAATATGAAGTAGTTTTCAGTTAAAATTGAATTACTTGCTACTTTTAAAATTGTACTAATTTTATTCCATCCGGGATGTTTAGTGATCCTTTCGTTAATAATTTTAATAATTTCCTCTATGTCAATTGAAGGGAAAAGACTTATTACGTCAAAACTTGTGTTTAATAGCAGCAAGTAATTTAATTTTAACTGAAAACTACTTCATATTTAATAACCAGACTTATAAATATCACAAGTGAAGTGCTCTAGTGAAGTTTTACTCAAAAAATAATTAGAAAAAATCATAGAAATCGCAAAAAAAAGCAGGATATCCAAAGAACTTAATCTACCGTTTATACAAAAAGCATAAAAAATAAAATCCCATAGATAACTCAAAAAATAAAACCAAAATTCACAATCGCGATTCCATTTGATAAAGGTACTGCTATGAAAATTAAAAACAAAGCCTCTAAAATGAATATAAACATACCCATTAAACCCAATACAAATATTTTTGAAAGAATTCGTAGCGGTAAAGACATAATAAACCAATTAGAAACTGCAGGAATTTACCAAATAAAATATGAAACTGACGATAACAAAAAAGGATTTTATATAGGAATGACTAAAATAAAAATAAAAAAACAGTGTAAAAGAACATAAAAATGATATAAAATTTAATAAAACTACCACCGCCCTAACTAAAATTTTTCAAAACAATAATATAAAAATAGATTTTGATAATATTAAAAAACTAGCAAACTACGAAAACAATCATTATGCCGTAAATCGCGAGGCAATAGAGATAATAAAAAATGTGCGCAGTTGCAACCAAATCGAGCAATCAGTGGACATAGCGAGATAGAAACATCTAATCAAAGGTAAAAGGAAGGACTGACTGAAGTGCCGACGCAACACCTGAAACTTTCGGAATTCAATGCCTGAAGATGGTGTGGATCCATACCACCAGAATTTCCAAAGTTTGGTCTTTTTGGATTTACATTTATGGTATAAATTAGAAAATTTTAATTAAGTGTTTTAACAGCCCTTTTCACTTACCTTTAAAATCTATACCCAGTGAACCTCCTCTGCTTAAATATGTTCTAAATGAATCACCTTTATAAAAATCTTTAGGAAAGAGGAAAAATGGATGTCAAGAAAAAGTATAAAATTATTCAGGAAGCAGAATCAGGGAGTAGAAGGACTTTAGTTAGAAAAAGTTAGGAAAAAAAAAAAAAGTAAACGTAATGCAAACTGACTATATTAATTGTGAAATAAAATTTGTGAAAAGGCACTTTGTTAAAATCTGATTTTTGTGAAAGAGACTATTTTATGTATTTGAACTTTGCAAAGGGGCCCTTTCTACTATAAAGTGAATATTTTAAAAGGGGCACACAGTTAAAATGCCCCAATTTTTGCCTCTGAGGGTGCAATTAAATTTTAATTTAATTCTGAGTTTAAGTTCTTCAGCTAGAGCTGCCACAAAATTCTGGCCATATACAGATACATAGACATTTTCTAAAAAATGGTCAAATCATGTTCAGGATATCTTTAAAAATAGATTTTTTTCTTTTTTTTTCGTTAATTAAAAAAAAAATAAAAAAAGTAAGTTTTATACTATAATAATAAAAAGAAAAATATGACATTATTTAGAAGATTAGGTCAACTTGTTTTTGATTTGAACAGTTACACAAGGAAATGTAATACAAAATATTATAATAACAACAAAATTAAAGTTTTAAATACATGTAAACAAAGAATGAAAAGAAAAGAAAAAAAAAAAAAAAAGAATTTTTTAAATACATATTTAAAATTAATAAAATAACACAGCATGTTAAAAAAAAAAAAAAAAATCTTTCTGTTAAAAAAAAAAAAAAAAAAATTGATTTTTCCAAAACTTAAAGTTATTTTTATGCGTTTTGAAGTACATTTTTAAAAAGCTTTTCAATGCAGAGCACAATACTAATAACTTAACTTCCTCAATCTCAGTGTCGCCAGTAGGAAGCACTTCAATAAGTTAAATAATTATTTTGTATACTGTCTAGAATTAGTTATTTTTCTTGCCAGTAGATGTCAGTATTTAAAAAAATACTTTGCATTGGTAGTTTGTTTACAGTAAAATAATGGCACTTTTTATAAATTATAATTATGACATGCTAGGACTGAGGAGGTAAAACTTGTTATCAAATATCAATATTTTTGTGCCAAGTAAAAATTTAAAATCATTCCTTATAATTTTTTAAAATCTAAATTGCATGTTCCTTATTTGAATAAATAAACAAAACTGATGTGAGTGAAATAAAATTTTTGAAAGAGACAAGTTTCACCTTTTCCTCTCCTTCATCATCACTGAAATCTGTTGATCCATCTTCTTGAAGTAAACCCCAATCTATATTAACATTTTCAAACAATGTTTTCTTATTCTGCATTGCATGTTCCAACTAAAACAATCAGCAAAACAAAACAATAAGAATAAATTCAATTTAAAAAATATTATAAAATTTTTCCTCTCCCTCCCCAACTTTTCAAAAAATATGAAACAAACTTATGTAACTTTAAAATTTAAAAAACATGAAGCCTACTAACTATTAAATAAATGGCAAAAACCTTACTTTAAGCTCCATCCTTAGTTACTTTCACCGGAGGCCCCTGGCATTATCAAAGGTGCAACTTCAGCGATAGTGCTTCTGGTAGTAAGTGTATCATCCTTGTGTCTCCTAGGATTAATTGGCCGACTCTTCAACAGGTGGCTCCAAACTCGATCAACGTCAGTACAGGGCTTGTTGCCATTGCAAGAATCCAAATTACTAAGTATTTCGACTGTTTCCTGGTAGTATGTGTAAGTTGGGTTTTCGTAATCTGCGATCTTCATAGCTTTATCAAAAAGGATATCAATATCCTCGTTTTGTGCAGTTTTAGCAAGGGCGGTAGTACTTCTATTAAATTTATTATTATTGAGGGTAGTAGTACTTCTATTTATTTCTGAAATGTGTTCCTTGATACAGCTTTTAATTCTTCTTTTCATAACCCTGATGTAGCATCTATTGTTACCTGTATATCGGGAGAATAGAATGTTATAAATACCAGCTGTTTCAAGTGGGTTAATAGGATCCTTATCATTACGAATGAGCTGATAAATATTACGATTAGGTTTGATCGGTATTTTAATATTGGTGCTGACATTTATAACATTCCATTCTCCCGACATAGAGGTAACAACAGATGCTACATTGGGGTTATGAAAAGAAGAATTAAAAGCTGTATCAAGAAACATGTTTCAGATATAAAATTTAATAGAAGTACTCCGCCCTTGCTAAAACCGCGCAAAACGAGGATATTGATATCCACTTTGATAAAGCTACGTAAGATCGCAGATTACGAAAACCCAACTTACGCGTACTACTGGGAAACAGTCAAAATACTTAGTAATTTGGATTCTTGCAATGGCAACGAGCCCTGTGCTGACATGGATCGAGTTTGGAGCCACCTGTTGAAGAGTCGGCCAACTAATCCTAGGAGACACCATGATGATACACTTACCACCAGAAGCGCTACTGCTGAAGTTGCACCTTTGATAATGCTGGGGGTCTCTGGTGAAAATAACTAAGGATGGAGCCTAAAGTAAGGTTTTTGCCATTTATTTAACAAACTTATCTGGTTGGTGTTAATTTTGCTATCATAAAAAAAAATTAACTGTGTTTAATTTTGTTTTTAAAATTGAAAGCATATTAAAATTTAAAAATTGATAAATGTTTAAAAAGTTTTTATTTTATTTTATAATTTTTTAGAAAATATTTTAAGGATAAAATTCATTAGACAAAAATTTCACAATTTCTTTTTAGTTTTTAGAAAGTTATTTTATAATTTCACTTCGAAAAATTAATAGTAGGGGATTTCCTAACAAAAACAAAAAAAAAAAAATTCAGAAATTACTTATTTTTAGCAATTTTATTCAATGTTCTTTTTAAAAAACAATCAATTGCAAGTTAAAAGCTATTTTTTTAATTTACGGACAAATCCTTATTACTAAAAATGCCCCAAACAACACATATATTTTTCATTACTGTTATGAAAACTCTCCAAAATTAACTTAACCTTTTACAGGCCGAATTTAGATCCCGGAATATTTTTCATTAGTTATTTGCATATTTTACTTTAAAATACTTTAGTTAAGGGATGTTAATCATTTAAATGGAAAAAAAATACATACATAAATATTAATTGCCATTAATAATAATTATTAATATTCTTAAATTATTAAGATTAATATTATAGATTATTAATATAATCTGATTAATACTATCAAGTTTGATGTCCTTTTTTACAATAAGAGCTGTTTAAAATAAACTAACTGATATTCAGAGTCATGGGATACTTTCAAATTTTTTTGCATTTTTTTTATTTGTACTCTGTGGGGAAAAAATATGAAAACGATCATTTTGGGGATTTTTTGTACAGTTACCAACTAATGATAGGAATGTTGCTTCGATTTAAAAAAATAAAGTCATCTTTTAAGTATGTCTGCTAATTTTTTCAAGTCAATATTAGTGCAATTTAATTTTTTAAATAAGTTTTAATTTGACGTTCCCAATTGGGAACATTGGCCTGTAAAAGGTTAACAATGACTTTATCGGAAAATGGATTGAATTTCAAATGAAACATGTGAATGCTAAAAATGATTTATATATAATAATGAATTACTAAACGTAGTAAAAGACAAGCAACAGATACAAGATCACTGAAACTACATAGACCAATAAGAATGAATATTTTTGAAGTAGGAGAAGCTCAGAAAAGTGAAAAAAATTCATCAGGGGAGACCTTTTTCACCCTTGAGCACCAATGTATGATTTCGTTCACTAGTGGCTATAAGAGCAAATCACTAGCGGGCTCCCGATCGTACATGAAAATAATTGAAATGAAATTTAAAGTGGAATAATCGATTAAGTACAGAACAAAAGAGAATCTAACAGAAAACAACCATAATAAACAAACAATACTCTCAGGATGATACATTAGGAGTCACATGGATTAAAAAAAGCTAAATAAATCAGGGGTTTAGTTGTTCATGGAGTAAAACAAGTAAAGTTCAAGGTTTATTGGTTCATAGCTGATAAAGAATAATGAAACTATACAGCAACATGGGTATTTATTGATTGATTATTATATATATATATTAAGAAACAAATTATATAATAGAGGAAGGAATAGAGAAAAGAGAAAGAGAAACCATGCACCACTCATAAATTTATGGGACACTTTCCTACATTAAATGGTAAAGATGAGAGTTTATCAGTGAACACTTGAGTAAATGTTAAATATATAGAGGATTTAAAAAAAAAAAAAAAGAAAGAAAGAAAGAAAATTCCATTCAAAATTATAGATCATTAATAAATTTTAATTTGCCTCTATGAGCTTGATTTTTGTACATAATATTTTATAACACAAAAGCTAAAAAAATGGAGAAACCTTCAGAGTAATTGTGCAGTTATCAGTGTAACAATATTTTTTACATTGTCATAGACTCATACTTGCATGAAATTAATTTCTTTACATATTTTTGTGAGGCCTGGAAATGCTAATAGCCAATTAGAATCACAAAAATCTGTGACCAAAAAAAAAAAAAAAAGGCGAAACATAAACAATGGGAGAAAAATTTAGTATGCAATTCAATAACTATCTGAACCTGCAGCCAGACTTTAACCAAAATCAAGAATTCATTGTAAGCAGTTGTCCCTTGTTCGACATATATAAATGTGAAAAAATGTGCTCTCATTAGAATGCAAAGACTTGTTACTGTGTGTCATAGACTACATCATTATTATATAAATCTCTCTCTCTCATACACACATATACATATTGTAAAAGAGAAAAAAAAAATAATGTTTTAATATAATTCTCCAAGTGAAACTAAAATGTGTTACAAATTGCCTTAAACTTATTATTTTTATGTAATTGTTTATTAATTAATTTATTATTTGTTGCATCAGTTTTATACATTTATTCCTTTCTTAATATTGTTAGGCATAAGAAAAAGAAAAGAAAAAAATCATTGCCTACCCTCTCTATGAAATTTATTATTTATTTATTTATTGCATCTGTTTTATATATTTATTCTTTTCTTAATTGTTATGTTAGGCATAATAAAATGAAAAAAAAAAATCCTCGCCTAAACTCTTAATTTCATAAAATTGATGCAAGTTTCACTAATTTTAAACAATTATTTTTTTATAATTATTATTGATGCCAAAGGGAAAAAAAGATAAAATATTTTTCATATATTGGAGATAGTGCAGAATTGCAAATGAAAAGGAATAGCTCTTTTAATGCTAATAAAAGTTTTTGTTTGAGAATATTTATCTAAGATGATACTGCTCTTATGTATTTATTAAACAATTTTTAACTTCCGAATAGAGGTCTGCACGGGCTGAAATTTTGAAGCCCGGGCCGGTCCAATTAAAAAATATGCAAAATAACAACAAAAAAAAAATTGCATGCCTTTCTATGAAAAAGATTTTTAGTATGAGCTTTGCCGATGTTTTATATAGCGAAGCAATAGAATGTTCTTTAACAAAACTGCTGAACTTTTACATAAACAGAGACAGAAAGTCAAATTGAAAATATTAACTCTCATCAATCTTTCATGTGATCCAGTAAAGAAAAAACTTTAATGGTAATCCAACCATATTCAATAGAAAAGATGCTACTTTCATTCAGTGCACTAGAGAAAAGAAAAAGGAGCCTTAGAGAAAAAGTTACAGCGGAAGGATTTTTGTAGCCTTCTAACGTATCTAATTTATTTAATGTATCTAATTCTCTAACGTATCTAATTTCTTTTGTTTGTACATGAGCGCAAACTAGTAGTGACATGTATACTATTTAGAATAGGAAACCATCTAATATTAGTTTAAATAAAATATATTAATTTTGAGACACGCTAAATATATTTGTGAAAAATCAGATCGCGAACAGACAGACTGATAGGCAATTAAATTGAAGTTACAGACATTTTTTAACAAAATAAAATTTTATGTGACATACCAGACTGTAAAATTATGTAAAATAAATGATTGAATAAATAATTTATCATTTTCCTTTTTCGTTGATTAACGAAGAAACCAGAAAAAGATTTGGGCTGACACGGCCTGGAAAAAATTTCATCCCAGCCCGGCCCGAATATACACAAAAAAATTGAGCCTGAGCCTGGCCCGGCCTGATCCTGCAAAAAAATTTTAAGTTTGAGCCCAGCCCGAGAGCAAAGTGAAAAATTTAGCCCGAACCCGGCCCATGCAGACCTCTACTTCAGATTTCAATATTGCGATAAGCTAACTCAAATTTCATTTAACATCATATTTAATTTATTCAAAAATTTTACATTTTCTTATAAGTTTCAGACATAATTTTTCTCATTTTATGTACACAGAAATTTGAATGAAAATATAAGTTACCAGTTCAGCACAAATATGATGCTCTTTTTCTTTGGCAATGTCTAAAGGAGTCTTCCCTTCTCTGTTTTCTATTTGAGGATTGGCACCACTACGAAGTAACAACTTCATACATTCTGTCTGGTTTCTTAGAGCACATATATGAAGTGCTGTACTCCCATCTTTGGTTTGTTTGTCAAGACTTGAGCTAAACAAAAAGTTAAAAAAAAAAACTCTGATTAACAGCATTACACAGTATTTTCTTGCATACATGAAGTGTCAGCATAATATCAAAGTATATAAATGAGAATTAAAGAAATATTATTACTCTAAGTAATAACATGCATTCAAATTTTATTGATCATAATTAAATACAATATAGGCAATCTTTCTTTCTTCAAAATAAATAAAAATACATATATGGAATAAAGAAATAAAAAATAGAAATTGTTAAATGCAAACACCCCCTTCCCTCCCGAAAGTATTAAAACATAGTTTCAACTCTTAATAAAAAATTCTGCTTTCTTCCTAAAAGCCTATATATATAATTATTCAAATGTAATAGTTTAATAAGTGAACAGTACCAATTAATATATCAAATAATTCCACGAGATAAAACTATATATACATACTGTAAGCACAAAAAGTAGTTAGACATTTTTACAATTGTCTAATATATTTTTCAAAAGAAATTTTGTTAATGCTTGCACATATACAGTTAAACATTATTCAGTAAAAATACCTTTGAGACAAAATCTTACTGAAACATATAAGGTATAACATGCTTTTTGCACGTCTAAAATTCTAAAATAATCCATCACATATTTCTTTAGATAGTCAACAAAGCACCTAAATTCAAAAGTGTCTGAATACTCCTGTTTACACAGTGTACATATTAACACAGTCATATTTTAGGTAGCCAAAACATGACACCCAATACATAATAACCAATCTGATAATTCAAATTCCCCACCCAACCCCACCAACTATTTTAATGCATTACCTTACAGGGATGAGATTAGCAAAAATACAAAAAAGCTGAAACTGTATGCAAAGGAAGACGTTGAAATGAAATACCAGAATTTTGATGACAAAATCTACTATATTAGAGTAATAAATATTTATTTTAATCTTCAATGTATAAAAAAAGAACAAATGCACATCAGAAACCTAAAAAAAAGCTGAAAAGCTAAATGTACAAAAACCTGAAATCAGCTGAAAAGCTGAAAAATTTCATCCCTGACCTTAATTCCTTGCATAATTTTACTGATGTCAGTTTATTTTTCTAGGTTCGGCACGTGTAATTGAGCATTTTTTCTTTTTTCCACAATGCTTTTTATGGCTTTTTGCTTTCTATTCTGTGTTATGTGCGGGTCCACATATTAGGTAGAAAGATGTAAAAGCAAACCAACAATTAAAATGACCTTTTACCCACTCACTCTGATGCATTTAAATTGATTTCTTGTACAATATTATTGGTATTGGTTTGTTTCTATACTTGTATGGGGTGACTGCATGCTTTTTCCCCATACTTTTCACACAGTTTTGTACTTTTCTCAATCAATCCCATAGTTGTCAAGTACTCCGATTTAATCGGAGTTTCTCTGATTCTTATTGGTGTGCTCCGTTAATCCAAAAATTATCGAAAAACTCTGAATTTTCAAACTTGGCCTTTCTTTATTTGTAATTTTACTTTTATTCATAGCTGCCAACTTTTCCATTTTTGGCAGAAGTTTTACGAATTTTAAGTTCATCTGCCGGCTTCTGATATTAAATCAATTTTTTCTGTTTTTTAAAAAGTTGTGAATGTTGTTCATTATTAAAAATAGTACCCCATTAACTATTGGTTATCAAATGCTTTCACAAAATAAATGTCAATATTCATTTGAAACCTTTTTTATTAGATTTAAAAATCTATAAAGAAATAAAATTATTTCTCAGTTTTTTTTTTTTTTTTTTTTTTAACATGAACTGCTTCTACAATCCCAGTCAAAATAAAGATAGTTTAGTTATATGAAGATTGGTTACTGATAATATGAACAACTTTTCTTTTCCCCTCGAGGTTCACATTTATGAGGTTCGACTGTATAAATAAATAAATATATATAATCCCCTGATATATATATATATATATATATTTTTTTTTTTTTTTCACCTTTCTGAGCTTCTCCTACATAATTTTTTTTTATTTTCATTCTCATTGGTCTTTTTGGTTTCAGTGTCTGCAGAAGCATCTCTGAAAGATTAGTTTTGTCTTCAATGCTGGACAAAAAAAAAAAAAAAGGAGGGGTGGGGGGGGGGGGGACACACACTTGGATGCACTTTTCTTCTTCTGAAACTGCCAATTTTGTCATTTAAAAATAGGAATGAAACAGATATTGATTTTGTTGTATATTGGATATCCATATCCATCAGGCAAAATATCCCAGATATCCAATATCTGACAAAATCACTGTCCATTCCATCCCTATTTTTAAATGATAAAATTGGCAGTTTCTAAAAGGAATATAGGTTTGCATGTGATTTGCATAAATAAGACTCCAAATTATAAAAATATATATATTCACTATTTACAAATTAAAATGATAAAAAGGATAAATTTGGATAATTCTTGCAGCAGCATGAGTAAATATAAGCAAGCGTTATTACAAAATATCATTGCTAATAGACAAAGTAAATGTTGTTCCATCAAAGTTCTGGTTTCTTGTTGCTATGGGAAAACACAATGTTTGTTGCCAGATGCCTAAAGTCTAATTTTACTATCAGCAGTGTTGCCAGATGGTTACAGGGAAAAGGAAAATATCCAAGTGTGTTTATTTCTTTCCCCAGTATTAAAGTTTTGCACATTCCAAAGTGTAATTATTTTATATTTCTTCCAATGGAGATAGTACATACCCGAGCGAGTAGCCTCGATACATTGCTCTTAATTTTATTATTTTTTCAGATGCTTAAAAATCCAGAACAGAAATATTCGTGTGCTTTAGTTTGAAACTAATATTATATATGTTTTTTTATACATAATTAAAATGTTTAAAATCTATTAATACAATATTAAGAAATATTTGACATGCTGTAATGTTTTGTTATAATTCAACGAGTTCTGGTACAGCAAAAAACATACATTCAAGGCTTAGCAATAATGGTTCATATCTCTTCCTTGAGTATTAAGATATGGAAAATATTTTTTCTTAAGCATATAGCTGAAAGTTTTCTTTCTTACTGAAATGTGAAAATCTCACATTTCTTTTAATGGAGATGTTGCATTTTTGGGGCAAATACTATCTTAATATATATAATAATGACACAATACAATACTGATACAATACATTTAATCTAAATCTGAATTTTACAATATATACACAAAAAGTAGAAAATAATCATTTTAAATCAAAAGGAAAAGATTGCAACGTACAGAATACCAAAAGAGTCATAAAAATACAAATTTAAGTTTTAGTAGCATTGAGCATACTATCATCAGCATATACAGGGGTTTAGTTGTTCATGGAGTAAAACAAGTAAAGTTCAAGGTTTATTGGTTCATAGCTGATAAAGAATAATGAAACTATACAGCAACATGGATATTTATTGATTGATTATTATGTGTGTAAGAGTATGGTTACATTTAAAGAATAGTTGACAATTCAACGATGAAGAAACTGAATATTTAAAGGAAAAAGAAAGAATGCATATTAATACAAGGTAAATGCAACATGCCTTCTGCATTTTTTTTTTTTTTTAATTTATATAATTTTACATTCCCACCCAACCATCCAGCCAAACACCACCACCTATTCTCTGTAATCAAACATCTGCCCACCAAACCGCTACCTTTTTTATTGTCTTTTATTGTTTTATAATTTTTTTTTTTTTTTTTTTGGTTAAGATACACAAAAGTGCACTCTTTTTTTTTTTAAATAAATTTACCAACAGAGACATGGTTATGGATAGAAAATAGAAAATACAAAGTTTTTAGAAAAATCCATTTTAGCAATGGCTGTGATCAGTTTATTAATATTCTTCCTTTTATACTTCGGAGAGCATAAATTATTAATTTAAAATAAATGGTTAATGATGATGTTTCTAAATACTGAAAGATGCAGACAGGAATTAAAATGAGTAAATAAGTTTACTTTAAAAATAAAGTCTTGTCGTTTGTCATAGATATCTGTGTAAATTTTACTACCATTAAAAATTATTTTTAGATCTAAAAAGTTAATTGATTGATTATTTAGAGTATTTTGAGTTAGCTTTAGATTAAATGAATAATTAAAGGAAAAGGTATTTTGTGATTTCTCGTTAAGATAAAATGCAATATTATCATCTATGTAACGATAAAGCTGGACATCAACATCATCATAACAAAACTGTTTTTCATAATAATAAAGATACAGATCTGCCAAATTACTGGAGCTACTTCCCCCTTGTGGTATTCCTACTTGTTGCAAATAGATATTGTTGTTGTGGAAGATACAATTATAATGGATAACAAAGTTAAGAAGTGTTTTGAATTTTTCAGCTTTAAAATTGCGAGGAAGATTAATTTGAGTTTTGTATTCATTAAAAAGAATGTAAATGATGTTACTAAGATCTGTTAACACAATATTATTGAAAAAATCTTGAAAGTCAAAAGTTATAATATTATTTATAATTTAATTATAGACATTTACCTTATTCATTCTTCAGGTTTTTCATCATCTTCACTTTGTATTAAACTATGTTCTCTGTCATTCACGGAGTTGTTAGTGGTTAATATCTTGATAGCTTCCCTTTTTAAAGCGTAATGATGCGAGTTGAATTGGGCTATTTTTTGAAAATTAATGGTATTGGTGTTAATGAGTTTAGTATTGCTAATTCTGGAAAAGGCAGTGGATTGTTTTTTATATTTAATATGGCAATGTGTTTGGAGATACGGTCTTTTATATTACGTTTTGTCATTCCAATATAACTAGCATTATTGTTGTCATGAAATTGAAAGTTAATTTTGTATATACCGGCGGTGTATTTGAAGTGAACGGGATCATTTTCATTACGGATGCGTTGGAATATATTTTTATTTGGTTTTATTGGAATATTAATATTTTGTTTTTTAGCTTCATTTTTGATTTTAACAGAGGTTCCTTTACAATAAGGGATTGTGGAGGTGAAGGTAGGTTTTATTTCTTGAGAATTTGGAATATTATTAAGTACTGACCAAAACTATGATCATATTGACATAAAATACCTAAAAGACTTAAAATATAATAACATAGCATGCTTAATGTCAGATAAAACAAACCTTTTAACTATAATGGACAGAACACACTATAATAAAATGATGCAGGATACCATAACGAAATTAAAAGCAGTAAAACTTTCACACTCCCCCCTTTAAAAACTCATAGATAAAACTAAATCCCTCATAAAAACCAGAACTTGGCCCAATAATACCCCCCTATTTTCAATAACCATGCCTCAATAATGCCCGTCTTTTTGGTAAATATAAATGTCACAAAACCCCACCTTCTCTTTGACCCATTGTTAACAAATCTGAAGTACCTACCTACTGCCTCAAGCTTCACATGAAAGATATTTATAAAACTCTTCTCTCCCCCCCCCCCCCCCCCTTTAATTACTCCATCAGTTCAACAGAATTTTTTATTCAAAAATTACGGGATACTAAAATTTAGTTTCAAGACACATTTAATAGTTTTGATGTCAAAGACTTATACCCCTCTATTAATATTTCAAAAATTAGTGATATCATTCAGTCTAAAATAATCAACTACTATGGCGATAACAAAATAAGCGAAACCTTAATATGTGCCAGTTATCTTTTACTCAATGAGTCTTATTTCTTTTTTGATGGGAATAACTATAAACAAACCCAAGGCGTCCCCATGTTATCTCCTATACTGGGGATTTTCGTCGAACTTAAAATGAGGATTTTTGAAAACTCCGCCCATAATATCATAAACAAATGTAAACTCTGGATCTGCTACATAGATGACATATTTACTATTACCCCCCAAAATATTAATCCCGAAAACCTCCTTATTGAATTTAATAAACAAGATCCACTCATGAAATTCATGTGTGAAACTGAAATCAATAATAGTATAAACTTTCTCGAAATAAAAATTAGCAACTATATAGACAACTCCATAGGTACTACTGTTTACCAAAAAACCACTAACAATAACGAAATTATAAACAATAAATGCCGAAACCCCCTTCCTTATAAATACGCTGCTTTAAAGATCCTATGTTAACCAGGCTATCCTTATTTGTTTTAATAAAACTCTCCTCAATACTGAATTAAAATTTATTAAAAGTATAGCTAAAAAGGCCAACTATAAACCTACTATTGTACAAAAACTCTATAAAAAATGTATTAAATCTCTTAATAATATTCCAAATGCTTAAAAAATAAAACCTACCTTCACCTCCGCAATCCCTTATTGTAAAGAAGCTTCTGTTAAAATCAAAAATGAAGCTAAAAAACAAATTATTAATATTCCAATAAAACCAAATAAAAATATATTCCAAGGCAACCGTGATGAAAAAAATCCCGTTCACTTCAAACACACCGCCGGTATATACAGAATTAACTTTCAATTACATGACAACAATAATGCTAGTTATATTGGAATGACAAAACGTAATATAAAAGACCGTATCTACGAACACCTTGCCGATATTAAATATAAAAAACAATCCACTGCCTTTTCCAGAATTAACAATACTAAACCCATTAACACCAATACCATTAATTTAAAAAAAAAAGCCCAATTCAACACACATCATTACACTTTAAAAAGAGAAGCTATCGAGATATTAACCACTAACAACTCCGTTAATGACAAAGAACATAGTTTAATACCAATTGAGTGGCAACAGCATCTACAGACGACAAAGCAAAGCGAAGAGGATGAAAAACCTGAAGAATGAATAAATATTATGCAGACGGAAGTTGTTGTCTGAGCACTGAAGATGGACTTGATCGGGATCCGAAATACATATACTCATCTAATAAAGGATATTTAGTAAGGTAAATGTCTATAATTAAAGTATAAATTAGTCCTTTAAAAAAAAAAAAAGATAAAAGTCATAATATTGTCGAATGTATCGAGCGAATTAACTTTATACATATATATATATTGGTTTTATCTACAGTGACTTATGAATAAAAAGTTAACAAATATATATATTTATACTGTTTAAAAAAGGATTATATTTATAATCTTAACTAGATAAATTTACCTTAAACAATATCCTTTAAAAGTCTTAGCATATATATTTCGGGTAGCATCGTACCCATCATCAGTGCCAAGTGAAAAGTCTGTTCTTCTGAGGTGGTTACTTTCTGGTGTCGTGGAAAACATGGTCCCGCTTCACTTCGTTTCTTTTTTCTTTTCTCTTGAGGATCTGTTGCCACACTGCAGGAATAAATCAGTGCTCCCGGTCGTTAACAGCATGATTGTTAGTAATTATTTCTGTGGCCTCCCGTTCAACATCCAGCCTTTATTCAATAATCATGCCTCCATTATCCCTCGCCTTTTTGCCAAATATAAAGACCATAAAAATCCCCCCTCCCTCTGCAACATTGTTAATAAGTCCGAAGGTCCCACATATTTCTTAGGAAAATTCATGAAAAACATATATCAATCCCTTCTCCCTCCCACCGATTTCTCAATTAACTTCAATGAAACTTTTCTGTACAAACTCCGTAACACTAACTTAAACTATGATGATAAATTGGTCAGTTTCGACGTTAAAGACTTATACCCTTCTATCGATATCCCAGAAATTACCCACATTATCAATACCAAAATAACCGAAATTTATGGAAACAACAAAGTCACTGAAACTCCAATTCGCGCCAGCAACCTCCTTCTGGATGAATCATACTTTATGTTTAACCAAAATATCTACTGGCAAACTCAAGAGATCCCAATGGGCTCCCCCATTTCAGGCATTATCGCCGAATTAAAATTACATCATTTCGAAAAATCTGCTGAAAATATTATCAACAAATGCAAACTTTGGACCCATTATGTAGATGACGTCTTCGCCATTATTCCAAATTCCATTAATCCCGATAACATCTTAACTGACTTAAATACTCTTGATAATAATATAAAATTCACTATGGAAAATGAAACTAATCATACTTTAAATTTTCTGGACATTAAAATTATAAAAAAACCCAAATAACTCTTTTGATACCACAATCTACCGAAAACCAACTGCTAATTCAGAAATCATAAATAAAAACTGTAACACCCCCCTCTCTTATAAATATTCTGCTCTCCGTTCTTACATTAACCACGCAATCCTCGTATGTTCCAATAAAAAATTACTCAAAGCTGAACTCAACTACATTAAAAAAATCGCCCTTAACACTAATTACTCAAAAAATCTCTTGACAACCTTTATAAAAAACGCATTAAGACCTTAAATAGAATTAGCAATGCCCAAAAATCCAAATCCAATTTTACTACTTCCATCCCCTTTTGTAACGGTGCTAGCATAAAAATAAAAAACAAAGCCAAAAATCTAAACGTAAATGTTCCGATCAAACCAAATAAAAATATTTTTTCAGCACATCCGAAATGAAAAAGGTATTGTCAACTACAAATCCACCGCAGGCATCTATAAAATAAATTTTGAACACACTAATGGTAAAAAAGCATGTTATACAGGTATGACAAAACGCAGAATAAACAATCGCGAAAAAGAACATTGCACAGACTTAAAATATGGTAAATCTTCCACAGCTTTCTCGTCCACCCACAATACTAACCCTATTAATCTGGAATTCCATCAATATTGATAAAATAGCCCCGTACAATAATCACCACTACGCACTAAAACAGGAGGCCATAGAAATAATTACTAACAATCATGCTGTTAACGACCGGGAGCACTGCATTATTCCTGCAGTGTGGCAACAGATCCTCAAGAGAAAAGAAAAAAGAAACGAAGTGAAGCGGGACCATGTTTTCTACGACACCACAAAGTAACTACCTCAGAAGAACAGACTTTTCATTTGTCACTGATGATGGGTACGATGCTACCCGAAATATATATGCTAAGACTTTTAAAGGATATTGTTTAAGGTAAATTTATCTAGTTAAGATTATAAATATATATATTTTAAGCAAAAGGTAAATATACCTTTAAATAAATAATTTTCCTTGTGATTGTAATTTTTTAAGCACATAATAGGAAAAAAATTAATTAATTACCTATTCTGAACAAGAAAATCTACAATATGCAATGAAGTACCATCTTCTTGAGCTACAGCAACATGTAAACTAGTTTCGCCAATATGCTATATGTACAACACAAAAGATTTATGAAAATTAGAATGACTTCACAATAATAAATAATGTTTGTTTGATGTGTTACTGTAATGACAAATAAAAATTTTGCCCTCATTTTAATAACATTTTATTAACTTTAAATTTACTAATAGAAAAATTAATAAGAAAAAGGCAAAAAATAAATAAAGGGTGATTCAAGAGTAAAATATCCTAAGATATAACAACACAAATTAAGAGAATAAATAATGCATCAAATGATGGCAAAATAAACTGTTTGTATTTATGTTACAAATAGTAAATAAGTCACAAACCATTTTAAAATAAATATGAAGAAATTTATTTCAATGCATTTATACAGAATTTTACATCAGAAAATTTCTTTTCAAAATTCTGTACCCCAGAGGTAAAGGACACCATGACCATTTTATGAAAAGAATTAGCACTATGTTCTTGATGTGCATTTTTTGCTTTATGTAGAGGCATTAAGCACTATGCCCAGTTACTATAAAGGAGATACAACAGCAGAACATAAAAAACATGTCCATTTTTTAAATTCATGACAAATGTCAAATTAATTTCATTATAACATCATTCCTAAAAAAAAAAAAAAAAAAATGATTTTTGTGACATGGTGTCCTTTACCTCCAGGATACAGAATTACAAACAAAATAAAAATCCTTTTAAATGCAATAGATAATGCATATTTTAATAAAAATTATTAACTGCATTTTAATAACATTTTATATAGTACTGCTTTTGAGAATTTTGTTTGCTTTCTTTGCTTACTTTCTTCCTTTCTGTTTTTTTTTTTTGTTCTATACTATTTTTTGAGATAAACTTTGAATTTCAAAAGATTTTGATAAGCAAGATGCAAATGACATATTAACTTCAGATATACTGGCTGTTTGTATTATACTAGTAATTTCTGATGAGTAGTCAATTATTGTTTAAATTAAATCCGAAATTTTATGTAATGTAACTCATGTGCATGGATTTTTTTTTTTCTTTTAATCTTATTTTTATTTATTTATTTTTTTTTAAGCAATAACTAAACAAATGCTTGCATTTCTAAAGAATTTAAAATCTTTTTTTTTTTTTTTTTTTTTTTTTTTTCTTCATTGTTTGATGAGAATTTAAACATTCAAAGGACGTTCTTTGTTAAATTGTAATATCACTCATTAAATTACTTTTAACTGAAAAAAAAAAAAATAATAATAAAAGTTCTGGCAAAATATTCTTTCTGTCAATAATAGTAATCTTCAAAATATAAAAGTGAATTTAAAATGATAAAACTCCTATTTTATAAATAATACTAAAACTAGCTTAATTAATTTAGGCATCTTTATGTTAAGGGTATAATGGACTCACAAAAATTAACTTTTTTTAAATGTCTGTGATCTTCGTTTTCAATTTCAACAATATTTTACAGTGTAAATGGATACTTATATACAGAGTTTGGGGAATACACCTTTAACAGTATTTGCAATAACCAAAATTTAAATTTAAAATATTAGCATATTTCAAAATGCTTCAGGCAAAATGTGTTTGAACAAACATTCATGTTAATTTTCTACAATAACTATTTCACACCTAAAAATGAAATATCCTAGGAATTTTTATTATATTTTATAGAAAAAGCTTAAAAAATACATTTAATTTGATTTTTAAAAACATTTGCAATAAAATGCAATTAAAATCTATGGTAACTCTAAATTTTGTATTTTAATGACCTGAAAAAAAGATTCTAGTAACTTATGTTTATGCATAAAAAGAATTTGTAAGCAGTTCCAATAACATTGAAAATAATGAATTTCTCATGGAGTATATCAAACTTTAAAATTGTAAAGATTTTCAGCTCTAAAAAAGACAATTATACATAAATAAATATACTAATTGTAAATGTCTAACAAGTGCACGCTTAGTGATAAAACTTCAAAAACTTTCAGTAAATATAATTATTCAAGAAAAAATTCATAAAAAATTAACCCATGAACCACATTTATAACTGACATACAAAAATCCATTGTTTTAATCTTAATTTTTACTTAAAGTCAAGAAAATAATTTTATCTAGGTAGAATTTTGGCTTGAAATGTAATGTAAAAAATATTTTTTTCATATGAGATATGGAGCAGCAAAATATATCACTTAATATACATTAGAAATTATTTGACTGACTTACACTGTGGGGCAATACACTAGTTAAATCAACACCCTCTACAAAAGCTTGTAATAACTGGAAAAGATTCTTTGAAGTAACTGCATGTTCTAAATCATTGATTAAATCTGCTTCATCAGAACACGTTCTGATTGCAAACTTTTTTTCTACATATTTGCTTCTAATAAATTCATACCTCTCTTCCCTGAAAATAATGAATTGTAAGAACAACAAAATATTTCTAAATGCAGAAATACGTTAAATTACAAATATTTTAATATTTAAATGTACATTAAAAAAAAAAAAAAAAGAAAAACTTATATTTCTGAATAAATTATGTAAAATTTATTTTTAAAGACCAACAAATATAAGCTATATAGGTTACAATAAAAATGTTTTAAAAAGATTTATCTCAGCTTTAAAACTTTACCTCTTAACTTTGACCTGGGGAAAGTCAACATCTTAAAGGGGGCTTTTCCCCTTTTACATGCACAAAGATAAAAGAAAATACATTTTAGAAAAGAAAGGATATAACAAAGTCTCAGTGCATATGTTATAATTGCAATTTTATCAATGAAAATTCTTAAAAAAAAAAAAAAAAGAATGAAATGGATCACATATATATTTTTTAATTTATTTAAAGTGCTTGATCCATTTACATGAAAGAATATTATTACACCATATAATTTTTTTCTAACTAAAATCAAGTGGGAAAGAGAAGGTTTTTTTTTTTTTTTTTTTAAGTGAGAGAGGAGTAAAAAAAAATACAAATGAAACTAAGATGCCATGTCTATCATAAAATTTTCTTCTAACCATTACTGACTGCATTGCTATTACAATTAGATATAAATTTGGCTTGGCCCACAACACAACAGAATTTGAGAAACAGTTATAATTTTTATCAAATTTAAGATAATGTAGCAGTTTCTCTTAGCTCAGAATGAAACTGAATAAGATAGGATTTCATAATTATCTTAAATATAAAAATTCATGCGCTCATTTGTACTTTTATGCTTTCTAAGGATAACAAAAATCTTAGATTGAATTGTTTATTACAAAAACTGCAATTTTTGTTAAGTGTCTCTTTTCTTTGTTTGCCAGGCCCATAAAACGTCTTTATATATTATCTTATTTTGTGCCAATTAATAAAATTTGCATTTGTGCATGTTCAAATCTGATAATTTTGTTAGATATGTGTTCTTATCATTGCTATTCTGTGGACTCTCTCTCTTTTTCCTGGTTAAGTATATGGACTCAAATTCTCTTTTTATTGTTTGAAGCACTAACCTGCTTTTACAGGACCATGATGTTTCAGCATCCAAAAGGTAAATGTAAAGGTTTGTACTTTCTCATCTCCATGGTGTTCTGACATTGTTAAGACAAGAATGTTGCATATTCTCTTTTATGGTATGGATTTTATAATCATAGAGTATTCTGATAATCTTCATTTCTATCTCATATCAAGATATTTAAAAGCCTTGATAAACAATTACATATCTGAGCTATTATCAATTAAATACCTTAAGGAAACTTATCACAAACAGATTTTCTCTTTAAGAGTCATGCCTCTAAGATTTTGATCTGTCGAATAAAATATTTTTTTATTTTAAATTTTGAATATTATGAAACGCGTGAATTAATTCCCAATAAGTTATCATCCCAATAAATGGATTAATAAAATTATAAATTGAATCAGTATTTAAAGAAGTTCCTATCAGTTCTTTTTCAGATTATTTTCCAGCATTACTGTTTCAAATGAATCAGTGTAGGGTAGGTGCTCCAGTCATTGGCATCTATCCCAAAATAATTAATAAATAAGAAAAATAATAAAATCATATATTTTACGTATAAGAACTTTAACATTTTATGTCAAACACTGGAGCATAGGGTGCTAATAACTGGTAAAATGAATAATTAGCAGTGTCAAACACTGGAACCTAGGGGGCCAATTACTGATAAAATGAAGAACTGGAAGTATCAATTACTGGAACACTGAGTGGGTGTCAAATAAAAATTCATCAAAATTTTTTTTTATCAAATGTATATATTTTAATAAATATGTGGTTCTGAATGTCTTTCATACCATATAAACTAACTTAAGATTTCTAAAAACATCAGAGATCGCTCTAAAAGTGTCAATCACTGGTGCACTTACCCTATATAAGTATACTTTTATACTTGTTGTTGTTGTTGTGTATGACAAAGTGCAGAAGTGATAAAAAAAAAAAAAAGAAAAAGGGAGATAAAAATTAAATATTGCCAAAAGCATGGATCACAGCCTAGGCAATGTCTATGGCTCTTTCTGAGTATAAAATGTCCATGTTGCAGTCATTATCTATCTTAAAGAGGGCACCAGCAATGGAAGGGCGGCTAAAAAGGTGTTTGGGATCCAGTTGCGTGCCTGGGCAGTGCCTGCATTCTACATATGTCCTGGAACCATTGGGCAGGATCTTCATGCCCTTAAAGTGCTTTGTCCTTAGTCTTGTTATGGTTGTTGTTATTTCTCGGCCGTAACTTAATTCTGGCAGCGAGAATTTTTTCTTTGGTTTTGAGCAGAGCTTCCATTTTGCGACTGTGTTTGCATCAAAAACCGTAGTACATAGAGTTACAGGCTCGAGTGTTCTGGCTTCATTGGCAAGGAAATCGGCCACCTCATTCCCTTCGATATCAACAGGGGCAGAAATCCACGGAAGGGTACATGATTTGCCCATAGCTCCAATGGATAGCAGAAGAGAGTTGATTTCTTGGGTGAGCCTTATTTTTCCTTCTTTGATGGCTTCAAGAGCAGATCTACAATTCGAGAACACAATGATGCCGCCGGAGTTAACAATGTTTGTCCATGCAAGGTAAATTTCTAAGGCTGTCCTGATTGCTATCAGTTTAAGAAAGACACCAGAACCGCCCCTATTGCACTCTGAGTCTGAAGAGCCGTTGGTGTAGGCAGTTACTAGACGAGGCATCATAAGGCTAAGCATTGTATCCATGCCCTTTCCTTTTAATTATGTCTTTAGGTTCCTTTTTCGTGCACGGCTTTAGCAAGTTCAAAATTATTTTGACAGAGGGAAGTGGTTTGACTGGAAAGTAAGATTCCTGAATGTTATCAAGACTTGTATGTTTCAAGTTAATGTCCTTTCTTATGTCGTTATCAAACTGAAGTGTTTGTTATAAAACGCCATTCTACTGAATGGCTTCAAGCGAATCTTCTCGATTCTTTGTAATATAAAGATTGCAGGTTATTTTATTTAATCGAATGTCTTATTTAATAATTTCAAATCATTTTATATTTCAAAGTAATAATCTTCAAACTGATATAATAATATTCTTCTTACCTGTAGAATTCTTCGACGTAAAAAATGACGACTAATAACGGACACTTGTTTTTCTAGAAATAATAGCTTCTTCTTTAAGATGATAAAATCTATACAGTTTATTAACTAAAATAGTTACATGAAGAAACACTATTTACAAAAGTTATTTACATATTCGAAATTTCACGAAAACAATTTTCTATTCGTAATATTTTAATAACTAAGCCACCAGTTTTCTATTTCGTAATGACAATGGTGGTTCCATAAAAATAAATTAGGCCAAAGGTGGCCTGAGAGCATTCTATTTCATTGTGTTGCTCTCTTCACTAAAGCGAAACTAAAACTAACTAATCTATGGGCTACCTTTTCTATTTCTTCAATGGTAGCTCCATGAATAATAAAATCAGGCCAAAAAGGCCCCGAGAGCAAACTACTATTTCATGACATTGCTCTCCATTCTAGAACAGAACTAAAACTAAAAACCAAGACTAAATTAATCTATGAGCCACCTTTTCTATTTCTTAAACAGTGGCTCCATGATTAATAACATTAGGCCAAAAAGGCCCCGAGAGCAAACTACTATTGCATTACATGTTGCTCTCCATTCTAGAACGAAACTAAAACTAATGTCCCGCGAGCGAGTAAACAAAAAAATGTTCTTCGAATTTTATCTCAGCGGGACCTCTGGCGCCCTCTAGTGAGGCAAAAGTATATCAATACCTAACATCCTCCCACCTTTAATTTTTTAGGTGAGAGATAAAAAATTAAACAGTTAATTAATTAAGAAAATTTAAACTTATAAAACTACATACTAAGAAAAATTAAATCTATAAACTACAAATAGAAAAAATTAAAGTTACAAACTAATGAAAATAAAGAAAAATAAAAATAAAATATTTTAAAGTTCAATGCAATTTTAAAACAATTGTGATTGTCTTTCGAAAAGTTTTTTTTTTTTTTTTAGTTTTTGACCACTTTCAATTTATTGTCTCTTTTGCTGCTTGTATCACTGGATCCTCAGCATCTGATATCTCTAAGGGATAGAGTTTTTGAAGTGGTCTAATCAATGTCCCAGAATGCATTTTCACTTCCACAACCCTGGCACGGCCATCTCGGCTGGGAAAGATTTTCACTACTCTTCCTATTGGCCAATGTAGTCTTTTCACACTGTTGATTTCTACTAGCACAATGTCGCCTTGTTTAACAGGCTTACATATCTGTCTACTTCGTTGTACCAACTGCGCTAGATACTCTTTTCGAAATCTACTTTGTAGTTGCCTTCGAACACTTTGGCAGTGCTTGTATCGTGCTCTCAGTTTTTTAGCATCAATGGCATCCAGATCTGGTACACCAATTTCTTGAATGTCTTGCATAAAACAGGAAGGTGTCAAAGGAATGAACTTGTCTGGTTCTTCTGATAGGTATGTTAAAGGTCGACTGTTCATTATGGCCTCAACTTTGCACAAGATAGTAGAAAGATCTTCAAAATTGAGGGAAGATTTTCCAAGAGTTCTCAGTAGGAGGTTTTTTACACTTCTAATGAGACGCTCCCACCATCCGCCCCACCAAGCAGCGGTTGGGGGGATGAACTTCCATTTTATTGGAGCTATGTCATCCGTCTTTTGAATTTGATTCCAGTCAAGAGATTTAAAGAGATTGTTGGCACCGCGAAAGTTAGTTCCATTGTCACTGTAGATTGTTGAAATTCTTCCTCTTCGGGCAACAAATCTTCTTAGCGCTTGTATGAATCCCTCTGTTGAAAGATTCGTCACTAATTCCAAGTGTATGGCTCGATATACTGCACAGGTAAAAATGACTATCCATACTTTGGATTTATTTTTCAGGTAAAGAGGGCCACATAAGTCGATGCCAACCACTTCAAAAACTTTTGAGTCTCTGACTCTGTCAAAAGGTAAATGGATCGGAGGAGTAACAAATGGTTTGGAAGAAAAAATTTTACACTTTGTGCATTTTATCAATTCACTTCGGATGTTACGTTTTGCAGAAATAATCCAGTAATGTTCACGTAAGATCAAACTAACTGTCTGAAGTCCAGCATGGCAATTCTTCAAGTGGCAGTCTCTAATTAGGCACCTTACAACATGATGTTTTGATGGCAACAATATAGGATACTTGAAAGAAAAAGTGTCTTCTCGATCTAACAATTTTGTTTTGACTCTTAGAATATTGTCTTGATCTTTCATAACAACAAGTCCTTTTATTGTTTCTCGCACATCCGCCAAAACTTTCTAACTGTATGCGTGACCAGAGAAATTTTTCCGCCTCTTCCTTTTCTTCTGCCGAAAGTTCAGCTGGGAAAATATGATTTCTATTTCTACATTTTGTTGCAAATCTTCTTATCCAACAAATAATATTTACAAGTTTACTAAATTTCGAAGTTCTTTCATAATTCATAAATGGATCTACATTTTGACTCGAAAATAATGACACTGCAGTTTTCTTTCTTTCCGACATAACTAAGACTTCATTAGGGGCAATCTTCGGTTGGGGCCAGTTACTTTTTTCATCTGCTAGCCATTTAGGACCCTCCCACCATCCCGATTCCAGAAGGTATTTAGGACTACAACCACGGGAAGGCAGGTCTGCCGGATTTTGACTTCCTGGAACTAAGTACCACTGTTGAGGGTTCGTAAGTTGGCATATTTCTCTGATTCTGTTGCCCACAAAGGTACCCCACTGGTCATTTCGTTTAATCCAGGCCAAAACTGTCGAAGAATCAGTCCAAAAGTAAGTTGGTACTGTAGGGATGTCCAAAGGTTCTACGACATACTTTGATAGTCTGGATCCCAACACACAGGCAAGCAGCTCAAGGCGAGGAATCGTTAGAGCCTTTTTTGGAGCCAACCGCGATTTTGCTCCCAAAAATTGAATTGAAACTCTTTTTTCTTCTTCGCACCGTAGAAAAATTACTGTTGCATAGGCACTTTGACTTGCATCGCAGAAAATATGTAGGGTCCAATCTTCTTTATTTCCATAACCTATTCTTCTCGGGATCTTCAATTCTGTTAGCTGTTTTAATTCGCTGTACCATTTCTGAAAGTCTCTTTGAATTTTCTCTGGAAGCGGAGTGTCCCATGCTGATTTGCTGGACCAAGATTCTTGAATTATTATCTTGGCTGGTAACAATGCTGGAGCTAGAAAACCGATGGGATCGAAAATTCCTTGAGTTATGGATAGAATTTGACGTTTTGATGGATTCACTATTTCTAAGTCAAATTTATTGCAGACCATCAAGCTATCATCTGTTCTGTCCCATTTAATTCCTAAAACTGGAATTGGAGTTGAGAAGTCTTCCTTTTCATTTTCTAAAGACAACTTTTCTATTTCTTTTACAGGACCGAATTGCCACAATCTTAGTTCCATTTTAGCTTCAGCCATGATTTCTGTTGCCTTAGATTTAAATTCTTCCAATTCGGACGTGTTGTTTACAGATGTGACGTTTCTGGTGAGTTGTCTAAGAAACATATCGTGGGCTTGCTCTTCTTCTTCTCTTTTGGACAAGGTTTGTGCAGGGTCGTTGATTCCTATCGTTTCGAGTCGCCACAAGTCTGGAACATTCCAATCTTTTATGTACAGATTTGTCATTAATACTGATGTACCGCTATTCAAGCAACCCTGAGATGGAAGCCCTGTTTTTCCACAAACTGTCCACCCAAGTTTGGTTTCTATCGCTGTGAGTCCATTTTCTAATTGCTTGACTCGACCCGTTAACAGTTGACCGTAAACGTCACTCCCGATCAAGATTTCTATTTCTGTACTACCAGGGCCGATATCGGACAACCACAGCTTATTTTTCTTGAGTTCTCTGCACAGATTTCCCTTTGGAATTCGAGGAATTTCACCACAAATTTTTTCTTGTTCTAGAAGATCAAGTTCATGCATGGAATTGACCCGATTATTCGATGCACCTACAGCAACTCTAAATATATTATGCTGTTTAGCTTCTATCTGTGCACCTCCAAAAACTGTATGGGCAATTATTTCTGTACCAATGGGTTTTAGCTTGAGCTCTTTTGCAGTTTTCTTTAAAATATAACTTTTCTGGGAACCACTGTCCATAAGACAACGCACCCTTTTTTGGCCTTTTTCCCCTTTTATATTTATTTCTAACGTCATAAGGGCTATTTCCTGGGAGCATTGTTTGGCGACAGTGTTCTGTATTACTTCGGGAGGTTTGCTTCTACTATTTTCACCCCCTTTCCTTATCTCTGGACAAAATAGTTCTGTGTGTGGTTTCGAACAAACGTGGCACTTAATAAAAACCTTGCACGTTTTTGCCCGGTGTCCAAAACACAAACATTTCAAACAGCAATTTTTTTCTTTTACTTTATTTTTCTTTTCGTCAAGGGAGAGCGATCTGGCTGTTATGCAGTCTTTACTCTCATGCGTTTTTCCGCAAAATATACAGCTTAATTCTTTTGCAGCGAATAAGCCTGTAGCAGTGGGGACCCTGTTATCTCTCTTGTGGAATTTATTTTTAACATTTTCCTTAGGTGAATTAATTTCAAAACCCGACCTGGCTAATTGTAACCTTTCTTCAACTGCCACTTCCCTTTTCAAAAAATTCAGCAATAGTGACAAGTTCGATTTCTGTGTGGTTTCCTTATCATCTAACTCAGTAGAATCTTCCCTGGCCCCAACATTAAGTCTTTGAAACGTTCTAATAATATCTTCGGGTAAACAGGATTCTATCATTGGGTACAGCCACGCGGAGTTCTGATCAATGTTTACACCCATGCTTTCCAGCGATCTCAAGTGTGCTTCTATCTTGGTCACTAAATTACACAAATTTTTGCTATTTCCCCTAGTCTGTACATTAGCTGTAATTAATTTCAAAAATTCTCGAACATATACTTCGATTAAGATATCTTTATCCCCATAGCGTTCTTCAAAAGCCTTTACTGCCTTTAAATAATTTTCTGATGTTACGGGGTAACTTTCGAGTAATTCTCTGGCTCGAGTTCCTGGTTCTACGCACTGTAAAAGGTACTGAAATTTGTCAACGTTGTCTAATTCTTCATCCTCATGAATTTTCTTAAATTGGGCCCAAAAGGGCAAATAATTTATTAATTTTGAATCAAATTTCTTGATAGCTAATTTTGGTAATTTATATCGCTTTGTTTTCAAGTTTGTTTCGCTTTCTATTTTATTTTGGCCTGTGCAATTAAAATTTACACTTGAATTCAATTTTTCATTAATTAGTCTTTTAACTGTGATAAATTCATCAGAGTATGCTTCGCTTTCTTCGGCTTCTTTTATAATCAAAGCTTCATCGCATTTACTATCTTCCGACATAATGTCTAATATTTCATTGTCGAGTGTCTTTAATTCTGTTATTAAACCCTCTAATTTATTTAAATTATCTAAAAGTATACCCCTCTCAAGATCTTCTTTATCTAGTTCTGTTTTTAAAATATTTAAAGTTTTAGTAAAGGAAGATCGTAATGGAGTTCTTCGCCTTTTTATTTTTTCCATTTTTTGATTTTTAAACAAAAACAGAACAGTTTTGTGTTAATTAATCAATTATTCGTTATTTATGCCTTTTAATTTGAATGTAAAAACTTTCACTTTTCTATTTACCAAGAAGATTTTATTTTAAGAACAACTTGTAAAAAATTCTATTTTTGAGAGCCATTTTCTTTTCATAAAAGGTAAACAAAAGAAAATAACATTTTATTATTTTTTATTTTACTCTAATAGCAATATTTATTTTCAACTGAATGATAATTTTTATTTATTTAATAACTGTAAAAATTTATTGAATTAAACAATCACCAAATGTAATCCAAAAAATAAATTAAAATCGAAGCTTCTATCTTGCACATTCTGTTTTCATTCATAAATTCTAATATAATACTTTATTTCATAATCATTGCGAAACAAAAAATAAAACAATAAAAATTCACTTCAATCAGATTTTGACATCATCTAATATTTAACCATGAAAAAATGCTTTTTTATTCCTTCTTTCATCAAATGATGCTTCTTTTTCAAGGTCAACTCAATACTCAATTGCTTTTTTTTTTTTTTTTACTTTTATTTTATTTCAATCTTAAAAAACAACGATCTTATTTTGACCTTGATAAATTTACGTTTTAAATGTACAAATAATATATAGCAAATAAAAAATCTTGTTTTATTTCAATCAATCAGACACTTTTAATTTTATTTACTTTGATAAAGGAATATTCTATATTCTAAATAATTTCAATCTTAGATATCTTTTGAAAAACATTTCATATAATAATAACATAATCTTTAAACCATTTATTATTTCAAATGAAAATTCTTTTCTTTTCAGTTAATATAAACGATATTTCCTGTATTTAATATAAACAATACATCCTGATGTGGCGGACGCCATAAAATTATGTTATAAAACGCCATTCTACTGAATGGCTTCAAGCGAATCTTCTCGATTCTTTGTAATATAAAGATTGCAGGTTATTTTATTTAATCGAATGTCTTATTTAATAATTTCAAATCATTTTATATTTCAAAGTAATAATCTTCAAACTGATATAATAATATTCTTCTTACCTGTAGAATTCTTCGACGTAAAAAATGACGACTAATAACGGACACTTGTTTTTCTAGAAATAATAGCTTCTTCTTTAAGATGATAAAATCTATACAGTTTATTAACTAAAATAGTTACATGAAGAAACACTATTTACAAAAGTTATTTACATATTCGAAATTTCACGAAAACAATTTTCTATTCGTAATATTTTAATAACTAAGCCACCAGTTTTCTATTTCGTAATGACAATGGTGGTTCCATAAAAATAAATTAGGCCAAAGGTGGCCTGAGAGCATTCTATTTCATTGTGTTGCTCTCTTCACTAAAGCGAAACTAAAACTAACTAATCTATGGGCTACCTTTTCTATTTCTTCAATGGTAGCTCCATGAATAATAAAATCAGGCCAAAAAGGCCCCGAGAGCAAACTACTATTTCATGACATTGCTCTCCATTCTAGAACAGAACTAAAACTAAAAACCAAGACTAAATTAATCTATGAGCCACCTTTTCTATTTCTTAAACAGTGGCTCCATGATTAATAACATTAGGCCAAAAAGGCCCCGAGAGCAAACTACTATTGCATTACATGTTGCTCTCCATTCTAGAACGAAACTAAAACTAATGTCCCGCGAGCGAGTAAACAAAAAAATGTTCTTCGAATTTTATCTCAACGGGACCTCTGGCGCCCTCTAGTGAGGCAAAAGTATATCAATACCTAACAGTGTTAAAGATCTCTCAGCCTATTCTTAGCTGTCCAGGAGCGGAAAGTGATGTTGGAGTTATGTTGTTCGTTGCAGCTTCGCTTCTGATTCTGTTTGTAAATTTGATGGTGGCAAGTTTCCTCCTACTTTCCAATGATGGTAGGCCACACTCATTTTCAGCTGTCGCATTACTTGTCGAGGACACAGCTCCGATGATAACTTTGGACACCCTGTATTGAACAGAGTCAATTTTCTCCGTTGAGGTGGAAGCTGATGACGCCCATACGGGTGCTGCATATTCGAGGATTGGTCTTATTAGTGCAGTATACGTGTTTAAAAGTGTCTTTGGATTAGAACCTCAAGTCGATCCTCGCAGAGTTTTCGAAGAACACAGCTTTTCAGAGCTTTTTGCGAGATATTCTCAATATGCTTGGTAAACCTCAACTCCGCATCTAACGTCAAGCAGAGGTATTTGGGATGGGAGACTTTTTCTACTGAGTTGTTTATCTTTATTTTGGGGAGAAAGGTTGCTCTGTTCCTCCTGTCAGTAGAAAACACACAGAATTTGATTTTTTCTGGATTTATCAACAGTTTCAGCTGTTTAGCCCAGTCTTCAATATGAGACAGATTGTCATTCAGTACATTTTCAGAGATTGTGATATCAGTATATGAGTGCCAAATGGCAATGTCATCTGCGTAGCTGGCAATTTTAGCTTCATTTACAATGTGATCATGAACAGTGTTCATGTAGAGGAGAAAAAGGAGTGGGCTAAGAACCGATCAAACTGGATATCAAATCTTGATAATTATTGAATTTTTGATACGCAACACAAATGCAAGGATTAAATTTGGATTTGTGTTCTTTGAAATATTACAATGCAAATAACATTAAAATATGGATAACATATCTGAATATATTTCTTTCACTAATTTTTAACATAAACCTATTTAACCTATTATCTGTGACAAAATTTTGATGGTTCACAGAAAAATCTTGATATTATTTGCATTTTTTAAAGTTTTTTGAAAATTATACTCATGTTAATTTTAACATCAGGACTTTCTGAGTCACTCATACTCACACCACAACATTAAACTTCACAATTTTCTAAATGAGAGAGAAAATGAAATAATCTTATCACAAAAAATGTGAATTATAAGTATCAGTCATAGTTATTGCTTTTAATTTCTGATCTGCATTTGATACTTACCTAGGAATTTCACTAATTTTATTAGAATATTCAAATTCTTCAAAAGTTTAAAATGTATTCAAAAATATAATTTTAATTTGGATGTTTAATAATCTAACAATATAATATAAATATTACTAGATTTAATAAATACAGTTATATGTATGGAAATAGCAATTTATCACTGAAATTAAATCTTTCGCCTGAGCTTCTTATAATATCGAAGTAATAAAAAGATGTTCATCTTCCAATAAAATTATTTTATTACAATCAAACTTTAAGCATTGTTCTTATAATTAAATAAACTTTACATAAAATAAATTTTTTTCATATTTATAAAATGGGCATTCTCTGATTATTATTCTAGAATATAATTTACGTTTCTTAATCAAGCATATTGGTGGTGGGATTTTAAATTGTAAATTTAGTGGTCCATGAAGTCGAAAAGGTTAGCAATTGCTGATATAATGCATCATAAACTATAATGATATTTAAATCATCATGGCTATTAAATATGTAAAGATTTATTTTGAACTGAACAATGTTATAATACAACAAATGCAATGAATGAATCATCCAAAAAGTACAAAAATTACCATGCATTTACTATGATAAGATATATGCAAATGATTTTGCATATGTGCAAATGTGCATTTCAGCACAGTTGCACATGATAGGTACCTGTAATGCCACCTACTACCGTGTTTGCTCGCATAATAGTCGCCCTCGCATAAAAGTCGCACCCCTGTTTTGAAGCAGAAAAAATCGTCAAAACATTTTCCCCGCATAAAAGTCACAGTCCGATATTTGACCTTCGTCTAGAAAGTACTATAAAATTAGCAACTGTACTTTTCCAAGAACTGCTACTCATAATGGATTCATCTGTTTTGTCACTCCCACTTGTCATACTCAATTAACACTCCATAGCGAGATAAGGTATAGAGCATGCGCACGCAATGTCACGCATCAGCCGTGTGGCCTATTGCCTGCTTCGGGAGGATGAGAGAGCTCCCTGGGGAAGGATCCCTCCCCCCTCCTCATTTTAAAGCTTTCAACTCGGTTCTTAAAGAAAGTATGCACGTGCTTGAAATTTACTGGGCTGCACATATCTAAAGTTACATAGAAAGAATCTTTGCCGATAGTTTGTTTTGCAGTAAATTTCATGGTGTGTTTTGGAAGTATTTTTTTTTTTTTTGCTTGAATATGGGAAAGTTAAGAAAGAATAATAGTTATACGGCAGGATTTAAATTGCAGATTATTGAATATGCTGAAAAGAATGGAAACAGAGCTGCTGAAAGAGAGTGGAATGTAAATGAAAAATTAATAAGGGACTGGAGAAAATCCAAACAATTACTACAAGAAACAAATGTAAATAGGCGAGCATTCCGAGGACCAAAGCATGGAATTTTCCCAATGATAGAAAGTGAACTTCTTTCTTATGTTCGTGCATTACGAAATAATGGATGTGCAGTTTCGTGTGAAATGCTGCAGAGAAGAGCAAGGGAAATTGCAGTACAGCAAAATATTACAAAAGAAAATTTCAAAGCTAGTCGCGGGTGGTTAAGAAGATTTATGCGGCGTAACGACCTAACAATCCGAAGAAGAACAACTCTTTGCCAGAAACTGCCACCGGATTTTACGGACAAAATTCTATTTTTTCACAAGTACGTTATCCGACTTCGCCAAAGAATGGAATATCTCCCATCACAAATTGGAAATGCTGATCAGACGCCGGTCTATTTTGACATGCCACGCAACACAACTATTGCAGAAAGAGGTGCTTCAAGTGTATCTGTGTGCACAACTGGATATGAAAAAATGCACTGCACTGTAATGCTCGGTGTTACTGCAGATGGAAGTAAGCTACCTCCATTTGTTATTTTTAAAAGGAAAACTGTTCCTAAAGGGGATAAATTTCCTGCTGGCATCCATGTGCGATTTCAAGAAAAGGGTTGGATGGTACTCGATGCTGGTACTCGATAGCTTCAGAGGCCATCTTGTTGATGATGTGAAAAAGGAACTTTCAGAAGACAAAACAGATCTTGTGATAATTCCTGGAGGACTCGCATTGATTCTGCAACCATTGGACGTATCGATTAACAAACCGTTTAAAGACAATATAAGACGAGTATATGGAGATTGGATGGCCAATAGTAACAAAGAAAAAACTCCCAGCGGAAAAGTAAGGCGTCCATCTCTGGAACTAATGTGTAGTTAGATAATACAAAGCTGGACATTTATAACAAGTGATATAATTTCAAAAAGGTTTAAGAAGACAGGCATCTCTAACGCTTTGGATGGAAGCGAAGATGACATTTTATGGAATGACGGAGATTCCTCAGACGCCGATTCACACTATAGCAGTGATACTGATATCTTCAGTGGAAGTGATTTAATATAATGTATTTTGTTATTAGAAGTTTCTGTAAAAAATTCACAAAGATTATTGTCAATAAAAATATTACCATAAAAAGAAAAATTTCTCTTTCTTGTTCAACTGACGAAAAGACTTTTATTACTTATTTAATAAACAGCACTAATCTGGAAACATTTGGTAAGTTACTATAATTTTATTATAATGTGTTTTTATATCAGTATCCTATATTATGTAGTAGATTTCCTCGCATAATAGTCCCACCTGGACTTTCACAAAAAAAGTGCGACTATTACGCGAGCAAACACGGTATATAAAGAAATAAGAATAAGTAAACAAATACTATATAAAGAAAGTGCATGGAAGGCTATATTTATGTATTGGGATTGCTTTCTTCATGTGAAGTTTATGCATGATCTTTATAAAAATACTCAGGTATCAATCAAGCACATTTCTGAATCTCTCAAAGAAAGGTGTTTTATATAGATTGCGGACAAGAAATTGGTACTAATGTCAGATGTAATCAAGCACAAGGCAGTAATGCAATATGATGTACAAAGAAGAACTATTGCACATTCTGTACCACATATGCTCTTCTACTGTCCTGTTGAAATATGGCTACAGGCAAGCCTTGAATGTAAGGTAAGACAAGTTCTAAAAAATCATTTATATAGCATTGGCTATTCAGTTAGAGAAAGTAATATTCTACACCACCCTAAAACTATAATGCTTGGTGAAGGACAGTTATAGCAATGTATAATGCAAGAATTATGAAGCTTCTCACAATGATGTCACCAGATTCTGTGATACAAGTATTCCAGTATTATAGAGTGAAATACAATTTGCCTGAAAAGATAACATTGTGCCATTACTTTGTTCATGTCCACTGTTCCTTAGATCACTGCAGATGGAGATGATAGTGGATACTTGTGATTCAGAGTCAATGACAATCACAGCATACTCCCCTTAATTTGCAAATTGTTAAAATTTCTCTGTGCTGAAAACAATTTGAAATAGTACATAATGACATAGATTATTGGGCACCAAAGCCTATTTCTTAATGTTGCACTGCATTTCATCATTATAGTATGCACAACATGCCTGTCCTTACATGCAGTGGTGCACACAGGCTAGTGCAATTATTATATTAGCTGGTTTGTCTCTCTTTCTACTATTGATTGCATAACTGATTCAAATCCATCACTGTGGTTTGTTTACAGCAGAAAGAGCACCAATTTCTCAGGATAACCTGCAATCTCTATATGTTATAATTCTTCCTATGTCATATTAAGAAATGCGGTTGATTCATGCTCATATTTTTCTATGAAGAATACTGAAACTTCTCATGGAAAAATATTGCATTCAATTCCAGCATATAAAAACAGCCTACTATGTAACCTTCATATAGTACTTGCAGGTGATGCTACAAGCATCCATAATGTGTATCTGCATTGAAATGCTTATTATTTGCAAATTTTAATCTGGTACCATTTTGTGCTTTTCAGATGATTCCTTTATGATGTTGCATTTTAGATGGCCAACAGCGTATTTCAAATAGTTATCTTTTTGCTATAATTTACATCAAGAATGTTACCAAAGAAACAGAAAAGGGGATTAAGAAAAAGCAATGTTTTTCAGAAATAACAAAAATAACTAGTCCATATGTTACAGACAATATAAAAGAAATACTAACATTGAACTTTGAGGAGTTGGTTTTCTATTTTGACTTAAGGTTGCTTCTACTACATCATTAAAACCTGCATTACTCATCATTCGGGCAAGCTGAAAAGAAAAATAAGACATTTGTGATATTTAATTTTTCTCTTTTTTTAGTAACTTTTTTTTACTAATAACATTATCTGATTTATATATTACCAGAAGTTGAGAGGTTCCTATATTATCTAACGTTAAGGACTGAATTCTTGAGATATGGACTCCAAGATCCCTATGAATACCTGAACATTCTATACACATTAAAATACCAAAATTTGTAGATAGCCATGTGGGATCTGTTAAATAAGAATAAAGCATTTTTAAAAATATGAATCATAATAATTGACACACAATTTTTAAATATTGATCCTTTCAGCAATAGCAGTTCTTTAATGTATAATGTTACGAACTGTTTAATGATTTATTAAACTAATACTATACACAATATAAGTATGAGAATTTGTTACCATATACTACAGATATTTACTAATCTTATTTTCTAGAAAATAAATAAAATAAATAAAAAACATATTTCAAAATTTAGTCACAGCAGTCTTTCATTTTGACTATATTTAATGAAAAAAAAGATGAGTATTGAAAGAATTAATAAACTTGTTGAATTGTCCCATATTTTCCAAACATATTTAGAAAAAAAAAAAAAAATAATAATAATAATGCAGTAAAGATAAAAGAGAACAAAATTTTAGATCTAGAAAGATTCAAGCAGCTTTCAAATTGCACAACAGACCCTGCTTTTTAATCACATTTTATTCCTTTTAAAGAGGCAGAGCAATATTTTAATAGTATAGTGAATATGACTGAATAATTTTCATACTAAACATGTTTCCCAACACCTCTCAGGGAGTACAGCAAATTTTTAATGGTGTAGTGAATATAAAATTGAACAAGCACACACACACTTTTTGTGCTGTTTTTAAACTGTGTGCTACATACAGACAGGTACTATTTATCTAAATTACAGTGTATAACTAGTAAAATTATTTACATGTAGTTCTTTAACTGCAGTTTATTTTTGTTCAATTTTGTGTGTATATGTTTGTGTACAGTCATTTACAGCTATATTTTACATTAACAAATTTTCAATTACAATATTATTTACAAAAGCAAAAACTTTTGTGTGATTATAAATTGCATAGAGCAGTACAATTGTAAGTAGTAAATAGTTAAACTTATCGTTTGTCCATTAAAAGACTCTAAAGACCAGGAGATAATTATCTTACATTAAATACATGTGATAAACAGAAATAATATTTTTTATTTCCCCTGTCTCTTGATAAACGAAAATTATTTTTTGAAAAGAGTTGTTCTGTAAAGTAACAATTATATTCTATAATTTATTTGAAAAAAAAAAAAAGTCTGTCAGTGACAGAATTTAATTCAGTATGACAGGACTATTTATGGGCGTGTCCGTGGTACACTGTGACATGTCTCGAAACTCTACCATAATCGGTAAATCAATGAAAAATTTTTAAAGTCCAAAATGAAATTGGGCGTGGCCAAGCTATTCCATAAAATACATTATAATACCTCTAATACTGAGAAAATGACTCGGAAATTTTGCGTCCCAAGTATAGATGGGCATGGCCTAGGTAGGTGTGGAATATAAGCCCCTATAATGTTATTTGGGGGTTATAGGCCATGCCCCTCAGACTCCTCATAGTGATAAAGTAAGAAATTAAATGGTAAAATTGGATATTGCCAAGCATTTTGGCATTTTCGAAGTGGAACACTATAAATTGGTAACGATTCAAAATGAAGAGATTGAAAGAAATAGTCCTGTCGTACTAATAAAGAATTTTCATATCAAATATCAAGTTTCTATCTTTAATTATTTCCAACTTGTACAATATACCCTTTTTTACCCCCATTTAAAACTTTTTATAGCTTTGAATGACTTTTTAATAGTACAGTGAATGTGAACTTAAAATAGTTTTCCTACCAAATACCATGTTTCTAGGTTAAGCAGTTTCCAAATGATAAGGCAAACTCACTCTTTTTAATCCCCTGTCCTTTAAGGCAATTGAACAATTTTTTAGTAGTGTAAAATCCTAATTTATTCGATACTTCAGAGATATTATGTCCCCTTGCTTGTGTGCCAACTATAAACACCATGTTCAAAGCCATTCAAAGGGATTTTTCACCCATCATTGACAGCAGTGAATTCCATGATATTCTATGAAGAAATTTGGTACCCAAATTACTCATCACCCAATGCATATTTTTTAATTCCATTTTTACATTCCAAAAATTCACAACTGTTTAATTTGCTTGTTTTTCAGAAATTATTTATTTTAAATTTAATACTCTGTTTTAAAGTTGTAAAATTAAACTGAAGGCAATTTTCCCACTTTTTAAATTTACAAGGAAATATTAAAAATTTAAAAAAATAATTTTAAAAACAAGAGTAAATTAAATGGCTGCAAATTTTCTTAATGTAAAAATGGAATTAAAAAATATACATTAGGTAATAGGTAATCAGTGTACTGAATTTCTCCGTAACATGGGATTTGGCTTCAGCAGATAAAAGATGGAGAGTCTCCTTAAATCTTGATAACTTGCATTATAGCAGCAGGAACCAATCTAACAGTTTCAGCAGACACTTATACAAACAATGCTGACCACACTGCATTACACTGAGTGGCTGCATACCTCCATCATTTGTATAATAACATCTATATTAGTTTTTCTCACTCTTCAGAGTACACACATACATTAAAAACAAAGTATACACTTAATATGATGATTAATTATATTTAATCAATATTTCATCATATTCATCCTTTTCAGAAAAAGGATGAATTGTTAATTGAAAAACATATAGAAGATAAATATACCTTTTAGTGAGTTACAATCACAACATCGGTCATTTCCAGGTAACCTCTGCACTTGTCTTATAATTCCTTGTTGCAATTCTAAGAGGCTTTGATTTAATTTAGTAACTCCTGTTTGACCAGAATCGTCAAATGCTTTTCTAAGAGCTCCTTCTTTACAATTTACTAATACTGACATCCACCTATAGATTTTATGCATATAAAAATTCATGTTTGCACTGAATGAGATTTAATATATTTTATTTAGTTTATTATTTTTTTTTCTTTAACTTAAATAAATCATGAATTCAAAGCATAAAATGGAACTTAAGGTATTATTATTAGGATTAGGAAAGAAATTTCAAAAGATAACGAGTAAATGAAATTAATAAACAATATTAATTAATTTTCATACATTTTTGCAATAAAAGAAACAGTTACTAGAAATAATACTTTCCATAAGTAAAAATGGAAAATGGAGTTCAAGAACATGTCAGAAGAATGAAAATTAAACAAAAATTTAGAAACAAAAATTCTGAAAATAATTTTTAAAAAATTAAGAAAAGTCTGAAATTCCTGCAAAATTCTGAGAAACTCATCCTTTAAGATAAGAAGGTTTTTTTTTTTTCCATCTAAATGCAATTGAATTGTATTTATTAATATCAATGTTCTTTTCCAAATTTTACTATTTTTGGGGAAAAAAAAAAAAATCTTACTGCTATACTTTTCAAGCTTGCTTGCTTTCAAAAATTAAAGTTCGTAATGAATTGAATATGATGAATTTAAATATATATTAAAAAAAAAAAAAAAAAAAAAAAAAAAAAAAACTTTAAAAGTAGTAAGAAAAGTATAAGGGTAGTGATAATGAATATGTCAACATCATTGACTAAAAATACAAGAAATTATTATACAAGTTTAATTGAACAGAGTAGTAGGATTAAAAGCTAAGAAATACAAAATAAGAATTTTTTAAAATGAACTCACACTTCCATATCATTTTCATCTTCAGCTTGAAAATGATATGTCCTGTTATCTGAAAATATTTAAAAATATAAGCAATTCAAAATAAACCAATGAAAAAAATTTACAAATTATAGATAGATTTTGAATTATACATACATGATATGAGATCAAAACACCTTTTTTCCTCTTGAACAACCTAATAATAATATAGTAATTAATAAGTTGTTTTTAAGTTAGTTTGAATAATAAATAAATAAATAAATAACTTTAAATCAAACATAATCAATTTGTTGATTAAAAAAAAAAAAAGTATAATAATAATATATATATATACTTTTCCTCATTGCTGCTTTTAAGATGAGTAACATAAAATTACACTATACAAATGCTTTTAAGATAGCATGTTTTTTTTCAATTATTGAATTATATTATGCACTAAAATACATACATACACTTAGAAAAATTAACTACTTTAATTTTATAATAAGAAAGTGCCACAGATCTGGCATTTTAATGTAATAAGTGCAAAATTGGCCAAACTAGGAGACATTTGAAATACAGAAAAAATGAGCACCGTTGGAATGTTTGTAAGGAAGAGATTTCCAAATCTTCTATTGCTTCCCACTGCAGTGCTTATGATCATCGTTTTGATTTTTCTAAAACTAACATAATTTCATCGCCTGTCTCATCTTCCCATTTGGATATCCATGAAGCTTTCTACAGATTTAAAAATTCAAAAAACCTTGTTAATGATACTTCTTCCACTCCGTTCTTGTCTGATGATAGGAAATTACTCACATAACATCGATTTTCATTCAATTTTGATATTTTTAGATTTTGTTACATTTTTTAATCTTATTTATTTATATTATCTTATTCATTTCTCTTCTTCCATTTCATAATTATAATCACACCAGTATTTATATGTACATTCGTCTTTATATATTTTTGTTCTTCACTTAAAATGGTTTTGTGCATTGATGCTTTTGATTGCAGCCCCTGTGCCTACTTTGTTTGCCTGACGAAGCGTTGAGTGTTCTTTCAACCTGAAACAATTGTTGCATGGTTTTTGCATTTTATGGTGTTTATTCAAAGTTTCGCACTTATTACTTTAATTTTATGCCTATAATCCACTGATGGAATTTTCATGCCTTTTCTTAAAGAAAAATGTTGTATCCACAAGTGAAAATTCTCTCAAAAAAGAAATTCAAAGTCCCCCTCCCCCCTTTCCCCATGGTGCTAGGCATTTGATCTTTTAGATCAGGGGTAGCCAACCCACGGCCCACCATGTAATATTTTGTGACCCGCGAGGAAATTAACAATTTTTAAAGTTTGAGAACCTTGGTTAACTATTAATAAATCTGAATTTTTGAAGTGAAAATATCTTTCAACGGTTGCTAAATAAACAAATAACACACTATTGTAATATATATATATATATATATATATATTATTATACACTATTCATTCTTTTTATTATGGTAAATGATGACAGTACATATATATTGATGACAGTACATATTAAAGTATAGTCATAAATTTTTGGCAGTTCTATTGTTAATCTGCGAATAAAAATAATTTAATATTAATGTATTTTGCTTTAAATCTTCGCCCTCTCCTCTTCCAAAAAAAAAAGCATGATTCACACATTCATAAACATATATAAACAAATATGTACATATAGTGTGGCCCACCTGAATAAAACAGATTTCCCGAATGCAGCCCGCCAAGTGTTTTGGGTGTTTTAGATATTCCTCGACATTTTCAAGACAAGTAAATGTAATTTTTTTAGACTTTTCCTAATCAACTTCTTCCATTTTGGCAATACATTTTCTGTTCTCAAGGTTCACACAAGAAAAAAATATTGAGTGGAATTTTCCCACTCACACACACACACACACACAAAAAAAAAATTGGTTGGATTTTTCAAATTTGAGTGGGAAATTATATAATTTACATTTTGCAGATTTTATTTTATTTTAATTATTTTAAGAATCAAAACTTAATCTGTTTCAAAATTTATTTTTAATTTGATTTTGAGCACTCAAACAGCATGTGAATAGAAGTGCAGTAACTGTAATAACCAAGATTATTTCATTATAATTGCAATTTTTAGTTTGCACACTTTGTAGCTTTTTGTTAATAAACTATACACTTCTTCATGCATTCTCTTAACAAATCTATGTAATTAAGAAGTCTTAAAACCAATACTCATTTTTTCCTTTTTTTAATAAAAAACATTATAGAAGTTAAAAACAGAGGATCTCAAGCTTCAAAGCAATTAATATATTACACAGTGCATCTAAAAAATTGATAAAATACTAAATGAACAATGTAAAAAAAAAAAAAAAATTGGGGGGGGGGGATCCCCTTTTGATATATTTTAGAGCGGGATATTTTAAAATATAGTGGGATTCTCAAAATCCCACCCTCTAATGTGAACTTTGGCTGTCACTGCAGACTATTTTTATATTTTTTTCATTGTTTTTCCTCAGATTTTCAGATTGTTAGCTACCCTATTTTCTTATTATTATTAAATAGATATAAGCAAAACATAACTAATTTTTATTAGATGAAGGTTCACATGCAGCTTATTATAGGAAAATCTTTTAGAATGGTACTCATGATTCAAGCAAACAAAATTAAAAAAAAAAAAAAAAAGTAAAACAATCCTTAAATTTAAATTTTTAATCAGAGCATATTTAATCACAATTAAAATTATACCTTTTATAAAGCTCTGTTACTTGGTTGCAGTACTTTCAGACAGTGGCGGATCCAGAACTTAACTTTGGTGGGGCTAAGATTTTTCAACATGTTATTCCAGATCAATGAAAAATTTACAATACCCATAGGGACCCCTTTATTTTGTTTGTATACTTTTCCATTAAAATTAAAGAAACTTTCATGTAAAATTGCTAGTAGCTGTCAGTGTGTTTACAGTTTTATAATCATACTTTTCATTAAGTTATTTATTATATCAGATATTTTATTAACATCTATTGAGGGATATAGGTTTATTATGCCAAAACTTGTTATGTCAAAACGATTATCAACAAATTGATAATCGTTCTTAATTTTGGTATCTCTGATTCTTTTTATAAAATCTTCAGTGGAACTTAAGCTATTGTTTGTGGGGGGAAGAAGTTCACGATAAATATCGGTCATGTATTTTTCTAGATCATATGGGAGTCCTTCATGTTTGTTGACAATTGGGTGAATTTTCAGAGGATTCTTATGGTCCTTATATCTACCAAAAAGACGGGTTGTGTTAAAAGCATGATTTTTAATATACGGAGGATGATTATTAGGCCAGTTTCCCTTCTTTATAAGTTCATGTGTTTTTTCGATTGATTTCTAGTTTGGGTCTTTCCTAACAATGGTTGTACCTATTTCTTGGATGGTTTCCGTCATCATTTTAACATAATCTTCTTTATTTAAAATTGCAATTTTGTGTGTTTTGTACGTTAATGTACATTCCTTTCAAGGTTTTTAACAGTTTTGATATCGGCTTTATTAGTATTTTGATTACTTAGGGTTTTTTCTATTTCTTTTTGAGCAGTATATCTAATTTGGCTTTTAATGTGTTCAGGAGCTTTTTTTATGGCGGTTTTGACTTTTGCTATACTATCATTAAGGTTGATTGTCTGTTCTAAGATATATTTTGGCCGAAGTTTTAATAGTGCATCTTCGTGTCTATTTACTTTAATTGATGTATGGATGTTAATTAATTTTTTGTAACTTAGGGTTGTGTTTATTAATCCAAAATTTCAATTTTTTGTTATGCTTTCTACAAATTTTATTTCTTTCGATGTCATTGAAAACTTTAATCTTACTTTTCATTACTTCGAATTCATTCGTTTTACTTATTTCCTTAATCTATTTCTCTATTTCATCGATGGTCCTTTTAATTATCCAGATAAAAAAACAGGTTGCTATATTGGGGTCACTAAAAGAAAAATATCTACTAGAATTAAAGAACATAACAATGATATTAAATATGGAAAATTAACTACAGCCCTCACTAAAGTTAACCAAGAAAACAATATCAACATAAATTTTAACGAAACTCAAAAAATTGCTAATTACAATCACCCGGATTATGCCTTTTACTGCAAAACCATTGAAATAATTAATGGCCAATCAGCATGCAACGGGCATGAGTCGCGTGTAGATTTAGATCGATCATGGCGCCACCTCCTGAAGAGTCAACAGAGAAAAGATCCCGATTCAGTTTCGACTACAGCAGACCACGTTATGGTGGCTGAGGAAAGGGCAGATCTGCCTTGAAAGTACTACAACCAAGTAACAGAGCTTTATAAAAGGTATAATTTTAATTGTAAGTAAAACAATCCTCTTGCAGAGTTGACACATGAGTTGATACAGATTTCATAAGAAAACAAAGCATTTTAAAATAGGACAAGTCTATATGAGAGGGGAAAGGCTATGTATAAAGATGTTTTTTACAACTGATGATCAGGAAAAATTATATTCTGGGCTGAGATAAGGGTCAACTTTGTAATATGTTAGAAAATTTTGCAAACAAATAAATTGAATTAGAAAATTTGCATGCAGTCATTTCTAATATTTACTCTATATTTGGAATCCATAGGTTTTTATTTAAAAATGTATTAATATGGCAAAGGATTAGGTATCCTTTTGGGAAAACAAAAAGTTGTAGTTCATGCCTAAAAAAATATAAAATTTATGCACCTTTGAAGATAGATTTTCCAACTTACTGGGAAGTTTCCTAACTTTCTGCAAAATATATTTACACAAAAATATTAAAACACTGAATAGTGACAACATCAATAGCAGTTTTATATGTGAGCTTTTAAAAACGTTAGCTATATTGTCATTCAACTCACTTATTAGGTTTATTTTAAAAAGCCAATAATTATATGCAATACAACATATAAGTTAGGTTAAAAGATAAAAATAGTGTCTAGATATTTTCTTTTAAGGCATTATTACATTCTAATGCTTAAAAAAATGTTTTATGAATCAAAAAGGTAATATTACCTTTACTTGACTGGTGAGAAGGTTTAATTTTGTTGGTGGTTTGGTCTCCTGAAAAAAATAATTTTCAATTAAAAAATGTTAATTCAATGTGATCAAACATAATACAATTTTTCTTGCTTTAGTCCTTGTGTAAACTTTAATTATAGCATCCAAATTTTTGTACTAAAATATTACATTAACGTTTTCATTAAATTACATAATTTCTTTTTCTTTCATAAATAGATTATTTGTAATATTTTCAAATATTTTCTTTATCAGAGTAGCATTTTCTTCTCATAAAATAATTCCACTTATGAAAAGAAAACATCTTTAACTTATGATAACAAGGGTAGATTAAGCTTTGCAATTGGCTAGTAAAGTTGATGAAAAAAAATTTGTGTTCCCAATTTTAATTGTTTTTTAACCTCAGACAACTAAACATTTGTCCAATAAACTATCCACTCCTGCTAGGTTTTTGAATACAAGATGTTCCCATTGTGCTCACACCACCTCACAGTACTTTAATAGCTAGTAAAATGAGTTTTAATTGAAATACTATAATATCTCTCTCAAGATTTACTAATTTGTGTAAAATTAATAAAGGAAATACAAAAAATATTTATTTTTTATTCATGGCCTAGGAGTGAATTGATTAGTTACAGAGTAACATTGATTTAAGTTTAGTTTAGAGGTCTACATAGGCCTGGGCTTATGGTTCAGGCCGAATTTTTCAATTTGCTCTCGGGCCGGGCTCGAGCTCAATTTTTTTTTTCTTTTTCTGTGTATTCTCGGGCTGGGCCAGGCCTGGATGAAATTTTTTCCAGGCCGTGTTGGCCCAAATCTTTTTCTAATTTCCTCATTAATCAACAAAAAAAGTAAATTAAAAAATATTTCTGCAGTCATTCATTTTACATAATCTTACAGGCTGGTATATCACATAAAACTTTATTTTGTTAAAAAATGTCTGTAACTTCAATTTAATTGTCTATCAGTCTGTCTGTTTGGGATCTGATTTTCCGCAAATATTTTTAGCATGTCTCGAAATTAATATACTTCATTTAAAGTAATATTAGATGGTTTCCTATCCAAAACTAGTATGTTGTGGCCACCACAAGACTGTCTTCTATATTTTCCTATACATATAAACTCAGTAACAATATTAAAAAAAAAAAAATCCCCCCCAAATGCACAAAATTGTTTTCCTAATTAACTACTATTATCAATAATTCATATTAATTTTACAATCACAGGTTAAGAATAACTCTCCTTATGTGCATTTATACGAAATTTTGTCCTATACTGTCATATTAAAAATTTAGAAAAAATACGATCACAGCACCTCCTGTTGAGCGATTGATCCCCAAATCTAATCAGCACCAGTTTATGTCAGGGGCCAACTAAATACCAAGTTTGGTTAAATTTCGTTAAAAAAAAAAAAAAAAAAAAATTTTTTCCTAAATTTTTTTTTCGTAAAAAGTAAAAAAAAAAAAAAAATCGATAACTTTGTTTTAAATTGTCACAGATTTATAGTTCAACCATTCGCTTTAAAGGAATTGACGAGACCTTTCGAAAGATACCCATCTTGAAAATTTACTCCCCTCGAGGGGGGACTTCACCCCCACCCCCAGGGGGGTTTATGAGGCTCCTACACATACAAATTTTTTTTTCCAGTTGCCTATATCTATAATAATAAAAGAAGATGTCTATCTGTCTGTCTGTGCATCTATATGTTCAGCCTCTACTGAATGCAGAAGTATAAAATTTGACATACGGGTGCCTTCCCGAGTTGATAGTGAAAACAGAATTTAAAAATTTTAATTAGTTCCAGAGATATTAATTAAAACGTCAACCAAAGTCTAATTAAAAAGCGAGCAGATCGTAATTTTCACCCTTCAAAGAGAATTCACCGTGTTCCTCAAAAGAGAAAGCAGAGAGAGAAAAATTTTGGGGTTTTTTCTAAAGCGATCGCTGCAGATCTGTTGGAAATATCGAAAATACACCTGTACCACCAGAAAGAGCATTTATTACCGATTCTTATGGTACAATTTTTTTTTTTTTTAAATACGGATTTTTTATATTTTTAAAAAAAGTTTTAAAAAGGGTTGAAAATTTCTCTTTTTCTCGATCGTCTTTTTTGAAACGCCCTGTACGACCGAGTAACTGTTCCATTTCTTAACAACTGGTATATTTGGAAAGGACATTTAATCCTCTTTCGAACCATATAAACATTTTTACAAAATACGGATTAGCAATCCATATTTTTAGATTTTACGAAACATCGATTTTTTCACAAAACATTTTAGAACTCAAAAGCGTTTAGAGATAAATCATTTCTTTTTTTTGTATATAGATCTCGCTTCAACAATTCAATTCCCGAAAGATTGAGAGAAAATTTCAAAAACTGAATGAGTTATAAGTTTTTTTAATTTTCAGTATCCCTGCAGTTTTCGATGAAATTCTGAATTGACATTTCTGAAACTCTTGCATTTGTCGTTCGAACAACAGTGGGGTTTTTTGTTACAATGGCAACTTCACAGATGATATTTTGAAAGTAGAACGAAAGAGAAATAAATATCTTTTACTGTCACATGTTTTTGGGCTGCAATAAAAAATTTCAAATTTCAAAATTCTTCAATTTTCCTCTACCGTGCACAAAACTTACTATACTCCTTTAACTTGGAGAATAAACAAAAATTTACATTTTAATTGCAAATTAAATTTTATTCTGAGCGGGAATTTACTGAGATTAAAATTTTCAACTAAGCTATTTTCACTATATGTCACTAAGCTGTTGTAAGACCTGAAACGCGGCGCCACCGAGCGGGAGTTTCGTAAAGTCGGATTTTTCAAGGATCGCGAATCAGCTGGTTGCCGAAGGCGGCTAGTTATAAAAAATTCTTGTAAATTTCATAATGATTACTAAAAAATAATTCTCTTTATGCAGATTTATACAAATTTTTGTCCTATATCACCATGTTAAAAATTTAGAAAAAGTGGGATGGCAACGCAACCTGTAAGACAATTTTTACCAAAAGTTGATAGGCACTAATTTATGTCAAGGTGCAACTACATACCAATTTGTATGAAATTCTGTGCAGTAGTTCCTGAGATACAGTTGCCACAAAATTTTGTCACACACACACAGACTGAATATAGAAGAAAGTAATAGTATGCGTGTCACTACTAGTTTGCGCACATGTAGTACAAACAAAAGAAATTAGATACATTACTGTGTATAAAGGCTTTGTGTCCTATGGTCTGTAGAGTTTAGGTGGTATGAAGGCTATAAAAATCCTTCCGCTGTAACTTTTTCTTTTCTCTAGTGCACTGGATGAAAGTAGCATTTTTAGCATGTGCAAAAGCATCTTTTCTATTGAATATGGTTGGATTAGCATTAAAGATTTGTTTACCAAATGGATACGAATCACATGAAAGATTTGAATACATTACAGTATATAAGAGAAAGTGGTTGAAAGTGCATTTTTAGTAGTATTAACCATTTTAAATACCTTCCTATATTGTTTAATGAATGCTAATATTATTGATTTGACTTTCTGTCTGCTTTGTATATTCTGTATGCCTGTAATAATGAATTTCTGTTTATATATATTTATCTTGTAAAAAATCAGCAGTTTTGTTAAAGAACATTCTATTGCTTGAACATTTATTCTGTTTAAGTTTATTTAGTGCTGAAAGACAGAAAAGCACTAAATATAGAAAAATAACAGAATAAAAATATTGCATGTGTCCTTACTGACAAAACAGGTAAAATAGCTATTTTCAATCGAGACGAATACAATGAAAAAATGGAGAAAGCAATAGAAGAAATAGGGGTTATTCATCTTAAAAAGGATCCAAATAAAAAACTAACAGAAAAAGTAAATAAAATTATAAATGAAGGAAAATGGCCTAATAATAATAAACTGAAAATAGCTAATCACGCACCTAACACCGCAAGAATGCTTGGGAAATTTAAAGACCACAAAAATCCACCTAAATTTAGACCCATAGTTAATAAAAAAGAAAGCCCATCTTGCAATTTAGAGAAATACATGAAAACCATCTACCAAGAACTTCTCCCCCCATCAAACATCAGTTTAAACTCAACATACGAATTTATAAAAAACTTAAAAGATATTAAACTAGAACCTAATGATACTATGGTAAGCTTTGACGTCATAAACCTGTACCCATCCATTAATACAAAAGAAATCAACAAAATCATAAATGAGAAAATAAAAGAAAAATATAAAAATAAAGAAATATGCCAAACACTAATTTCAGCCACCAACTTAATATTAAATGAAAACTATTTTAGATTTAACAACAAATTTTATCAACAAAATAAAGGTGTCCCGATGGGATCATCGATCTCAGGAGTAATTGCCGAATTTAAATTAAGACAGATGGAAAACGAGCATATTATAAAAAAATTTGAAGAAATAAAATGTTGGTATAGGTACGTGGACGACGTATTTGCAATAATAAAAAAAACTTCCCCCCCAAAGAATACACTTGAAAAACTAAACGAAATAGATCCGGATATTAAATTCACTCTAGAAATTGAAAATGAAAACATGTTAAATTTTTTAGATGTTACTATAATAAAAACCCCAAAATTAAACTTTGAAACTACAGTATATCGAAAACAAAACAGTAGTAACGAAATTATAAACGCTAATTGCAAAACTCCTTACAGATATAAAATTGCAGCCATACAATATTACATAAATCGCACAATAAATATATGCTCCAACGAAACCTTATTAAAACAGGAACTCCAAAAAATTACGGAAATTTGTCAAAACGCAGGTTATAAAAAGCATACAATAAATAAGTTATATAAAAATAGATTGAAAAAACTTGATAATATTAACAACGCACAAAAACCCAAACAAAAATACATCCCCCCAATCCCATATAACAAAGGCATAGGTAATAAAATAAAAAACGAAGCCGCGAAATTAGACATAAATATACCAATAAAACCCAATAGTAATATATTCCAGAGAATCAGAAATGACAAAGACCAAATTCACTTTTCAGAAACTGCAGGAATTTACAAAATTAGCTACACCAACGAAAATGAAACAACAGGATGCTATATAGGCATGACAAAACGAAAAATAAAAACGTGAATAAAAGAACACGAAAATGATATAAAATATGGTAAAATAACAACAGCTCTAACAAAAGTAAACCAAAAAGAAAATATAAAAATTGATTTTAAAAACTACAGAAAAATAGCTCATTATAATAATTATTACTACGCTACAAAAAGAGAAAACGTAGAAATTCTTGCGCATAGCGACTCATGCAACAATGAACCAATGGAAATTGACGCCGGGTGGCACCCTATGCTAGAGAGGAGAGGTGAAAGGAAGATAGAGGATACGCCCGACGATCGTGTTTGCCAAAGCACATCTGAAGAAGGCTGCGGAATGAGCAGTTGAAAGCGCTTGTAGAACGGTAATTTTAAAGGTTTTAAGGTATTTTAAACTTTACCTCTTATTTAATTTTAAATAAATCTGGACGTATTCCTGTCATCACTTCTATATTTATTTTAGCATTATTTCTCAGATCAGGATATTCATTAACTTTGTTCACTTAATCATTGGTTCTAAATTTAATGTGCTGTTGACATACAACAATGAGTAACGAGTGGTGGTGTGCAGGAATTCACCTAGTGCTTTGTCAGTTGATTAAAACAGTTAATGGCAGAGAAGCCCTCTCCTCTATTTGTTATAATATAAGGGGCTATATGGCTAGCCTTTAATATTAAAAGATGTTTCTGTGTGTATATCTCTATGTATTCAGTGAATAGGTGCTGCAGAATTACAGAAACTGGCATATAGGTAGAATAAAATGTGCAAGAGGTGGTATTGAAAAAAAAAAAATAAAAAAAATAAAATGAATTTAATTATTTAAATCAGATTGGAGTGTAAAGGCTGATATTTTTATTTATTACCAACTATGCGAAAAATACCAGAGCCGGGAATCGAACCCGGGCACCTCCGCTTAACGCACGGATGCTCTACCACTGAGCTACCCTGGCTGACAACCAGCTAGGCACTTCTCGCATAATATTCATTGGCAAAGTCACCGAGTCTGCAAACACAGATATATCAGGTGAAACAATAATAATCGTAGCACAACTCCATAGACCACGAAATTTCAATTTTAGAAATTTTTTATTCATGAATTCATCAACCGTGAATATTTATTTAAATCAGATTGGAGTGTAAAGGCTGATATTTTTATTTATTACCAACTATGCGAAAAATACCAGAGCCGGGAATTTTTTTTTTCGCATAGTTGGTAATAAATAAAAATATCAGCCTTTACACTCCAATCTGATTTAAATAAATATTCACGGTTGATGAATTCATGAATAAAAAATTTCTAAAATTGAAATTTCGTGGTCTATGGAGTTGTGCTACGATTATTATTGTTTCACCTGATATATCTGCGTTTGCAGACTCGGTGACTTTGCCAATGAATATTATGCGAGAAGTGCCTAGCTGGTTGTCAGCCAGGGTAGCTCAGTGGTAGAGCATCCGTGCGTTAAGCGGAGGTGCCCGGGTTCGATTCCCGGCTCTGGTATTTTTCGCATAGTTGGTAATAAATAAAAATATCAGCCTTTACACTCCAATCTGATTTAAATAAATATTCACGGTTGATGAATTCATGAATAAAAAATTTCTAAAATTGAATTTAATTAGTTGTGGAGATATTAATTTAAACATTAATGTATGTCAATTAAAAAGTGAGTCCATTTGGATTTTTTTCCTTGGCAGCACATTTCGAGACTTCTGTGGAAAAGACGAATGAAAAAAAAGGCTGTTTTAAAATGGTACCTCTCTGTATCAGATGAAAATATGGAAAATAAGTCCAAAAACGCTTTTCTTCCCAATTTCAACAATATAATTTATTTTGTAAAAATTACAATTTTTAATATTTTTTTATAAATATTCACCAGTTTTTTATTTACTCTTTAATTGTCCGGTATGAAAAAATATTTCTTCAATTTCTTAACAAGAAATACTTTTAGATAGACCTTTGATCCTCTCCCTAACCATAAATAAATAATATATATATATATAAATGTATGGGTTTCTGTGCTGAATTATTTTAATTTTCACAACACTGATTTCTGACACTAAATATTTTATAACTCAAAAATCTTTAGGATAAATGTTTTATTTATTTGTTTATTTATTTATTATTATTATTATTATTATTATTTTAAGACAGATTTTTGTGCGACAAAATACACTTAAAAAATTTTTGAAATTCCAAAAAATTTATTTATTTATTTAAAATTTCCTATTTAAAAAAATAGGGAGTTTACAATGGTTGGAATTTTCAAGAGTCATTTAAATGTGGGCAAACAGGTTGTTTTAGATTGTAGGTTGCTGTACAGGCTGTTGTAGATTCTGAAATGAGGAGAAGGCGTTGCATGCATCCCCAAACAGGAGTTTATTATAGTCAAATTTCTCAAGGATCGCAAACCAGTTGACCACCAGAGATGGACAGTAATAAAAATTAATAAACAGCACAATTTGAATAAATTTAAAAAAAAAAATACAACAGATAAAATTAATGACGTCAGAATGTCCAACTAAAAGAATTCTTGTTAGAAACATAAAACTGTAAATAAATAAAATGACTGTTTTGTAATTGGAAATATATCCTTTTGACAAATGGTTGTGAAAATAAAAGATGTCTAATGACAAGACTTTGATTCTGCATATTAAGATGTGTGGGTTGTGAGGATTGAGGCCAATTAACTGCACTAGGGTCCTAGGTCTCTCTGCATATTAATAAAAAGCAAGTTTTTACATTTGCTACCACATTTGTGTTTTAGAAAGGGAATGAGTATACATTAAAAAAAAAAAAAAAGGGGGGGGGGAATGAATAAAAAACATTTTTAGATATTTGCCTGAATAACCACTTTCTTTTTTAATATTGATTGATTCATTTTTATAATAATTTAAATCTTTGTCGTGAAACACGACAGTGTTTTTATATTAATTTAATTATTTTTCAATCATTTTAACAAACCCAAATTATTAGATCGCATTTTATCCTAAATTTATGTAAGTTTCATTAGTTTCCCGTTCGCCCCTGTAAGTTTACTTCGCGGCGGCGCGAAAAATTCTCTCAATGCTTCTTCCTACTTTTCCCCTCCTTCCAGCCGGTTTTGGAGGCTTGGTTTCGTCCTGCCGTGAGAGCGCGTTCTGATTGGCCGCTAGTGCCGTGACGTTTCGTCGCTCGCCGACCTGAGAGTGAAAAGACTTCTCTCTGCAGCACTTGGATAGCTGAACAGCCAGAGACAACACGTTTTTATCGGAGGTCGCCGCGCTTCGGCGTGTGCGGCCCACGTGCCTTTAGCGGCATCGCCGCACGGATATCTATGGATTTAATCTTAGTGTAATATACGTAGTAATTCTTAACATCTCAGAAAATAAGGCCATAATTTCATTCTTAAAGACTTCTGTAGACGGATTCATTAGCGTTTACGTGTTTGCAATGTCATCGGCAGCAGATGCTATTGGATTGCGTCAACCATTCACGGAGTCATCGAAAGAGTCCGTGAAATCTTCCAACTCCCAAATTAATTATGTGCACGAGAAAATACACACGCCATCGAGACAAATAATTCATATGTAAAAATATTCGGCGACAACTTCCCACCTTCAAATTACCAGCCCCACGATGCACATGGATCCCGATTGGAAATTCCCAGGAGCCAGATATGCAAAAGCTTTGGAAAAGACGGATCCACGGACGAACGTTCCAACCTTCCCTTTTCAAGACACAATAAAAATCATTTGGTATTGTACTTCCTATGGTGTTGTTACTTTCTTCTCAAGACCTTCTGGTATGTATGGTTATATTTTATTCTTCCACTATTCTTCACCGCGTGATCCTCTCCAGCGATGTTCATAATCACAGAACCTGGAGATCGATCATCAGTTTTAACTATTCACTGAAACTTTCTAGGAGCATCTAAGCTCAATATGCAGTGCAACTCTAGAACTTAATGTTGGTGATCGTCGTAACTACTATAGTTTCTTCATATCCAGTTACTACCATAGAATATGAGCTTAAAAATTACATCTTCATGTCGAGAGCAGCCAGAGTCTGCTTTACGACAATATGGTGCCGTGTTTAGTTTCGCACGAGGCATCACGCGTATATTTCATTCTTAAAAGTCACTGTATGGAAGAATAAACTGTGTTTGACAAATTAATATTATATAAGCTGAACTATTCAGGAAAGAATTACTGAACAATATGTGGGTCCGATTTGGTTGTTTGCCGCTTCCTCTCCAGATGAAGTCTGTTGTGTTCTTAAATCAACAAATTTACGTTACCCTCATGCTTCACCAGTGTAGCATCCATTAATCGGAGGACGTGCCTGATAATGGACATGCCGGACAGATGTACACAATACTGTACTCATGCAGTGTGAGCAAGGAATCACTGCCATACAATATAGTTTAATTCCACAGTATTCGGCAAAATATATCCTTTTTATAGTTCTCACAGATTTAATTTATCTCTATTTTTTTCTTCCTTTTAATGGACAATTTATTATTAGGACTGTGACCAAAGGTTAATGAGACGTAATCGTCAATATAGAGATAAGACTCCTATTTTTTTTGTTTTAATTTTTTTACAACTATTTAAATTACCAAATCACATTACTTTTATATCCCATAATGTTGGAATTTGATGACTCATCTTTATATTTTTTTTATTTTATGCATTTATTGTTTTATTATTTACAGTTTGGCCAATAATTTTTGTTATATACTATATGTGTGATATCCATTTTATGATTTTTCTTGTTTTCAGTATTAGACTAGTATCATACATTTCTTTTAGATGTCTTTGCCCAATATTTTATATATCTATATGCTTATATATTCCTTTTATTTTATCTTCATTAGTAACCTACTTAATTTACAGGCATTATTTTAGTGAATGTTTGTTTATGCTTCGCCCAATATTTGGGGAACGTGATATATATAGTAACTCATACATAAAATTTTTTTAAAAGTATTTTTGATGCATTTTAATCCTTCTTATCTGTGTTTATAATGTTTTTGTGTATACTTATTTTTTTTTCCTTTTTTACAAAAGTACTTTACATGTCGTATTTTATTATATATGCAATGATGATGACAGTTCGTCGTATTGAAATAGTATTAGGACAAATCTTATTTATCTTGTACTAAATTATTGCATTTATTTTTTTTAAATTTACAAATGATTACATATATTTTCTTTAATTTCCTAATTTTCATGGTATATGTCTGCTTATTTATTTTTAATAATTCTCGAGTGGGAATTTTAGGTCATGAAATTTTTCTTTTCACTTACGATATTTATGCACATGTGATAGATCAATAGAGTAAATTTACACTAAAATATTCATCGCATGGGATGGATAGGAAGTATCTACATAAGTTTTATGTTATGTCTATTACATTTTTATCGCTTTCAAAAAAAAAAAAAAAAAAAAAAAAAAAAAAATTATTTAATCTGGTTACACAAACAAGTCATTAACACTATTTGACATTTATATTTCTTTTTGTGCATTTACTTATGTTTTTTTAGTGTGTATATCAATTCGTTATGCATAACACATTCACAGTTTGTTTTGCAGACTTAACTCAATAGTTTTTTTTCATCTCAATTTTTACACATGTGGTTTCCTACAAACGGTAATTTTTCCACACTTCATTTTTAGCATTGTGTTAGTGTCACATCTCATTTTGTTCATTTTTCAAAACTTCATTTTTTGCAGTTTTCAAAATTTCAATTTATTTCTATAAATCTCCATATAACCTGCACACCATAATGCATTGGGTTAGGAGTCTTCAAAATAGTTTTATTTACGTTTATTCACAACTATTTACATTCATTTAATTTTAGTTATGTTTTAGTTAATTTACACACTTTGAGACATGAGTTTATCTTGTTCTGTGTTGGATTTTAGACTTCAACTTGTTCAACTATGGTCAATAGTTTATTTTCACACTTTTTGGACAGCGTTTATTTTGGCGGCGTAAACGACTGTACCTTTCACAATGGTTACACTTTACACATTTTCACTCACATTCACCAGTTGTTTTGGAGGAGGCAATTTGGTGGTGAGATTTCATAGATTGTTATGGGTTGACTTCTGTTCTCTTTCATGGTTCTTGATATGCTTTTGTCTTGATTTATTCAATAGATGAATTTTATTTCATCATTTATTACATACATGTTCATTTTAGTTCATTACAATAGTTTTCTTTCGAGCCTTCAGGTGCTCTTGTTTACATTAAGATAATAGCTCTTCATGTGGTTCTCCTTTCCTGCACTCATTGGCAACCCATTGATGGGAATGACGGTTCCTGTTTATGGACAATATACGATGGTACTGCTGGACAGGCCTATGCGGTATTGTGCCATTCGTGCAGTTTAGGCAGTGACCACCGTTTAATATTGTTAACATACCTTTTTTTATTCATTTCAATAGTTTTTATTTATTTTTTTATAACCTTAGGATGTTTTTATTTTTTTTATTTACTTTTATAGGGGAATTATTTACCTTCTCACTTACACATTACTGTTCACACATTCAATAGTTGTCTTATTTAATTGCTATATACAATTATATTTTTTCTTGTTTGATTCATATGTGGTTTGCAATGTTCAATTTGTTTTGTTTGTTTTATTCACATATTTTCATTACTGGTTACACTCTTCAATAGTTTTACTTACTCTACATTTTGTGCATTTGCATTCTCACAGTGGGTCAACTTGTTGATTTAATTTTTGTATTATTATTCATACTATGTTATTTTTACATGACTTTCATATTTACACATCCACACTTTTTAACTTTATTTTTGAGATGGTGTTCACTTTTCACGCTTCACACATCCTTATTATAGGTTGTTTGCTCATGATCAATAGAGTTATTCATGTTATAGATATAAAATTATTTTTTTTTATCTCACATGTTACTTTACACTTATATTTTTTTCTAACATACATATAATTCATCACGTGGCCTGGCAAATAGTTTGCAGGTAGTTTCTCATTTATACACAACTTAACTGTTGTTGTTTCTCTATGTTATTCAATTCATTTTTCTACTCGTATGATATATTCAATAGCCATACTATGTATACACAATTCCTATGTACACTTACACATTCTCATTTCATTTTTGGCTTTGGGTTGATTACACGTCACACAATTTAACCCAAATGTAGATTCACATAACCAATAGTTTTTTTTTAATGTGATTTTTTTGTTTAGTTTTTTTTACCTTTCATACCAAATTATTCAAGTGTACCTCATTGTTAGACGTTACACTTTGCTTAAGGGATGGTTTAGTTTACCATTGTTTCCATACGGTAGTTTTATAAACTTTTCAAAGTCTTTGTTATTTTCACAATGTGTTTTTATTTATTTTTTTTGTATTCAACAATAGTCATTTTGTTTCTACATGATTATCACACTTACACTTACACACCTTTCCATGTTATTATTCTTAGTGGGTGTTCAATTGTTTACACTCAACATTACCTCATACAATTTTATTTCTGTATAATCAATAGATTTACTCGGATTAGCTATGTGACAGGTTGTTTTGCTACACTTTCATTACAATTACTCACATACTATTTTAAATTTATTTTTTTAAGACACATAAATGTACATGTTGTCTGGCAATTTTTCGAGTACAATATACAGAATGAAACAAAACTTACTTGTTTTTGTGTTCAAATTTTCATTTTCTTATTTACATTTTGAGCATACATAAAAATGATACTTCCATACTCACATTATTGCATTTACAATTACTATAGTTTTTTTTAGTAATTATATTCTACATATGTATATACGCATTTATTTTTATAAGTTATATATTAATTTTTTATAAAAAAAAAAAAAAAAGAAAAATTGTATTTTTTTACATGTGTATTGAACAATTTGAACTCTCTATATATTTGGGAGCATTTTAAATTTAAATACTTGTCATTTTGATGGATGGATATGCAAAGTATATGCATATTGACTACCATGGTAGCTCTAGCTGTATCTTTATTATCAGCAATTACTGATTTAAGGCCTGTATTGATATATTGATTAGTGATATGTTTTTCTGCCATAGCATTAATGCTCACTTCAATTTCACATAGTCGACTATATAAAAAAAAAAAGTGATACAAATTTTGGCAGATATTTATAAATAATACTTATGAGTTATATAATTTTTTTAAATGGTGAGATGTCTCCTTGGCAAGAGATAATGTTTTTTTGCGATTGCTATTTTAAGTGTTCTCAACTTTTTGCATTCATTTAGGTACCCTTCCCATTGTTTTAAAATTCTAACAATAGTAATAGTAATTTTTACCTCCTTTGGTAGCATCGAGATGGTATCTTCTGCAGGGATACAGTCCTGATGCTTGCCATTCCCTCCTCGTCAGTCTGGGAACATTCCGGACCCTGTTCTTGAACTGATGATTTTATTTTTTTTAATCAACATTTTTTTTATTTACCAATACTTGTTTTTTTTTAAGCTACTTGTTTCTTTGTTGGTTAACGTATTTCTAATATTGAACATCAATTCATTCAATGATAACAGTAGTAATTTCAACATTTAGCAATTGAGACTTAAAATGATATTTCATATAAAATTTTTGTCTGTTTTTTTTAAAGTAAGGTTGTAGTAACTACTTATGAACTTTAAATTTTCTACAACAATGTTTATTTTAAACCCTTAGATATTTTTTGTACTTCACATTTTCTTTTACAGCGTGATATGTAAATTTAGTACTGTATTCATCACATGCAGTCAGCAGGTGTTAGTTCAGTTACATGTAAAATAGTCAAGGAGAACACAAAAATCTGTAGTTGTAAAAAATAGCTTTATTTTTATTAATTATACAATCATGTATACTCACCTATTTCTTGTAAAACATCAAGCTCTGTCAGCAAAAAGATGTTGAATTTTAACAGACATGCTGTGTGTCTTCCTGTAACCCTCTGTAGGGGACAGTTCTGTGGCCGTCTGATCCATCGTCTTTGCGTCATCTGCTCTTGTTCCTTTTTCCACCTGGTGCTTTAATTTTTTTTTCAAATCCCTTTTTCGGGGAGTGTGTCGTGAAACACGACAGTGTTTTTATATTAATTTAATTATTTTTCAATCATTTTAACAAACCCAAATTATTAGATCGCATTTTATCCTAAATTTATGTAAGTTTCATTAGTTTCCCGTTCGCCCCTGTAAGTTTACTTCGCGGCGGCGCGAAAAATTCTCTCAATGCTTCTTCCTACTTTTCCCCTCCTTCCAGCCGGTTTTGGAGGCTTGGTTTCGTCCTGCCGTGAGAGCGCGTTCTGATTGGCCGCTAGTGCCGTGACGTTTCGTCGCTCGCCGACCTGAGAGTGAAAAGACTTCTCTCTGCAGCACTTGGATAGCTGAACAGCCAGAGACAACACGTTTTTATCGGAGGTCGCCGCGCTTCGGCGTGTGCGGCCCACGTGCCTTTAGCGGCATCGCCGCACGGATATCTATGGATTTAATCTTAGTGTAATATACGTAGTAATTCTTAACATCTCAGAAAATAAGGCCATAATTTCATTCTTAAAGACTTCTGTAGACGGATTCATTAGCGTTTACGTGTTTGCAATGTCATCGGCAGCAGATGCTATTGGATTGCGTCAACCATTCACGGAGTCATCGAAAGAGTCCGTGAAATCTTCCAACTCCCAAATTAATTATGTGCACGAGAAAATACACACGCCATCGAGACAAATAATTCATATGTAAAAATATTCGGCGACAACTTCCCACCTTCAAATTACCAGCCCCACGATGCACATGGATCCCGATTGGAAATTCCCAGGAGCCAGATATGCAAAAGCTTTGGAAAAGACGGATCCACGGACGAACGTTCCAACCTTCCCTTTTCAAGACACAATAAAAATCATTTGGTATTGTACTTCCTATGGTGTTGTTACTTTCTTCTCAAGACCTTCTGGTATGTATGGTTACATTTTATTCTTCCACTATTCTTCACCGCGTGATCCTCTCCAGCGATGTTCATAATCACAGAACCTGGAGATCGATCATCAGTTTTAACTATTCACTGAAACTTTCTAGGAGCATCTAAGCTCAATATGCAGTGCAACTCTAGAACTTAATGTTGGTGATCGTCGTAACTACTATAGTTTCTTCATATCCAGTTACTACCATAGAATATGAGCTTAAAAATTACATCTTCATGTCGAGAGCAGCCAGAGTCTGCTTTACGACAATCTTAATAATTACTCATTTAAAAAATGAAAATATATATTTGAAATAGTTTTAAATACTGAATAGAAATATACAATAAACTTATGAAATTGCCATTAAACTTTTGAAAGATTCATTTTTAATATGTAAACTACTTTTACAACAAAATGAAGCTCATCATTTATAAAATACTTATTGAAAATCAGTGTAGCAACTTTTTTCTAAGCTAAAATTAAAGCTATTATTATTATTATTATTATTATTATATGTGTTCAGCATTTTGTAAAGAATAATAATATTCAACAGAATATAGGCTGTACAACTAGGACTTATTATAAAGTCTAATAAATTTCCTTTAAAATCTGTGATAACACACTATTTTAGAGTTATATCAATGAAATAACAAAGATATCACAAAGAGATATGATAAAAATTAATAATTATTTCAAAGATAAGATAGTACATACATCAGAGTGAGATATGTATAAAAAACCATCCCTAATTTCACATCTTCGTTTTTGCCACACTTTTCGGACTTTTCCATCAGATTTTTTCAAAAGATTTCCTACTTTAGTATACCCAAAATTTTCATTTCCTGATGGCTGGTGTGGAGTATAACCAGAAGGATAAAGAACTAAGCTCTGTTTGCAAGAAAAAAAGATTATAAATATACATACTTTTGCAAAATTATATTCATCAAACTATAACTTTTTAAAAATTTAAAATATGGAAATATTCAAGTGACCATTTTTATTATTATTTATAATCCTGTATTAAATAATTATTGAAACTTTAAAAAAAAAAAAAAAACTGGTACATTGTGGCATCGCAAAACCTTCTATATCATTCTATACAACAGTACCACTTATTAACATGCACTAAATATAAACTTCGCTTCTAATAATAAAGATTTTAAATAAGTATTTTGTTTTAATTTTTAACCTATAAATGCTGAGATGTAGCCATTTTAACAATTACAGCATGTAAATATTAGCAGCGTCACCTGTTGACTGATAAAAACCCAAATTAAGTCAGTATTCATTTTCATAAAGTTCATCCCACATATTAAGGCTGATGCAATTACACACCATAGAAACAGAGACCTTACTATATACAGGGAAAATTACAGCAAAGCAACCCCACCCAGCATTGGACTTAAGTGAATCACCTTAAAAAAGAACAAAATTGTGTAATGTTATTTTCAGTGTACAATATATACAATGTACTAAAAATAATATTTATTTTAACTTGAAATTCAAAACTCAACAATACACTTAAAGATAAACCTTATGACAATTACTTATGACCTTCAAATTTAATAGAAAATCTAAAAATCCATAAATATTTAATTTTGAATTGTAAGCATATTGTGGGGAAAAAATAGAAGCTCAGTAAACCTACCTATATATCTCATAGTGGTCAGTAAGTCAGTAAATGCCACTTTTAAAGGAGAAAAAAAAAAAATCTGGTGTGTAACAACCACACAACTTTCATTACACAGTATTACACATATTATATATGCACTTTTTGCAGATAATGTGGTCAGAAGATATAAAATTTATCTAAAAGATTAGATACCTAACAATTTTCTTTTAAGAGAAAACTGATACATCTGTAAAGACATATAAAATAGAGTTTACATAGCGAGTTTTAAAGAAAAAGTCGGTAGAGCCGCTTTGTGAAACACTCACATACTTGCCAACCAATTTTAATAAAAAAAGGGAAGATTTTTGTTGAAAAACCAGAAGATTTCATAAAAAAAGGGAAGATTTTTTTTTCTTCTCTTTGACGTATTAAACAATACAGTTTTACAATTTTAATATTTAGAAGCAATCTACAAAAACGTTTTACTATAGATTGATTATACTAAATATATAAAAGTTTTAAAAGATTATGAAGTTTATTTTTTATGAAGTTATTCCTCTTCAACATATAAATATCTACAAAACAGAATGTGGAAGAAATTTATTTAACAATAGACAAAAAAACTTAGTTAAGTTAAAGTATAACTAATTTTTTAAATAAATATAGAATATGATTTTTGTGTATGTACATTAATCATACATATAAGAAATAGTAGCAGTAGCTAATTATCAGTTTCAAACGTGCATAAAACCAACTGAGTATTAATATTCTTAAATTGATTTGGGAAAAAAATTTCCTACCTGAAAAAATTATTCTTCATTTTTTCCCCATGTTTACACATTTGGTATAAATATGACATACAAATATTTAATTTAATTGAGGAAAAATAAACAGATTCATTAAATTCAGCAATAAGGATCTAAAAATAATTTCATATGTGAGAAATATTGAGCACTTCCATTGCTTTATTGTTTCTAGAATTGATCACAATCTGGGGAAAGGATGGGGGGGGGGGGGGAGAATACAAAAATAATTACAGAGTAAGAAATATTTAAACTCTTTCAACTCTACTTCTAGAATCTAATGTCATAACTTTAAAATTAATATTATTATTTATGTTGCAGATGGATAAAGATTAGGAAAGAAAAGACTTCTGCAGAACATTTGATTGCTGATCACTAATTGTAGATAAATAAAGGGGGGGGGGGTAAAAAATAATTACATCAGCAAGAAATATTTAACAATTCTATATCTTTAAATGTTCTAGAATCTCATAAAGCAAGTTTGAAATGAATATTGACATTTATGTTATGGATGGAAAAAGATTGGGAATCAGGAGTTTTCGTAGAACATTTGGGTTTCTTTTTAAAACTAACGATATCCGCGATTTTTTTAAAAACGGAAGATTTTATCATCTGTCCGGAAGACCGGAAGATACGTTAAAAAACCGGAAGTCTTCCGGGAAAACCGGAAAAGTTGGCAAGTATGCACTCATTTAAGAGATCTAAAACTGACCTGCCTAATCAGGATAGGTAATATGACTTAATTTTTCTGTAATACATGCGAAAGGATATCTGAAAAGGGGTTTATGTAGCAATTTTCACACGAAAATTGTTAGAGCCACTTTTGAGATAACAACTTTTACCAAAACTTAGCAAACTTAATTATTAACCAGAAAACAACAATTACATATGAAAGGATATATAAAAGAAACTAAATATAGCAAGTTTGAAAAATATCCACATAGCTTTTTTTAAAGGAATGCACTTGCGAGATTTCAAATTATCCTATTTATAAAGGATGCCTATCTATTTTCATGAATTAATCAACTATTAGATACAAAAAGCCATCTAATAGGGTGTTTATAGAGCAACTTTGAAGAAAATCATTAAAGCTGTTTTTGAGATACGGACTAATGGTCCTACACAGTGGCAGATCCAGAACTTGACTTTTGGGGGGGGGGGGGGGGGGGGGGGGGCTAAGATTTTTCCAAGTGTTATTCTAGACCAATAAAAAATTTACAATTGCAATATTCAATTGTGAATTTCAGTGTTTTGGGGGGGTTCAGCCCCCTAGCCCCTCCCCCTAAATCCGCCACTGGTCCTACATCCTATTTCATATGTCCCACTTACATTTTTCCAATTTTCACAAAAAGTTTTAAAAAATCATCTGTACACCAGACCTAACACAATTCTGAAGTTTTGTCGTTCTACTTTTATTAGTTTCAGAGATATGATAGTCAGAAGATACTCCACACACATATACTGACCAATTGCTAAAAATCACTTTTTTTGGACCCAGGACGCCTTAATTATTAAACCATGTAAATCAGGTAAAAACTCAATATCAGATTTTTGGACCAAATACAATACTCCTATTACCTATGGTTGTAGGGTAATGGAAGTAAAAAAAAAAAAAAAACATTTTATTGGTATGGGATACTTAATAGCTTTTAAAATACTAATATAATTTACAATACATACTAAGTAAAAATTAAAGATTTTAAAAACTTTTCTAGTTTTAAATGACAGTTACCTCTCTTGAATCAAGTGAAGGAGAATTACGTAGAGTATTCCTGAGATCAACGAGTTTCTTCCTTTCTTCATCTTGTTTTTGTCGAATTTTTTGTAATTTTGTAGCTAATTCTTTAATATAGCCGCTAAAATGTTCAATTGTTTTTAGTCCATCTTGAAAATAACTGTAAAAATAATTGAACTGATTAATAAATGATAAAAGAAGCAATTTAGAAAAAAATAAATTGAATGTTCAATAAATGCTTAACAAGTATGAACTATTTCACTGGTAATAGCTGTTTTGGAATTCAACACTGACTAAGAAACAACTTTACAAGTTTTTTTTTTCTTTTTTTTTTTTTGTATATGTGTGTTTTCTTAATTTGTTTGTAGTATTTTCTCCAGATAAGTAATTATTAAAAAACTAAATCTGTTCATGTTATCAGTATCTAATCTTCATATAACTATCTAAACTAATCATTATTTTGCCGGGGATTGTGGAAACAGTTCATATTAAAAGTAATTCACATTAACGAGGTTCGACTGTATTTTGTATTGGGGGGGGGGGGGAGGGAAGGGAGGAAATGCATTTTTTTTTTTTTTTTTTTTTTTTTAACGAAAGATTAAATAACAGAGAAACAGTAATATCAAATTCCTTTCTTTCACTATACAAAGAGTTAACAGACAAACTTATTAAATTCCAAAATAAAATATACAATTTACATAATGTAGTTTTGGTAGCGTTAAGAATATCGTTTTAATGCAGAAGAACAAAACAGATTACTGCTCCTAAATATAACCAGAAAGTGGATTCAAGAGCAGGATTAACCAGCCCGCAGAACTGTAGGAATTAAAGAGGTATTAGCCAATAGGAAATTGGAAAATAATGTGTTGTGAAAATGGTGGGTGAAAATTAAGGTGAATGTAAATTTTATTTGATAGTTCCAGCATTTAGAAACAGGAAGTACTGTGAAATTACATTCAATGATAATTTTATAGTTTTTACAACTATAGAAAGTTTTAGGAAAATAGAGTTCATGTAGATATTTATGTCTGCAGATCATTTTAGCTGAATTAAGAATTATGATCATAGTTTGACCAAGTTTCTTGTGACCAGCGGAGTCTCTGTGAATGTGCTGACTCAACGAGTCCACCATTAATATCATAGAGATAATACTTGCATCTGAGAGAAAATAAATGTAATAAAGTGATAAGTGTAATAAGTAAACACAGAATAATTTTTTTTTAATCCGAACCTGTTGATCACTTTAATGCCTCTCCAAGCATTAGGGTTATCTAATATGGTTGGTGTAATAAAAGTGGTCACACTATACTCTCCGAGCAATGCACAGCAATAGCTGATTTGTTGATTTCTTGTTTTTGAATACAAGCCATATAGACAGAACTTGAGTTTGGATTTCCTTTGACCAATATTTAGGAACACTAATCTGTTTTACTATTTTGCACTGATGGCGGTATGCTTAACAGTACTGAAAGTGCATTATGCAAGTTTTATTTTTGAGTTTCAATGTTGATATATCCATTTAGCATCAAGTCATAATTTTACATTTTGTGTACTACAGGACTTACTTATTTTGAGCATGATAGTATTCTACCAGATGCTGAAGCAACTCTGCACCTTTCTTTGTTTTAATTTCATTAACTTTTATGAGATACTAAAGGAGGAAAAAATAAAAACTATTTTAATCATGGCTAGGAATATGCACTCTTTCATTAAAAGAAAGAACATATAAGAAAACATAAGCAAAATTTTTAAAGGACATCATCTAATTGAAAATTGCTAATTTTGATTTTAAAAAATGTTATAGAATAAATCTAGTGATAAATAACACACAGTGAAAACAGCTGTAGAATGCGGACAGAAGCATAGTTTACTCCCAGAAGGACAATCTTTTCTTATTTTCTCTCTCTTTTACAAAAAATAATTTTCTTGTTTATAATCAACTGATGCTTTTTAGCTCTTTTTTGATATACCAAAAAACAAATTTAGAAAATAATTGAAATATAATTGTTTTAATTAAAGTTAATGGAATTGCTCCTGCAAAAATTTTACATCTTATACATACATAATCTTAACAGTCATATTTAATATTTTCGCAGGATATACTATTAGCAGAATAATAATAGAAAAGGACAAATGGATTAACAAGTCAAGACCCTCAACATCCTATAAGCATCACTCATCATTGAGGAAATCATTTTTATATTAACCCTTAAATGCATGAATTTTAATTTTTAATAAATAACATTTGAAATCAACCAGGAAATGGGCTTAGTTAATGGTGTAAAAAAAAAAAAAAAAAAAAAAAAAAATCAACATAAGAATTTTTTCAGAAAAACATATTGATGTATTTCTACATCATCAAAAAAAGGCTAAATTTTTCTTGCAAAAATATAAATATTATTCCATACTCTTACCTTATTTCTATCCAAAAACAATTTTTCTTGTATGTTTTAATTATTTTTTATATAAATAATCATAATTCATAATACCTGTGCCGAAATTAAATTGTACCCAAATATATATTAAAAGCATTTAAAACCGTTAAAATTATTACCTTGCGAGCGCTTTCGACCGCTTCAGCAGTCTTCCTCAGGCATGTGCTCCGGTGAACCACGTTCGTCGGGCGTATCCTTTGTTCTTTTATTTCTCATCTCTAGGAGAGTGCGCCACCCGGCGTCGATTTCTATCGGCTCTGTGTTGCATGTATCGTGGTTCGCTATAATTTCGACGTTTTCCCTCTTTGTGGCATAATAATAGTTATTGTATTGAGCAATTTTGCTAAAGTTTTTAAAATCTATTTTTATATTTTCTTTTTCGTTTATTTTTGTTAATGCTGTAGTTATTTTACCGTATTTATATCGTTTGCGTGTTCTTTAATCCACGTTTTTATCTTTCGTTTAGTCATGCCGATATAGCATCCTGTTGTTTTATCTTCTTTAGTGTAGCTTTTAATATATATTTTATACTTTACCTTTTATTAATTTTAAATGTACCCAAATAGTTTATTAAATTAAATTGTACCCAAAAACACTATGCGAAAAGGTTGCTACATATACAGATATGAGGTTTTAAACATATGACGCAGATCTACATTGCTATGCATTTAAGGGTTAACTATTAATATACATATAAAATATGTAATCCACAGATTTTCGTTTTCCAAACATATTTATTAATTAACATAAAAAGAATTATTTGCAACACAGCTACATACCGGTATTATATTTTAAACATGAACTACAGCTGAATCAACAGCAAGTTAAAACGAAAAACACTCTAACAACTGGCTAAATAGCTCTTTGTTATTCAACCAGAATTCTGCAATCGACTAAGTAACTTTTATGTTGCATTACCAGAATGACGAATATCGCCATCTCTTAGAAAGGAAAGTAGTTAACCCTTGTTACAAATAAATAATATATAATTAACTGGTTTCATAATGAGATATAGTTCTAAGATGGGATCTTGCTCCCTCAAACTCCTGTTGTATCTATCTACTAAATATACCAGTTAATAATGCAGATTTTGTAAACAAAAAATACACAATTTTTACAGAAACAGCACATGTGCTTTACTCAAAGTAATGGCCATTACTAGCAACACATTTCTTCTATCTTTTAAGTAATTTGTGGATACTGTCCCAATAGAACTTTGAGTCTTGGAAGACAAACAATTCAGAGACCCACTTTTCTACCTCTTCATATATTGTTACATGCTGCTTAGCTTAGAAAGTGCATATGCTTTTGAGTAGAACAAGTAGCAAACTGAAGGGGCAAGGTCTGTTGAATACAGCAGGTGAACTAATATTTCCCAGGCAAGGTCCTTGTCCTTGAATGCATGTAATTGTGTGATGGTACATTATCATGAAGCAAAATTACCTTGTGGTGATTTGTCATTGTGATCATTTGTTGATTGAAGAATGGTTTAGATGGACTATTTGCTGTCAGTACCAATCACTGTTAATGGTTTTAGACACATCTTCATAATAATGCTTGCAGTAGTTCATCTTCAAACTTTTTCAATTGACCTGAATGTTTGCTGTCATAAAAATAAAAATAACTTTTTTTAAGCATTTAAATATCTACATATCTTGAGATAGAGCATGTTCACCATAAGCTTTCTGGAGTATATAATAACTTTCAGAAGCACTTTTTAAAAATATAAAGTAATGAATCAATACCTCCTCACATACACTTTTTTTGACACGAATTTTGCCATGTTTCAACATAAATATAGATGATGGATCAGATGAATTCACTGTAAAAAAATTAATGAATACAGTGTGCCTAAATAAGTTTAAACTTCAGAAATACAATATCTATCAAGCAGAAACGGTCATTTTGTCACGCCAAGCTCAAAAAAACAAAAACAAACAAACTACCGCTAACACACAGCAGAACATGCCAATAATAAAATCACAAGAAATAACCCAAGACCATCAGATGCTTATTATACAGAAACCAATTTCTCCATATTAAACCAGCAAACTTTTTTTCCGTAAAGTTTTAAATATTGGAAGAACCAAATGGCGCAGAAATATAAAACACAAAGTTAAATATTCATATGAACGAGAGCTTTAATTTGAGACAAAAACGACCTTTCTGAGTTAATGAGCAAGAAAATGGGAGCATTTTAAATTTAGCATAAAATTATATGTTTTGACAACTTTTTGAAAAAAATTTCTTCGTCAAGAAATTTTTAAAAAAACAAGCTGGAGAGTTTATAAATATTCAGAATTCTTTGAAAAGTGATTTTTAAAATAGATAATTACTTAATCTAGAAACTTCTATAAAATTTAGCTTTTAAAAATTAAAATTTCGTATCTGAATTGCTGAAAAACTGTTAAATATCACCAAAGAGACATAAATCGCCAAATATGCAATTGCTTCATCTCAGTTAAACCGAAAAGTATTAATTTCAAATTTAACTGCTTTTTCTTTCTTACAAACTATTTTTTTAACCAAAGAATATTTGCTTTTATTATGTTGTGCAATTTTAAATTTTACATCACTGAAAACAGAAATGAATATATTTTCGAATAACATTTGTTTCAAATCTGTAGCTTGAATTGTTGAATAATTTTCATTTGATTTAACCTTGGAATGAAAAAAAAAAAAAAAAAAAAACAGACTATAAGTGCAATTTTAATATTTTTCAACAATCTTGCTTTAATAATTATAATACATTAAGAATTTATTGATTTTCAAAATCGATGAAACAAGCAAAAGCAAAGAGGGAAAGAAACTTAAAATCTAAAAATGTGTTTCATCGTTATAATCTATTCACATATGTTAATATATATATTGATATACAGAGATTACGCATGACTAAAAATTTAAACTTTAGGCACATTTTCTAACACTTATCACCTGAGTTGGAAATTTTACAGAGAAAAAACAACCATAATGGCCTGATTGAGATTTGACTATTTTTAGAAAATGTCTGTCATCTGCCTTTATTTGTGCGAGACACAAATTTTCTGATTTCTCTAGCTCAAAAACTAATGTGCAGTATTTCATTAAATTTTATGTTTAGTTGAACCTTTATTTGGCGTTGATTAGATTTCGGTGTTTATCCCTCAACAGATGGTATCCTTATTTTTCATTTTGCATAATTTTCGAACTCCAGTTTTCGACGAATTTACATGTTTTGAGATTCCTGAACATCATTTGACTCCTTTTAGAAAAGTCTGTCTGCATGTGTATGTACTACAAATTTTGTGAAAGCTGTATTTCACGAACCAATGAACGAAATTTAACCAAACTTGGTATTTAGTAGACCTTGAAGTAAACTGGTGCTGATTACATCTGGGTTCAATCGTTTCACAGATTGCGCTGTCATCCCATTTTTTCTGAAATTTTAATGTGGCAGTATAATATAAAATTTCGAATGTGCATAATGAGAGTTATTTTTTATGCATGATTGCAAAATTAATATGAATTTTTTATAATAGTTGTAGTAAACTAGGGGAAAAAGTGTGTGCAAGTAGGAGCATCGCTCTCTACTCTGGGGGCAGTACCTCCGGGGTTGTAAATTTTCATTATGTATATCTTTCGAAAAACCTCATCAATACCTTTAAAATGAATGATTGAACTTTGATAATTTAAAACAAAGTTATCGTTTTTTTTTTTTTTTTTTTCACTTTTAATGAAATAAAAACTTAGAAATTCTTTCTGTATTTAGTGTTATACTTCTTTCTAATTTAGATAAATAATCGTCTGTATTTATCATGAAAACTAATTTTAATCTATAATAATAAAAGAAGATGTCTGTCTGTCTGTCTGAGCATCTATACGTTCAGCCCCTACTGAACGCAGAACTACAAAATTTGACATACGGGTGCTCAGAAGCCTGCCCGAGGGGATAGTCAAAACAGAATTTAAAAATTTTAATTAGTTGCGGAGATATTAATTAAAATGTAGACCTATGTCTTAATCAAAAAGCGATCTCAATGACTCAGAATTCACCGAGATTGCATAAAAGTAGATATTTTAACGGAGTTAAAAGCAGAAAAAATGGAAAATAAATTAGAAATATTAGTCCGATCATTACGAATTTGGTACCAAATGAAAGGGGAATTTTTTCCGAATCTAAGAGTGCAAGCGGCTTATCGATACGTCAATTAGATTTTTTAAAATTAACTAAACTATTAAATTTAGTTGGCAACAGGCAGACGATTTTCTAAGCGGTCTCGATCGGAAACAAAACACATACGAGACAACTGTCTGTGATGTCTGTGATGAAAACGGAAATGGTTGTAATCAATTAAGATATCATGTGTTTTATACTGGGGGGAAAAATTGCAATTTTCAATTTTTTTCAAATTTTCATTCACGTTACATTTGAATTAATATTCGGCATTAATATAATATATGAATAATTAAAAAAATGACATATTTATTGGAAAAAGATTGTCTTCTTTTATTTTTTTGCAGTATTTGCAGTAGTCGAAATTTCGTAGTATGTAGTTTTAATGCCCGATAATTCGATTGTGAATATTTTTGAAAGAGTACGATTATTAGGGAGGGCTTGAGGAACAGGGAAAAAAGGCAAAAAAAAAAAAAGAGTTGCAGCGTTTGAAATTGGTTGGCATATTAAGATTTTAAGGCAAGGTATTTGGTTTTCTTTTTTATCCCAGCTTCTTATTAAAATAATTTCATAAGTAATACATCATTTGAAAGCTTTGTTGATTTGGAATTGAACAGTAGATTACAGAAATTTCTACAGCCAGATGGCGCTGAAATATTTTAAAATTTCAATATTTCAAATTCTAATTATGATTATATAATTTTTAATACATCATTCGAAAGATATTTTAAAGTTCTTTTATATTATCGAAAGTATTATTCGAGATTTTACCCGATTTACACGTTTTAAGGTTTCCTTTTTAGGTTTTCTTTTGTATCTCAGCTACTAATTAAAATATTTTCATAAGTAATACATCATTTGAAAGCTTTGTTGATTTGGAATTGAACAATATATTACAGAAATTTCTACCGCCAGATGGCGCTGCTATATTTAAAAATTTCAATATTTCAGATTCCAATGAGCGAGGAAGGTGTTGTAAGTTCTAAAACGGGGATAAGGCGCCGCAGGCGCCACCGAGCGGGACTTAGCTAAAGTTAGAAATTTGAAATATCAGCGCCGAAGGCGCTACTGCACGGGAGTTTACTGCGATTTAGATAAGCTATTTTCACGATATATCAATAAGCTGTTATTAGACCTGATACGGGAAAAAGGCGCCGCAGGCGTCACCGAGCGGGAATTTCGTAAAGTCGGATTTTTCAGGGATCGCGAACCAGCTGGTCGCCGAAGGCGGCTAGTAAATAATAATTAAAAAATATTTTGTACTGCATAAATTTGTATAAGATTATATAGAAGATAGTCTTATAGGTGACCACAACACACTAGTTTTCTTTCTTTTGCAAAAAATTTAGATTAAAAATTTATAATTATTTTCAAAAACGAGGAAATAAGAAAAAATATAAGGTGGAAACAAACTTAAAATCTCAAAATGTCTTTCATCGTTGTGATCCATCCACCCATAAAAAATATTACGTGCATGAAAGAGATTATGCATGACTGAACTTCAATATTCAATACAAGAAAGTATAGGATTAGTAAAAAATTTCGACTTTCGGTTTTTTATGGATTTACACATTATAAGAACTCCAGAAAAATTCGACTATTTTTAGAAAATTTCTGTTCGCATGCGTGTGTACTAAAATGCGTGTGACAAAAATTTGTCCCAATTATATCTCAGGAACTACTGCTCAAAATTACATATAAACTTATATGCTATTGCACTTTAGATGTATGATAGTGTTTATCAACATTTGGTGTCAATAGCTCAACATGGAACTGCTATACAATGATTTCTGCAATTTCAGAGAAGGCTATATCTGAGAAACTAATGCATAGAATTGCATATAAATTTACACATAGAATTACTTTGTTATAAATTAGTGCCTATCAGCTTTTGTACCAATCTCTCAATAGGTGGTACTGCTATACAGTGATTTTCGCAATTTAAGGAAAAGTTATACTCAGGTTCTATTGCACATAATGGAACAAAACTTGATATGTGAAAACGCCATTATGAGACATTATGCTAATTCAATTTGTATGCCTATCGGCTGATAGGTGGAGCACATGTACTACAAATTATTTTTAGAATAGAAAATATGTCATCTGCATGATAAAAATTTACTTCCGTTGGACATTTTGTGTAACAATACCTTTCTAAGATGATAATAGTCTGCATTCATAATGAAAAAAATAATAAATAATTTGCACTGCATTAATTTGTATAGGAAAATGTAAAAGAATGTTTTGTGATAGATGCAACATACTAGTCTGTATAGAAAACTCATGGATAATGTCTAGCAACGAGAATTAATGGAAAGCTTAAAGTAAAGAATACATGTGCCTTTCATCAACATAGCACGAAAGCCAAGTTGAACTCCAGGACATATGATGTATATATGATATGTTTCTATTTAGAATATATTATATAACTAGCTCGCTGTCATGAAGCACGACAATATGTTTATTTGGTTTTAATAGTTTTTCTAAATTAATAACAGAATCTACATCGTAACCAGCATTTAATTCATTTTCCCTCTTCTCCAGTTACTTCACGTTCCGCCCCTGCATGTTTGCTCGCCGGCTACACGCAGATTTTTCTCTCAGTGGAACTTCAATCGAGGTTCTCCTTCCCTCCCTCTCTTGGTACGCGCCTCCGCGCTTGATCGTCGCCGATTGGCTCGGAGTGCCGTGTCGTCATTTTTCTACCTTCGACCGGAGATCGATCGCGATTCCCAGTCAGTAGCTGTAGAGTCTGGGTAAAAGTTGCCGCGGAATTTGAACGCTCATGCGTTTTGGCACTGATGGAACGTGTATCGCGTGTTGGATTGTTTCAAAGTTTTTAACTGCTTAGCTATCATGCTAAATATCACAATATTTCTCATAATAACTTCATATTTGACCGATATTAACGTCTATCTTTAAATATATAATAATGTGTGCTTGGATGTTCGTGGATGAGTGCACGAGGTAGCCACCGACGCCATGTCATCAGCACTTCTATTTTCTTGGATAATTCAATAAAAAGAAATTTGGATCTTCAAACAACGATGTGTCATCTCTTAATTGGTGAGCTCTGTCCATTTTATCTCTTATTTAATGTAGTTTTTTTGTCAATATCTCCACTGAGAACTAGCATTCTTTGAAAGCTGCCATTTTAGTGAGTTACGCTGGGTTCCCGTTTTTTTTTGGCTTATACGATCACTAATGAAGCATCATATCCTGAATGACATCGAAATCGATGTCTAGTGTGTATATTCAGTCCCATAAGGGTGAACTTGATATATAAAATTTGAAACATTCTAGTTCACATGGAAGTGTTACAAAATTTACAAAATGGTACCCTTGCGCCATTTCGTTCTAGCAGTGAACTCCGTTTTCGATACTTCTCCGGGGTTCACCCTATGACACTCGCTTTGCCTGCTTCGCTGAACACCATACTTAAATGAGTTGTCAAAATCACATATCATTATTAATAACCTAAGTTAAAGTTCCCGCTTGCAACGTGAGGAGTCCGGGTTTCCACTGCTTTCGGCAGAACTTACCTGCTTCTTATTTTCCCTTCTTCAGCAGGTATGTCCGAAATTTTGTAAAAATCCCACCAAAGTACATAATGCGTGCACTTAATCAACATCCACACCAAAATTCAACATTCTAAGATAATTTAAGGCAAATTCAAACAGGAAAACGTGTTTTTACACATATTTATTGTCCCCCGGCCCTAAGGGTGTTTTGGGGGGGGGGGGGGAGGGGGGCAGAATTTTGTAGAATCCCATTACAATAAGTGTCTGATACATATAAACAATTTACGCACCAAACTTCGTGACCGCAGATCCTATAGATTTCCCAAGACAAATTTAGCGCTAAAAGGAGGATCTCAAATTTGCAACTTCTTCCTACACCCCCCTCAAAAAAAAAAAAAAAATCAAAAATCGCAAAGAAAAACAAAAATGTGTTTTTGGAAATATCCTAAAAAAGTCACATGGCTGTTTCAAATACCTTTGTAACATTTTTAGTAGAGAACTCAAAAATACGGAATTTCTGAAATTTCCCCCCTAAAAGCTATTTCCCCCGCCTCTCCTTTAAGAACCAAGTATTCTAAATCATACATAATGTTTTATTTATACTTAAGTCTAGTCTTCTCTTGTGCAATTTCTTCAATGTGAAGTAATTTGGGGCCGAGTTATGCATACAATAATTTTTTGCCTCCTGCCCCCCCCCCCTCTCTGGCGGAATTCAGTAAATCCCGTTGCTTTAGGTGTTGGATACATATAAACAATTCAAAACAAATCAAACTTCGTGACCGCAGCTCTGATAAATTTCGCAGGTCAAATTTGGTGCTTAAAAGTAGCAAATTCAAGACCCCCCCCCCCTTTTAGAGCTAAATCTGTCTTTGACGCAATCTGTCTAGAATTTGCCCTTCGTAACAACCCCGCAAAAAAAAAAAAAAAAAAAAAAAAAAAAGGCAGATCACAGAAAAATCAAAAACGTGTTTTGGAAATAGCCTAAAGAAAACATATGGCTGTTTTCAACATCTTTGTTCCATTTTTGGTAGCTTTCTAATCAAAAATCTGGAATTTGCAAAATTTACTGCCAAAAATTGATTTCCCCCTCCCATTCCTTAAAAATCAAAACTTCCTAAATCGCAGATAATGTTTTATTTTTACTTATGACTACTCACCCCATGTGTAATTTCTTTACTGTAAAGTAATTTGGAGCCGAGTTATGCTTACAAACATGTTTTCGAATTTTGCCCCCTCAGGAGGAGAACGGGGGAGGAATTTCGAAAAAGTTGATAGATATAATTTTAAGTTGGGTAAGGACCTAAATCCCTGCCGAGCACCACTGAATTTCATTCAGCCGTTCTCACGTAATACCCGGACAAAAATAGCGTTACAGACATACTCACACGACGACACACACACAGACAGACAAAATTTTCTAAAGTCGTTTTTGGCTTCCATGGTGTGTGAAACGTGAAGATATCGCAAAGTTTTTTGATTCTGACAAATTTACAGACAAAAGTTTGATTTTATTAATATAGATAATAATAAATTGAAATCCTATTTACAATTACCTTATGTATGTAATTATTTTTTAAATTTATAATTTGTTACAAACATCTTGTTATGAGTTGTCCGAGAGAAGAAAATCTCAATCCTCTCATAGACAATCTTTTCGTAACACTGTGCATTCGTTGCGAAATACGTCAAATAGCATGGCAGCGTTGCTTAATTTACATTTTATTTTTTTTAAGTCTATTGTTTTCCTTTTTGTGGTTTTCTTCGAAACAGCTTTAGTATGAGATCCCCAAAAGAATTTTAAATTTGGCATCAAAGTGCCTAGGACATTTCTCGCCAACTTCTTTATATCCGACTCTGCTACAGCCATTATACAGAGGCTGTTTGCACATTTTTTAGACGATTTTGATGGAGTGTACTGAAACAATTTCACTCATATTTCGTGTTTTATTTGCTCAGTTTGATAGCCCTTGTTCTTAACTATCATTCTACATCATAATTTCTATGATAATAATGCTTTTTATAATATCGGAAGAGGTATATTTTTCTACTCCTCTTGAACGGCTTTCCAAAGTCCACAAAACGTTGTAGGTTGGTGTTTGAATAATGCTGATTTTAAGAGTCGAAAAACACAAAAATCCAACAGTGATACATCAAGAGATTTAGCAGGAATATCAGTGAAGGGTATGGTTTTAATTTCCGTTTTTTGTTCCATTTTTTTCTAGAAAAGCAATTGCAGATTGTGATGTGTGGCTGCTTGTTTTGTCTTGATACAGTTCAACGGATTGATAGCATTGTGGATAAAGATCTGGATTTTCATTTTTAAAAATTGGAATTAAAATATGTTCTTGATAGTATCAGGGTTCCCCTTTGAGCCTTTGAGAAGGGCGTCGCGCCCTGCCTGCCCTTTAATTTTTTATGAGCGCCCTAACTGCCCTTTAAAGTACGAAAATGCGCCCTCCTTGCCCAAAAAACGCACCCTTTATGCCCGAAAATCGCGCCCTTCTTGCTCCCAAATTTAACCACCACGACCCAAAATAGTGCATTTTTTCTCCTTTTTAAATATTCTTAGTGCTTTATTAATACAAATTTTCTTTCTAGAAGCTTTTTCACTTTTCTGTGTGTTCTACTTATTGCAAAAGCGAGTTGACACTTAGCAGGTGTATAAACTATTTATTAGTGCTGCACCGAGTAGCACTTTGGCCGAGTAGCCGAGTACCGAGTACTCGGCCTTTTACTACTCGGCCGAGTACCGAGTAGCCGAGTACCGAGTAGTTGTAAGAAAGAATAATTGAAACTGACGTATATATGAAGAATTTTGCACATCTCGAAATTTAAAAAAGGCTTTTTGAACACAAAATTAAGTTAAATGGCAAACAGCATGTTTACATGAAACGTTTCAGAACTTTTGTAGTGTATATACACAATTAGGTTCATTGTTATATTTGATACTTCCAGCTTAGTGGATTATTAAAACCATAATAACTGATAACTTCATTCTTTATTATATAGTCTTTCTCAGATGCGAATCATTCTCAGATAATTCTTAGAGAATATAAAAGTTCTTTATACACTCAGGCTTAATTTAAGATGCATGAAATTTACATATGAAATGAGAACATTAAAATAAATATTTTATCATTTTAAACATGATAGACTTCATTAATCTTCAAATTCTAGAAGAGTAAAAAGGTAGGTGGTTTCGGGCCATAATTTGCAGAACAACAAATTTGATAATATATTTTTAATAACATTTTAGTGTATTTACGTTTTTAATAATAATTATTTTTTAAATTAAAAATCAATCTTTTTTTTACAGTTTTAAAAGTGTCTTACTTTTATTTGCACAAATATGTAACTAAAGTTTTATCTACTATAGTAGTATTATTATTATATAAAAGGTTCTTTTTTCTAAAATATTTTATTTTTGTCTGTTTTATACATACAATTTTATGTACAAAGTTTTTGTAAAAAAAAAAAAAAAAAAAAAAAATTGCATATTACACACATACAAGATGGTTATACTTAAATTCTTGTAACTAAAATGGATAAGCTCAAATCATGAATCGTCTCTATATCGAGTTTAGTGGCAATCTACTTGCCCGTTTTAACTGCAGAAAGCTGTTTGCAGCAAAAGTTTAATGACTATGTTTATATTTTCATATTTTTTTAGTTTAGTTATTAAAAAACAACTCTTATGAATACATTTTTTTCAATAATACATAAAAATAATGAAATTCTTACAACTACTCGGTATTGGCCGAATACTTAGTTCATATTTGGCCGAGTACCGAGTACTCGGCAAACTGGCCGAGTAGGCCGAGTACCGAGTATATAACGAGTACTCGGTACAGCTCTACTATTTATCAGCGTAAACATAGTTGCCGTCAAACTTCTTTAAATGACCCTGCAGCCTGCTGGCTATAAGGGTGGAGTGGGGAACAGACAAATAAGTGCCTCCCCGGTGTTAGCAAAAAAAGAACGGGAAAATATGGAAGATGTTGCTCTTTTCTTATATTCCAATAATCCTTTTGCATCATAAATCACGTTTTTTTTTTTTTTTTTTTTTTAATCTTTAAAATCACGTTAACAAAAATAGCAAATCTAATTACTTTTATGATCTAGCTGAAGAACCACAAAAATCATCGTTAAGTTCAATCTCATAAATAAGTAAAAAAAAAAAAAAAAAAAAAAAAAATGACTAAGGAAAGAGAAGTGTTTGTTTACATTAGATGAAAAACCACAATCAATTAGAATCAAAAGCTGAAAGAAGGGGGAATGAAAAGGAAATCTAAATTGTGCAGTGCTTTGGTTTTTATTTACACGATAACCACAGACAAGGATATTCTTTTTATCTGTGACAATAACAAAAGTTCATTTATTTTAATGATATTTTGAAATTTGTGTAAAAATGCTCTCGCATTTCGGTAATTAGTCCACAAATCATTAAAAAAAAAAAAAAAAACTAATTACATCGATTAGCGTAAAATTAAAGCCTATCTTAGGTATTGCTATTAAACATAAATTTTGATAATTAACGGCAAAATGATTAAATACTTCCGCTATCGGCTAAAAAAAATATTGTGAATTTAGAAAGTCAGCTTTTTATAAAAGTACGGATTTTATTAACATCGGAATAATAAAGTATTTCATAAATAGTTGCAATTAAACGTAAATTTTTGAAAGTTAGCGGTGAAATCGAAATGATCCTGTATTTCCGAAATCGGCTGCAAAACTACTGCATATTTTGAGATTAAACTATAAAAATAACTCAAATTTTATCGATTAATGACGGAATAGATAATTATTTGGAAATTTAGCTTTGAAAACAATGTGATTTTAATCTTAGCAGCAAAATAATAGAGTATTTCGATTCTTACAGTTTCCTTTTTACTTTCTTCTATATTTAATAGAAGAAAGTACTGGATTCGTAAAAATTTTCGACTTCCGGTTTTCGACGGATTTACACGTTTTGAGAGGTCTAGAACATGATTTGACCATTTTTAGACAATGTCTGTCTGTGTGTGTATGTGTGATAAAAATTTTGTGGCAACTGTATCTCTGGAACTACAGCTCAGAATTGTATATAAATTTATATGTCGATACACCTTGACCAAAATTAGTACCTATCAACTTTTGGTGAAAATCGCTCAACAGGTGGCGCTGCTATACAGCGATTTCCGAAATTTAAAGGAGGCTATATCTCAGGTTCTATTGCATATAATCGAACAAAACTTGATTTTTAAGGTCTTTATGAGACATTATGATGATTCAATGTAAATGTTTATCGGCCAACAGGTGGCGCTGCTATACATCAATATCTGCAATTTATGGGAAGACTATATTTCAGGAACTACTGCACAAAATTGCATATAAATTTATATGTAGATGCACCTTGACATAAATTAGTATCTATCAACTTTTAGTGTCAACCACTCAACAGGTAGCGCTGCTGCACAGTGTTTTCTGCAATTTAAGGAAAGGCTATATCTCAGGTTCTATTGTGTATAATCAAACAAAACTTGATGTGCAAAGGCCATTATGAGACATTGTGCTGATTCAAATTGGATGCTTTCAACCAATAGATGGCACTGCTACACTGGAAATTTCTTCGATAATGGGAAGGCTATATCTCAGTTTGTATGGCATATAACTGTACAAAATGTGATATGTGAGATACTCATTATAAAAGCATATTTTTAAGATGTTATTTATAGACAATAAAACTTTCTCTGGATATTTAGTGTTAGCTTTCTCTAAGATGAAAATCATTTGCATTCATCATGTTAGATAACTTTAATAAATGATAGTTTTAATAAATTATTTGCCCTTAGTGAATTTGTATAGGAAAATATAGAAGAAAGTCTTGTGGTGACCACAACATACTATCCCCCCCCCCCCCCCACACACACACAAAATAAATATATTAACCTGTGATACTCCTTGATGGTTAGATAATGCAGAGTTCAAAATTTAGCAACCTCTGATTTTCATGCTAGTTATTTTGTTTTTATAGAAACTTCTCATTTTGGTGTTAAATTTGCCTTATATGTATAAGAACTTTATAAATTTAACTCATTATAGGTACAAATAAGTACTTTTAATAATAACCTATATAAATATTCCATCCTCCATTATTCATTCTACAGCCAAGTAGTAACAGTTTTCAGAGATTTTGCATGTTGGGTAGTTTCATCCCTAATAGTTGTAGGAGCTACATTTTTAGAGATCAAATTTCAAAAGAATATTTCATTTACCATTATTGAAATCCAGCAAACAAAGTGAGTAAATTCCAAGGATACATTAAATTTACTAACTGATTGTAACATTAGAAATTAGCAATAATACATAAAAAATTGGAAACTATTAAAAAAAATATCATTAATTAATTAAATCGAACTTTTTATCAAACTATTTGATTAGAATGTTTAATATTTTTCTTTAATAATCACTAAAAAAGGTCTTTGGTTTTTATCTTAAGAAATTTGCGAAAATCTTATTAAAGATAATTTTTATTATAGTTCTTTACTTTCATTTCAACATTTATAAGATTTTCAAGAGCTTTTTACATATTTTTCAGGAAGCAATTTTAATACTTATTATTAGGTTTAATAGAACTATAGTTAAAGATAAAAGAATGTGAAAAAATAAATTTATTTATCTAATTTTTGCTGACTAATTTGTACATTTAGTGGGGGGGGGGGGGGGAATTGTTGATTGCTTAGCAACTGCATTTATAAATATAATAAAATTGTTTGTAATTTTGGAGGCTATTTTTTGCGAAGCGATATGCCCTTTTTATAAAATGTGCCCTTTTTCATTCTCCACAAATGTGCCCTCTTTTTATAGCACCCTCCTGCCCCTTTTTCCTTGGTAGCAGCACCCTGCCCTTTTTCAAACCTAGGGGGAACTCTGTAGTATTTAGAGTTGATTTTGACATTTTTGTCACCTTTTTTTTGCTTTTATCTTGCACTTGTGTGAAAAACCAGTGACAATCATAAATCCTTTAGAAAAACTTTCTTTTGATTCTTTGAACCATGTAGCAAAAATTTTTTTCTCCTCTTTTGTGATAATAAATTGATCTTTTTTTATTGCAACCACTTAAATAGACCCAAGATTCGTCTATTGTTGTGACATTTTTCCATTTTTCTTCTGATAAATGCTTTTCATAAAGATTTCACTGTGCATTTTTGCATGTAAACAAAAATTCTAAATATCAGAAGATAAATAAAACTTCCAAAAATATAACTGTGGTGAAAATAAAATTCTCCATGCAAACGATTTTTTCTTACTGCGAAATAAAATCGTCTAAAAAATGTGTGAACAGCCTCTGTAATTCATTGCCAAAATGGCAAAAATAAAATAAAAAATTGCCAAGAGGGTCTTATACTAAAACTGTATCTTTTCTTCAATATTGAACTGCATCGACAATCTATTACAGTTTTCTGCATTGAAATTTTGTCGAATTATAAATATATGGTGATACTTGAATTCGGTATCAATATCAGGTAGTACAAAGAGAGAGAAATGTAAAGTATTCTCATAAAAATTAGTGTAGAAATTAAACAAAATATCTTTGATAACTACAAAAAATTAAGGTAGCTAACGAAAATTATTCTTAGAAATTTTACTTGTTTATTTATTTACTTTTTTTTTTTTTTAAATAAAATTTTTTTTATTAAAAATACACATGTTCAATTTAAATGTGTTACAAAATAGAGAAAATATTAATATTTTGAAGCAGCTTTAGTAGCCCCAAATTGGAGAAATTAGAAATCTGGCACTGAAGTAGCTCTGTCATTTCTCGCCAAGATCTTTTCTAACATAACTGCTATAGCTATTTTAATTCATCACGAAAGAGACAAAAATTTAAATATCAGCAAGAGGGTACTGTACTAAAGCTGTATCCAAGTCATGTAAAAGAACACTATTTTTTGTGATCAATTAATATTTCTTTACTTACAAATTACTTTAAAATTTGAAAAAGCACATTTTTTATATATATATATATATATATATAAAATGGAGAAACAAATGGATAATAACATATTAACTTTTATCCTTCCACTTTGCCTATTATTACGTTAACTTTTTTGGGTGTTTTATGTTGCACATAGAGAAAAAATTCTAAAATCATTTTGAGGTTACCTGCTGTCTAAAACGTAAAGATTTTTTTTTTTTTCTCTATTCAAAGCATTTTACTGACAAAATCTTTATGGTGCAGGCGTTTTTTATCCACAATTCAAAAACTAATCAAAATTTTCAAAATTTTTATAGATATAATTTTAAGTTGGGTGAAGACCTAAATTCCTGCCAAGTGCCGTTGAATTCCGTCCAGCAGTTCTCGCGTGATACCAGGACAAAAATAGCGACATACAGACATGATGATGATGACACACGCACACACACACAGGCAAAAATTTCTGAAGTCATTTTTGGCTTTCATGGTCTATGAAACGTGAAGATATCGCAAATTTTTTTGATTCTGACAAATTTACAGACAAAAGTCTGATTTTATTAATATAGATATCTTAAAAGTATCAGGTTAATTCAAGTAAATTTAAAGATTGTTTAAAAAAAAAATAAATGGCATCTAAAAAAAAGACATTTAAAAAGTACAAAAAAGGCCAAGCACAAAGAAAGAGAATGGATTAAAGTTGTGTCTAAAAAGGGTGTGATATCAAATTCCCAAGCTTACATTCTAATACTTATTTAATATTCATTTTTAACTAAATTTTCACATGTATATCGAGTGCCTTATGATATGTTGATAGAAATCCTTCTTTCCTGTACTAAATACATTATAGCGTGTTTTTGAAAATTATTTTTTTTAATTTATGCATGATGGGCTTGGCGGCCATCTTTCAAAATATGAATAAACATTCACACAATTTGAAGGAAGCTTCTTAAAATAAATATTTCATATAAAATTAATTTAGTTATTCCATTCAACAGAGACTGAAATATTCCGTTAACAAAAACTGCAAGTGAAAACATCGTAAACGTGCCCGGTACACAATCAACTTGATATCTTATTATAAGTATTTAGTATTAAGTTTGGTGCACTTCCATCCTATAAATGCCAGGAATAAAAGAATATAAGAATTTAAATTAATGTAAAAATATGAATGGGAAAAAAAGCATAGAAAAGATTCTCCCCCCCTCCCTCTCCTCTGTTATATTTACCCAATTTGAATGTAGCTTCTTGGAATAAATATCTTGTAAAAATAATATGCTTATTCCATTCAACAGAGATGGAAATATTCAGATTAAAACAGAAAAAAAAAAAAAAAAAAAGAAAAACTTTGCAAAAGCTTTTGTTATGCACACAAGTTGAATCAATTTAAGTTTTAATAGTGTTTAGTTTGGTGCATTCTCATCCCACAATTGGTAAGATTTATAAAGAAATTCAAATTAACGTAAAATTTTGAAAGATGGCCACCAAGCCCATTATGCATAAAAAAAAATAAAAAAAATTTTTCAGAAACACGCTAAGTACAGGAAAGAAGGATTTCTATCAACATATCATAAGGCACTTGATTTACATGTGAAAATTTAGTTTAAAATGAATATTAAATAAGTATTAGAATATAAGCTTGGGAATTTCATATCACACCCTTTTTAGACACAACTTAAACCATTATCTTTGAGCTTGGCTCTTTTGTACTTTTTAAATGTCTTTTTTTTTTAGATATATTAACACACAAATATGAAATTTGTACATTTTTAGTCTTTTTTATATGAGCAGAGTTTAATCCAGCTTTTTAAAAAAAGGTTACCCCATTTGTGAATTTATAAAATAATTTGTGAAAATTAATAATGCTTCAGAACAATTAACCAAAATGCACAAAGAATTTTTAAAATACATTTAAAAAATAAAATGGAACAGTTTTAAAATAAATATACATATAGGTGAGTTATTTCTTATGTGTAAGATAAGAAATTTGTTTACTTAGATATTTACCATTGTCTACAGTAAATATTCAAACTGAGGGTATTTTTATATGTTTGATGCAGCGAAGCTTATAAAAATTATTCGTGTGCCATTATATTGCTGTGAAGGTGCTGCTTTGTTGAAAGTTGATTTTGTGAAGGTGCCTCTTTGCTGAAAGTTAATTTTGTGAAGGTGCCTCATTGCCAAAAGTTGACTTTGTGAAAGTGCCTCAATGGGGTACTAAATTCGTTCTGGATTAACTTCTGATGAGGAGGGGCTAAGTAGTATCACTTGAAAGGTATAAATAATGTGCATTGTAGAGGGGAAAAAAAAGAATCCATAAAGCCATTTTATTAATAGAATAAAATTATTTTATCCCTATAATTAACTGTTTAAAGAAAAGGATGTAAAAATTGATACTTACGTCACACATTTGAAGTTGAAATAACCTCCTTTCTTTTTCCATAACTTCTGCAATCTAAAAAAAAAAAAAAAAAAAAAACATTTAAAATATCATAAGAAATATAATAGAGACAACAGCTGTATTTTTTAAGAATAAGGTAACACTAAGAAATTTCCAAAAATATCATATAAATATTTTCGTAATTGCAAAAAATGTATTACAAATTTCAATACAACATTAATATAGAGTAAAAAAATTAAAAATTATTTTAAATGATTTCACTTCACAGTAATAAAAGTATTTAATTATTCCTTATTTAATTATTTACAAATTTAATTAATACTATTCATAATATAAAAAATGTCTATTGAAGTTCTTTTTTTTTAAGATTTTTTTAAATAAAATAGACATTTAAAAAAAAAAAAAAAAAAAAAAGAATGGTTATTTGCCTTGTGAATCACTTTACAAAAAAACTGCAGAGGATAATAATAATAACAAAATAAATAAAAAAAATAAAGTAAATGCAGAAGGACTTCAGAATTTCCAAATAGGTACAGCATATAAATGACACATGGAGAAATAAAATATTGAAGATTTGTAGACATTGTCAAAAAATATTAACTGCATATAAATCACTCATATTATATATATATATTCATTAATCATATTTATAAAATAATCCTTACTTCAGCTGGAGATATTTCTGTCTTTATGAACCCAGCTTCTTTTGCTTGTTGTTTTTTCTCTTTTTCTATTTTTGTTCTACAGATGCAGCAATAAAATACAATAATTTAATTAATAAAAAAATCTAATAAATGATATTATTTAAAATAAAAATATAGTGCAAGGTACAACAAAGAGGAGAAATGTGAATTTAATATTCAATTAAATCAAGAGAGTAAATAAAAATAATAATAAAAATCTGGAGTGACTCTACTCGACTTTCCGAACATTGAGTAATTAACAGTTTTGTAGATAAAGTAAAGTAAGAGGAGTTGTTAAACAAACAAAAGAGAGTGTTTGAGAAACAAAAACTTACAAACCATAATAGAGTGTTTGAGTATTTTTCTCCATATACTACACGATATTTTATTTAACGCTATTTAACTTCGAGCCCATAGATCATAATGATAAAGAATTTTTCGTTGTGTCTCCGTGAAAATCTATAAATGCTAGATTCACCAAAATGCTTATAGTTAGTGCAACAGTGATTTATAATATTCATATGAATTTTCAGCTCAATTGAATAAGGCGTTTAGATGCTATCGCACTTTTAAAAATTTAGTCCCATAGGCCATAATGATAAAGAATTTTTCTTTGTGTCCCTGTAAAAAAACTGTAAGTGTTAAATTCACCAAAATCTATACAGTTCGTGCAACTGTGACCTATAACATGTGAATAAATTTTTTGCTCAGATTAATAAAGTGTTTAGACGCTATCACACTTTTAAAAATTTAGCCCCATAGGCCATAATGATAAAGAATTTTTCCTGGTGTCCCTGTAAAAAAACTAAGTGCTAGATTCACCAAAATCAATAGGGTTCGTACTATGGTGACTTACAATATACGTACCAACTTTCAGCTTATTCGAACAAAGCGTTTAGACGCTAGCGTGTTCACTCACATACATGCATATGCACACACATACATGCATCATCGTAAAAATAGTGAAAACGGACTCAGGGGACCTCGAAACATATAGAACCATCAAAATCTCAAATTTGGATTTTTGACATGATTACAATACTTTCCTCACTATAGTGTTCGGAAAGTAATAATAAAAAGCAAGTATTGTTGATTAAAATTTAAAAATGATTGCTTCAAAAGTGATATATTTAATGATTGACAAATTCAAGTACATATGCAATCTAATTACATGCACAGGTTTCTCATCAGAGCTAAAAACTGGGTGAAAAATTTTCACTCAAACCCTGTGATAACAGAAAAATACTTAAAAAAAAAATCTAGATAAATGCAAATTATGATTGATGTCCAATTTTTGTTTTTTAGTATAATTTGAATTTAATTGCATTTAACTGCTTAACAAAGTTGATTTTTTTCATTGTTGATCACTGAAATAAGTAGCTATTTGAATACAAATTGATGAAATTCACTTTATAGAGAGAGATAGATAGATAGATAGAATGATAGATAGATATACACCTTCAATACAAGATAACTTACCTAATTTCAGTTTTTTTTTTTGCTATTTCATTGTAGAACCATAATGTATTTTTGCAGCTGGTCGGCAAAATACATAATTTTCTAATCCAAGTTTTTTGAAAACTTTTTAAAATCTTTCAACTTTTGTGAAGGGTCTATTTCAAGATTGTTGACTTTTATGAATGAGTATGCTTTGGACCAAAAAAATTAATAAATGGTCCCCCAGAAGAGTACACAAACTCAATGTTAAAAATTTTATGTGAAGAAAATAAAAAAGCGAGATTTCCACATTCTTATGCTTTAGTGAGAACCCTGATATAGCAAACAACAAAACTGACCGTTAGTTAGGCATTTTTCCATTTGAGAACTACCATACTATTTGCCACATTTAGTGAAGCATACACATGGTGAGACCCAAAAATGTTACTGAATAATAATCTGAAGACCAAACTACTTGAAATTCTCTTCTCTTGCATAATTCATAAACAAGACATAATGTATAAATAAGATATCTGTTAATTTATTTGATCTGAATTTATTATTTTAATTTATTATAATCATTATAATTATTCTTTCTCGGTTGTGTCAAATTTACTTAAAGGTTTCGAACATAATTTGCCAGTTTCTCCTAAAAGCTAAGAGAAATAACAAAGTGCCAGTTCTCAAATGAAAAAGTTTCATTAATTATATATTGAATTCATATTAAATCATACCTATATACTTACATTTTTGTTTCATAATCTTTCCATGCTTTATCAAAAGGCCTTTTTAAATCCTAAAACATAGAATAGTTCTAGATAAAACAGGTGCATTTATATATAGATATATGATATTTTAATGATTGTTAAAACAATCCTTATAAGGGGCTTATAGTATTTTTAGAAAAGAAGGATAACAATACAATTTCGAATCTCACTTAAGTACAATGTACAATAAAAATGTTTTAATTTTTAAGTGTCTGAAATTTCACATGTCATCACTATATCCTTAATAAAATTTTTTAAATGTCTGTTTCATTTTAAAAATGGTCTGTAATATAATGTATTTATAATACAGATTCTATTTTGTATTGATATTTATTAGATTTTGTGATTTCTTTCATAAGAAATTCAAAGAAAAAAAATATTTAAAAACATAAAAAAATCAGACTATATATTCAGATACACAGAATCTTAAAATATTTCTTTTCTTTATATGAATGAATTGAAAGAATGTCGGTCACATATTTTCATCAAGTGCGACAAAATTTGTGTTGTCTGATCTATGTAACTATTAAATTAGGCAGAAGAAAAAAGACTGTATTAGGTTCCTTTAAGCAATTTATTAGTTCAATGGCTATGCACACTTAGAGTACGTGAGAATTAGGTACATAAGACATGGAAGCTGCAAATCCAGTCACACAATTTAAATATTTTACTGGCCCACTTTGCTTTATACTTTAGTGCATTTAAAAATATATTATTACACACATTTAATACTTTTTGTTTAAAAAGTAAATATGCATAAAAGTATTAAAGATACTTACACCTTTCACTCCTTTTAAATCACCTTTTAATAAATTATCAAGTGGAAACATGATAATATTATTTAAGTTTTGCATCTAAAATAAAAATAAATAAATAAATAAACAATTTGACAAAAATAAATAAGAAAATAAAAGTTGTTAAATATGTATTTGCTTACAAGAGTTTTCATTAAAGCAGATAATTCTTTAGTAACAATAGAAAACTTAATAAAAGCAGCACCTAAAAATAAAAAAAAAAAATCTCTTTAAGTTATTGCAAATGGTATAATAGATATCTTAAAACATACTATTACAAGAAATGACACACATATTTACACATTTTATTCTAATTAAGCATTGAAAATCATCATCAAGAGATGTGTGCACACCTATGAATGTATAACTAAACATAATATTTTGAAAAAATATTACATCTATTTAAATATTTTTTTTAATAATTTGTGCATATGATTGTGAAAATGTATCATACCTATATCAGGTTCATGGTCCTTGGTCATTGCATTGGCCCCCAATCTATCAAGAGCTTGGGATAAAAATACTTCATTGTCAACATGAGCTAGGAAAAGAAATTGAAGAAATATATCACTAGCAGGTAAAGATAAAAGACATTAAAAAAAGAATTAAAAAAATAACTATAGTAATACTTAATTTTTTTTTTCTTTTTTTAACAGTTTTTTCTCTTGTGATAAGTTAAGATATATCTCAAATCTCTACATATCTTACTTTTTTATTTTTCATTGGGACTATACCCAGTGGCAGAAACACCGTGACACAGCGACATAGTCGCGGATAGTTTTTGTCTGCACTGAGAAAAAAATTTGTCCATAATTTTCGGATAACAATTCACTTATAAAAATTTCTGTATCAAAACTAAAATTAATACTTTTATTATTTATAATTAATTATTTATATAGTGTTGTGTCAAACATTGCTGTAAAATATTTAATTGAATGAATACAATTTTTATACTATATTGTTTTATAGTAAAATTATATTTGTGTATTGTTGCACGAGATCACCACTGATGTTAACCTCCCCCCCCCCCCCCCCCCCAGATTATGAAATTTTAAAAGCCTGTCGCAGACAGCTTCAAAATTTTCTGCCACTGGGGGACAATAAAGGTTCTGATTAAGGCTGTTTATCAATCAGACTTGCTGTTTCTTTTTCACCCTGTGGGATTGTCATTACTTTGTAATTTAATTAACAAATAAAGTTTTCTGAATTCTGTTAACTGAGTTCTACCTTTGAGTATGTTGTCTTTTAGAATGGAAGGGGGAATAACCTGTGTATCTCCATGAATATAGATGCTAGTCTTATGCAAATGAATATAGTAGATAATTAGAAGAAGCCTCATAATCAACATCATGCTACAGCAAGAATGTGTTTCAAGCATTACTTTTTACAATGTGATCCAAAGCATTTTGCATTTTCTTCAATTTTTTTACTGATCTGCTTTTTGCTTTTACTGAAATATATGAGGTATAAATATTATTTTACACACCTGAAGTGACAAGATACATTGATAAGTACTTTCTGAGACATTTAACAAAACTGAAATCAAAAGTGTACGGTCATTTATAGAAAGGTAGTGTTTATCATATATAACAATATAAAAATAATTTATATTTTACAAAGAAATTAAATAATATTTTATTCATTTTTATTCATTAAATTAGTGTTTTAAAATATATCTTAAGACGCCATGATATCATAAATGTCATTAAATTCGTATTACAACGTGTCAATCAACAAGGGGTCTTTCTTTTCACTTTCCAAACACACAATATTTAAGGAAAGTATTGCGATTATAAAAAAAAAATTAAATTGTGAGAGTTTGGTGTATCAAAACATTTTGAGGTTGAGTGAGTTCATTAATGATATTTTTAGAGTGATGTATATAGTGCAAATATGATAACTATAAATGCTTTGTTCAAATGAACTGAAAGTTGGTTGGTATGTCACACTAACTGTTGGTAGTCACTGCTACACAAACTGTACTGATTTTGATAAGCGTACATCTATAATTCTGTTATAGAGACACAAAGAAAAATTCTTTATTATTATAGCCTATGGAATCAAATTAATTAAAGTGTGGTAGCATCTTCCTGAACACCTTATTTGATTGAATTAACAGTTGGTACTTATGTTATAGGTCATTGTTCTACATATACATTTTGAAGAGTTTATAACTTATAATAATTCTATTACAGATATACACAAAGATAAATTTTTTATCATTAAAGCTTATGTATTTGAATTATATGAAGTACAATAACCCCTAAATGCTTTATTTGATTCAGCTAAAAGTTGATAGTAGGTACATTATTATCACCATCAAACGATTTATATAGATTTTGATGAATACAGAACCAGAATTTATAGCTCTTTTACTCAGGCACAAAGAAAAATTCTTCATCATTATGGCCAATGGACTCAAAATATTTGAAGTGTGATAGTGTCTAAACTGTGCCTTCGATTAAGATATAAATTGGTAGGCATATTAAATGTTATTACAAGAACTGTATATAATTACATGAGTGTAGTTTTTTTTTTTTTTTTTTTTTTTTTTTTTACCAAAATGCAAAGTAAATTTTTATACAATATAATATTGTATGGTCTCAAATTATTTGAAGTTCATTTCTATATATATATATATATATATAATATACATTTGATATTACAAGCTTACTTTTTATAGTTTTTTTACATGGATTCACAAAAAAATTTGAATGCATTTCAATCCCCTAAACAATATACAATTTGAGAAAAAAATAGTAAAATACCTATTATGATTTTACCTTTTGTTTATTTAACATGTTCATGCAAGCGTGGGTCACCGGTAGGTCACAGCTAATTCAAGATAAATCTGAAAACAGAGGTTCTAAATGGCTAGTTATGTTTGGAGATTTTATTCATACTCGCCAAAAAAATATTTAATGTTCGGAAGACAGGGTTTTATGTCGCACTAGTGTTACGTTATGGGCGATCGGCTGGTTGACCATATTAGAATATTTTTATAAATATATATTGTTAAAAACTATTATAATTAGCCATTTAAGAAGATATTTCTTATTTTTAATTATTGTGGACCAAATCAGTAAAAATTATAAGTAATTTTCTTTACTACAATTTTTAAAAATTTTAAAAATGATTTCAAAATAGAGGCTGTTTTGTAATTTTGAGAACATATGGTCACACAAGCAATTGCTGACAGTCTGGAACTCACCCCAAATGGTGGTCTGGAACATGAAATTCCAATTTTGATCATCCATGGAGGGAAAGGATGGCTGCCCTGCCTCAGTGACTCCCCAGAGGTTTTATTTTGGACAAGAACATGAATGACATTACGGCCACGATGGATTTTGTTTGCACTAACCACTTAAGGATCGAAAAATTATCCAAAAAAAAAAAAAAACACTAGAAAGGTTTGCTCCAAAAAAAGAAACCTATTGAATTATTTGAAAAACAAATATTTTTACAAAATCAATCGATGAAAACAAAGGATTGAATCCCAGATCATAGCCAGTTGCTCTTTGCGTAAATCTAATTTAACATAAAAGTAAAATGCACTCAACTTCATTAAGACCAAAATTTGTTCTCTTGGAAAGCAAATAATTACAGAAACCCAAATAAAGTAATCAAATTTCTCTCTGTCACTGTGGGTTTCCTATACTACTATTGTAGTACTAGTGCAATGTAAAACCCACTCAACTCAACCTTGTCATTGTAGTGCATCATCACCATAGACTGATAAAGCATGTAAAATGTGGGGTTGAAAGAACTTGGCACTTTCGCCAAATACGGCGGTACATTTGTTTTAGAAATTAACTCAGACTATGTAAATAAAATGTGCCGGCGTGAATGTGTTAAAGACTTCTCTTATTTAAATTTATTTAAAGAAAAGTTAATTAGTAAATGTTCAAAATATTGAGTAGAGCTCCTCCAGATTTTTTTTAATAACAGTTTGGCTAGGCTACTGACTGTATGGAATATACTGACACACTAACAGACAAATATGTTATTTGTTTATTACATTTCTATAAGGTCAGATAATCTCAATAGTATAAATTGCTTTAATTATTTTTCTTCTTTTCTTTTTAATTAAGCTGGATAGTATTTAGGCTTTTAATTATTTCTTAAATAAATTTTTATGTAGCACAGATATGCAATTACATGGCTCTGAAAAACAACTTATATCATATTTTAACATATTTAACAAAAGAGTTTATTTCAAAACATAAAATACAAATTTTAACAAGAACTGTTAAAAATATTTAACCAAACGAAAATTGTTGATCGTAAGTAACATCACCAGATTAAATATTCATTTAAACTTTTTTTAAAAAAAATAGACATTAAACTTAATAAATTAAACAAAAATAAATAAATAAATAAACTTCAAATACTTCTACCAGAATCATTTGAAAAAAAAAAATATATATATATATATATATATGAAATAACAACAGTATTTTCCGTAAGAAGATATTTAATTTTTTACAACATAGAAAAAAGTATTGATAATTGAAGAATCCAACAATTAACATATACATAAATGCATATATATTTAAGTCAATGAAACGTCACACATAAAATATTTAAATATAAATATTCACCATTTCCACTACTATAGATAGCTTTAACAGCTTTCTTCATTTTCGTTAACCCATCTCTATCAAAATCGAGTGTCTATAAAAACAAATAAGGACATTTTCAGTTATGAAATATCATGTATATGCATTAGTGTGTGCATATAAAATTATACAATCTTGAATTAATATAAATACACATATTACATATACTTTCACACTGAACTTTTAAATAAAAATTAGCAAGATATGCATATGTGCATTACCAAAATGACAGATAGGTACATTATGTTATAATTATACTATATAAAATCATATTAAAAGTAATTAATCAAATATTATTGTCGAAAGTAGTCATCAAATTGTATGTTTTTTAAAAATCTAAATTAACTTTTTCAACTAGCAATACCTCAGAGTTTCACTTAATAGAGAAATAAAAGGAGAAAAAAAAAATCAAATTTGGACTGAACTAATTATGAGAAAATTCATTAAGATGTATGTAAATCAGGAATAAGATTTTGCTTTTTCTTTGTCTGATTTGTAGATTATTGTTTCGATGTCTAGTTGCACTCTTACTTCTAATATTATAAGTATATAAATGACTTATTGATGTTTTCTAATAATATAAAAAAAAAGGGGGGATCAATAATAAAATTGAAAATCAAATTTAATCGAGAACTTAGAATGTAACTACAGCTGTAGGTATGGTCGCCAGAATTATGAATACATTTAAAAGATTTTTCAAAACTGTCCTCTTGCTTATTTTTTATTATAAAACACAATAGTTATTTTAGAAAGCACAGGTAAATTTACAACAGTAATATACTTATAGAAAATGCTCGTTATGCATAGCATTAGTCGATTCAGACTAAACCCAATGTCCTTTAGCTACGCTTTTATAAAATTTTACTTCATAAATAAGGTCCCTTATAAAATTCAAATCCATAAAACAAGCCTCTGCAAAAAATTCAAATTCATAATCCTTTCACAAAATTTCTCCTTATTTTCATCATTGTAATTTCCAATGAATGTCTATATATGGTTTAATGAAACATACTATCAACTTTAGTTAAATAACTGCTGAAATTGAAAGATTTTACATGTATTCCCTTCACAAAATAAAAATACACTAACTTATGAATCAGCAATAAAATGACACAGTTAAACACAATAGCCTGATTCTTTATTGAGAATTTATTAACATGCTAAAACATAAAAACTGCCATAGAAATACTGCTTATATTCTAGAGATTATTTGTAAAGAATTTGTAGAGAAACAGCAATTTCGACATAAAAATTAACATTAGGTTTTGACTGGCTGGACACAATAAATCAATTTAGATACTTATCTGCTATCAGAACAGAAAATATCGGCAAATATTTTGCTACACTTATAAAAAAAAACTTATGATAAACATATTAATTTGTCTGTAATAACACTTAATAAACAAATTATCATTAAGATAAATTTCTTTATTATGTGTCCAGTTACCGAATGTTCTGTATATATGCAGCAAAATGAAATTTATCTGTTACACAGAAGAGAAGTACCATACCAAGTCTGGTGTCATAAGAAATATTAACAATCCATAAAATGTATGACATTTGCATCTACAAAGAAAACAAATTAAGAAGATATAACAAGTGTTGAAATCTAGAACTATGGTGCCAACTCTAAAAGTCTAGCACTTATTTTTGAGCTGTTGAAGTAATTTGCAAAGCCCAAAACAATCTGCAGTGCTCGCTGCCATGCTCCCGTGTTTCTGCTACTGGGATATTAAGTTATTAAATTGTTTTTCTGACTAATTTAATATGTAATTTGTATCATTGTCTTTATATTTTTTCTTGGACTTTTCTTCAATTTAACCACATAAATACTTTAACAAATATTTTTATTCTTTGAATTTTTGAAAAATGATAATTCGGTGGGGCTGAATCTGGAGTATCTACAGTATCAATGTACTCATGTACCAATGTAACTCAATGTACCTCAATTTACTTTAATAGAAAATCTCAAGCTCTGTCAATACAAAATAACTTTTTCCAAAATGCATCTCATTTTCAATGGATGTTTGGCACACTGCCATAACTAATTTAAACTTTGAAGTTAAAGAAAATAAATATTGTTCAAAACATTTTGACTAAAAACAATGTACCTTTTTGCTTCCAAATGTGAGTAGCACAAATTCAACAAATTTAACAACATTTAAAAGGAAAATTTTACAAATGTTCATCAGCCATATCATTTCAATCATAAAACAAAATTGTTGAATTTATAATAGCTTGCGCAATTAAAAAAAACTTCTGTCTTTCCCAATACTTATTATTTTACATTACTGAATAACATTAAAAAAAGAAAAAAAAAAAAAAAGTGGTAAATAAAAACATGGTATTTCTTCAACATAAAATAATGATGATAAAACTGAAATAACAGGTAAAAACTATAATTTTCAGAAAAAGATACAATAATAATAGATGATTAACACAAAACAATTGGCATATAAAAGTAAACATAGTTGTTTACATTTTACATTTGAAATTACTGATTTTCATAAAATATTGTAAGGTAAATCGAAGTTTAAAAGGCATAATCAACTGACACAGTCACAGAGTTCCCCCTAGGTTTGAAAAAGGGCAGGGTGCTGCTACCAAGGAAAAAGGGGCAGGAGGGTGCTATAAAAAGAGGGCACATTTGTGGAGAATGAAAAAGGGCACATTTTATAAAAAGGGCATATCGCTTCGCAAAAAATAGCCTCCAAAATTACAAACAATTTTATTATATTTATAAATGCAGTTGCTAAGCAATCAACAATTCCCCCCCCCCCCCCCCACTAAATGTACAAATTAGTCAGCAAAAATTAGATAAATAAATTTATTTTTTCACATTCTTTTATCTTTAACTATAGTTCTATTAAACCTAATAATAAGTATTAAAATTGCTTCCTGAAAAATATGTAAAAAGCTCTTGAAAATCTTATAAATGTTGAAATGAAAGTAAAGAACTATAATAAAAATTATCTTTAATAAGATTTTCGCAAATTTCTTAAGATAAAAACCAAAGACCTTTTTTAGTGATTATTAAAGAAAAATATTAAACATTCTAATCAAATAGTTTGATAAAAAGTTCGATTTAATTAATTAATGATATTTTTTTTAATAGTTTCCAATTTTTTATGTATTATTGCTAATTTCTAATGTTACAATCAGTTAGTAAATTTAATGTATCCTTGGAATTTACTCACTTTGTTTGCTGGATTTCAATAATGGTAAATGAAATATTCTTTTGAAATTTGATCTCTAAAAATGTAGCTCCTACAACTATTAGGGATGAAACTACCCAACATGCAAAATCTCTGAAAACTGTTACTACTTGGCTGTAGAATGAATAATGGAGGATGGAATATTTATATAGGTTATTATTAAAAGTACTTATTTGTACCTATAATGAGTTAAATTTATAAAGTTCTTATACATATAAGGCAAATTTAACACCAAAATGAGAAGTTTCTATAAAAACAAAATAACTAGCATGAAAATCAGAGGTTGCTAAATTTTGAACTCTGCATTATCTAACCATCAAGGAGTATCACAGGTTAATATATTTATTTTGTGTGTGTGTGGGGGGGGGGGGGATAGTATGTTGTGGTCACCACAAGACTTTCTTCTATATTTTCCTATACAAATTCACTAAGGGCAAATAATTTATTAAAACTATCATTTATTAAAGTTATCTAACATGATGAATGCAAATGATTTTCATCTTAGAGAAAGCTAACACTAAATATCCAGAGAAAGTTTTATTGTCTATAAATAACATCTTAAAAATATGCTTTTATAATGAGTATCTCACATATCACATTTTGTACAGTTATATGCCATACAAACTGAGATATAGCCTTCCCATTATCGAAGAAATTTCCAGTGTAGCAGTGCCATCTATTGGTTGAAAGCATCCAATTTGAATCAGCACAATGTCTCATAATGGCCTTTGCACATCAAGTTTTGTTTGATTATACACAATAGAACCTGAGATATAGCCTTTCCTTAAATTGCAGAAAACACTGTGCAGCAGCGCTACCTGTTGAGTGGTTGACACTAAAAGTTGATAGATACTAATTTATGTCAAGGTGCATCTACATATAAATTTATATGCAATTTTGTGCAGTAGTTCCTGAAATATAGTCTTCCCATAAATTGCAGATATTGATGTATAGCAGCGCCACCTGTTGGCCGATAAACATTTACATTGAATCATCATAATGTCTCATAAAGACCTTAAAAATCAAGTTTTGTTCGATTATATGCAATAGAACCTGAGATATAGCCTCCTTTAAATTTCGGAAATCGCTGTATAGCAGCGCCACCTGTTGAGCGATTTTCACCAAAAGTTGATAGGTACTAATTTTGGTCAAGGTGTATCGACATATAAATTTATATACAATTCTGAGCTGTAGTTCCAGAGATACAGTTGCCACAAAATTTTTATCACACATACACACACAGACAGACATTGTCTAAAAATGGTCAAATCATGTTCTAGACCTCTCAAAACGTGTAAATCCGTCGAAAACCGGAAGTCGAAAATTTTTACGAATCCAGTACTTTCTTCTATTAAATATAGAAGAAAGTAAAAAGGAAACTGTAAGAATCGAAATACTCTATTATTTTGCTGCTAAGATTAAAATCACATTGTTTTCAAAGCTAAATTTCCAAATAATTATCTATTCCGTCATTAATCGATAAAATTTGAGTTATTTTTATAGTTTAATCTCAAAATATGCAGTAGTTTTGCAGCCGATTTCGGAAATACAGGATCATTTCGATTTCACCGCTAACTTTCAAAAATTTACGTTTAATTGCAACTATTTATGAAATACTTTATTATTCCGATGTTAATAAAATCCGTACTTTTATAAAAAGCTGACTTTCTAAATTCACAATATTTTTTTTAGCCGATAGCGGAAGTATTTAATCATTTTGCCGTTAATTATCAAAATTTATGTTTAATAGCAATACCTAAGATAGGCTTTAATTTTACGCTAATCGATGTAATTAGTTTTTTTTTTTTTTTTTAATGATTTGTGGACTAATTACCGAAATGCGAGAGCATTTTTACACAAATTTCAAAATATCATTAAAATAAATGAACTTTTGTTATTGTCACAGATAAAAAGAATATCCTTGTCTGTGGTTATCGTGTAAATAAAAACCAAAGCACTGCACAATTTAGATTTCCTTTTCATTCCCCCTTCTTTCAGCTTTTGATTCTAATTGATTGTGGTTTTTCATCTAATGTAAACAAACACTTCTCTTTCCTTAGTCATTTTTTTTTTTTTTTTTTTTTTTTTTACTTATTTATGAGATTGAACTTAACGATGATTTTTGTGGTTCTTCAGCTAGATCATAAAAGTAATTAGATTTGCTATTTTTGTTAACGTGATTTTAAAGATTAAAAAAAAAAAAAAAAAAAAAACGTGATTTATGATGCAAAAGGATTATTGGAATATAAGAAAAGAGCAACATCTTCCATATTTTCCCGTTCTTTTTTTGCTAACACCGGGGAGGCACTTATTTGTCTGTTCCCCACTCCACCCTTATAGCCAGCAGGCTGCAGGGTCATTTAAAGAAGTTTGACGGCAACTATGTTTACGCTGATAAATAGTAGAGCTGTACCGAGTACTCGTTATATACTCGGTACTCGGCCTACTCGGCCAGTTTGCCGAGTACTCGGTACTCGGCCAAATATGAACTAAGTATTCGGCCAATACCGAGTAGTTGTAAGAATTTCATTATTTTTATGTATTATTGAAAAAAATGTATTCATAAGAGTTGTTTTTTAATAACTAAACTAAAAAAATATGAAAATATAAACATAGTCATTAAACTTTTGCTGCAAACAGCTTTCTGCAGTTAAAACGGGCAAGTAGATTGCCACTAAACTCGATATAGAGACGATTCATGATTTGAGCTTATCCATTTTAGTTACAAGAATTTAAGTATAACCATCTTGTATGTGTGTAATATGCAATTTTTTTTTTTTTTTTTTTTTTTTTACAAAAACTTTGTACATAAAATTGTATGTATAAAACAGACAAAAATAAAATATTTTAGAAAAAAGAACCTTTTATATAATAATAATACTACTATAGTAGATAAAACTTTAGTTACATATTTGTGCAAATAAAAGTAAGACACTTTTAAAACTGTAAAAAAAAGATTGATTTTTAATTTAAAAAATAATTATTATTAAAAACGTAAATACACTAAAATGTTATTAAAAATATATTATCAAATTTGTTGTTCTGCAAATTATGGCCCGAAACCACCTACCTTTTTACTCTTCTAGAATTTGAAGATTAATGAAGTCTATCATGTTTAAAATGATAAAATATTTATTTTAATGTTCTCATTTCATATGTAAATTTCATGCATCTTAAATTAAGCCTGAGTGTATAAAGAACTTTTATATTCTCTAAGAATTATCTGAGAATGATTCGCATCTGAGAAAGACTATATAATAAAGAATGAAGTTATCAGTTATTATGGTTTTAATAATCCACTAAGCTGGAAGTATCAAATATAACAATGAACCTAATTGTGTATATACACTACAAAAGTTCTGAAACGTTTCATGTAAACATGCTGTTTGCCATTTAACTTAATTTTGTGTTCAAAAAGCCTTTTTTAAATTTCGAGATGTGCAAAATTCTTCATATATACGTCAGTTTCAATTATTCTTTCTTACAACTACTCGGTACTCGGCTACTCGGTACTCGGCCGAGTAGTAAAAGGCCGAGTACTCGGTACTCGGCTACTCGGCCAAAGTGCTACTCGGTGCAGCACTAATAAATAGTTTATACACCTGCTAAGTGTCAACTCGCTTTTGCAATAAGTAGAACACACAGAAAAGTGAAAAAGCTTCTAGAAAGAAAATTTGTATTAATAAAGCACTAAGAATATTTAAAAAGGAGAAAAAATGCACTATTTTGGGTCGTGGTGGTTAAATTTGGGAGCAAGAAGGGCGCGATTTTCGGGCATAAAGGGTGCGTTTTTTGGGCAAGGAGGGCGCATTTTCGTACTTTAAAGGGCAGTTAGGGCGCTCATAAAAAATTAAAGGGCAGGCAGGGCGCGACGCCCTTCTCAAAGGCTCAAAGGGGAACCCTGCAGTCACCAATGGAGAAAATAAAGCAGAAAGCAGCCAGATAATATTTATAATAAATAAAATTGACGGCCTTTTAAATCGATCTTGATTTGTTTTGCTGGAGCACTGTCAGTAATATGGAATAACTAGACTAGGAAATTTGAAAGATTTCAATAAGAATTAAAGGCAATGAAGTAAAAATTAAATATTTATCTCTTCAGACAATTTTTAACTCACTTCTTCAAGAGAACTAACTGTTTGACGACATAGAGGAATTTTAGTAACAAAGGACGATGTGGTAGGAGAGTTATAATCTTCTCTCGTTTCAGCAACGAATTCTGCAACACTCATTAACCCAGGCATTTTTAAAGTATATTTGTTTACAACGAAATAAATAACACAACAAACAACCACAGGAAACAGTACTACGATACACCCTTCTACTCACTAAACATCATTTCGCATCGATCAACAATCTGAACTTAACCAGTTAACCGGTTACGATCAAGCTAATTTTTGATATCAAAATAGTAGGTAGGTAGGTAGGTAGGAGAGAACATGAGATATATGCTTTGCCACTAGGGCAGCGTCATCTCGAAATATCCATTAGATTGATCCATTAGAGATCCGGGAAAACACTCTTAGAGAAGGAGAGGAGACTCATGGTCCCGTTACGAGAGCTGAGAGCAGTGGAAATAATATCACCGTAAGAGGAACCATCCGGGAGATTAAGAGCGGAGAGAAGTCGGCGCCGAACATTCCGATAGAACGGACAGTACAGCAGGATATGATCAGGAGTATCTTGATCCCAGCAGTGGCGACAAAGAGGAGAGAAGGAGAGGTTCATACAAAAAAGTCGCTGGTGGGTTATGATGGTTTTAGATCGCCAACGGGCCAGAAGTACATCCGCCCTGCGGGAGGGGGCCCACCTGGAAAAGGGTCTGTCCGGAGAAAGATACTCAAAAGGAGAGGCATAATCACTCTGCAACCAACTGTATTCACATTCATTGATCCAAGATTTCTTTAAGTCAAAGCGGAGATCTTCAGGAGAGATCCCAGGGATGGAGTGGCAGGTGTAAGGACCATTCTTGGCCAAGCTGTCCGCCCTTTCGTTGGGGTAGATGCCCTTGTGCCCGGGACACCAAGCAAATATGACGTGGTGCCCACGCTGATTGCAGGCATGGATAGCAGAGAGAAGGTGGAGTATAACTTTAGGAGAATGAAAAGACCAGGAGTTCAAAGCACGCAGGGCAGAGAGGCTGTCCGACAGGATTATGATCTGGGAGTAAGCAGTAGGAGCCTCGGAGATGGCAAGGACAAGAGCCAGGGTTTCGGCAGTGAAAACAGAGTTGTGATGGGATACCAAAGAAGCCAGAGAAAAGGTGGAGTTTGCATCCACCACCGCAATAGCCGTTTTGTGAGCGTCTTTTGAGGCATCAGTGGCCAAGAGAGTGCACAGGGGAAGGGAGGAGCGCCAATAGTTCCAGGCTTTCGCAATGAGAGCGTCAGGAATGGAAGGATCTTGGAATGGGAATTCGTCAACAACCACCTTAAACTGAAGGCAGTTAGGGGGAGGGGGCCAGACGAAACGGAGGACCAGCAGAAGAGAGCAATTTAAGGAGCAGCAGATTTCATGAAGTGGAGTTCCCCACTTCCAGTTCGCTGAAGGGCAAAGAACCTGGGACCTGATTAAGTCACAAAGACGGAGGCCTGGAGGGGAGGCAAGGAGACGGAGGAGAAACTGCTTAGTGAGGAGGGACAACCGAAGAGTCATGCTAGCGACACCAGCCTCACGGCGGAGAACAGGGATAGGTGTCCAGCGGGGAAGGCCAGTAGCAACCCTAATCGCAGCGTTATAGCAAATCTCAAGAGTATTTAGAGAAGAGGGAGGGGCGTCGTAAAAAAGGGGGGCACCATATTCTAGACCACTACGAATAAGGGAATTAATGATTTTCAGAGCATGATCGCTATTTAACCCCCGAGAACGATTAGCAACCGCCTTAATGTAGTTGATTTTCCGGAAAGCCTTCACTTTCAAAGTGGAGAAATGGTGGGCAAAAGAAAGAGACCGGGAGAACCAGATGCCGAGGATTTTGACATGGGAGCTCCATGGGATATTGAAACCCATAAGGATGATAGAAGGGCCAGGATCTCTGGAACGGGAGAAATTTATAGCAGAGCATTTATCAGGGCCGATTAAGAGCTTATTTGCCGAGCACCAAGTATTGATGCGGCACAACGTGTTGTGAAGTTTTTGACGAGCACGGTCTTCAGCCGGGCCAATAGCATAGACCAAAATATCGTCAGCATAGACAATAATATTAACACCCTCCTCAAGAGTTTCGACAACATCCAGCATGTACATGATAAACAAGAATGGGGATAAGACACTACCCTGGGGAACACCCTGATTACAGGGACCGACCTGAGAGAGAGCAGTCTTCCAACGTACCTGGATAACGCGATGTTTAACAAAGGAAGCAATCCAATGGCCCATCTTACCACGGATACCTTGAGAGGCGAGTTTGTAGATTAAAATGTCGGGCTGAACGGAGTCATAAGCGGCCTTGATATCTAGGCAGACAGCAGCAACGAAGTGGCGATTAGCACGGGCAGTAGAGACGTCTAGGAAAAAGGTGCTGAGGGCAACAGTGCAGTCCCGGGAAGGGATGAAACCGTAGTGATCTCTATGAAAGAGGTTCCGTTGGCCAGCCCAAGCTAAAAGCCTGCGAAGAATCATCCGTTCCAGAACTTTGCATCCCACCGAAGTGAGAGCAATGGGGCGATAAGACGCAATATCGGATGAGGGTTTACCGGGTTTCCGGATGGGGAGAATGATAGCCAATTTCCAAGAAGGAGGAAGGACACCCGTGTTAAATGAGTTATTAAATGTACTCCTCAGGGAATCCAGGTGCTGATGGGAGAGCTTACTTAACAGGTTAAGAGAGATTCCGTCTGCTCCAGGAGTTGTTGGGCGAGAGTGCTTGAGAGCATGGCTTAGTTCTTCCATGCTGAAGGGCTCATCGAGAATAGGATCACCATCACTAAGATCGTACGGAATGGGAGGTTCAATGCTATCTTTCGTGAAGTGTTGAAGAAAAGCCTGGGCTTGGAGAGAGGCAGAAGTGAGGGGGAATGGATTGAGGATGATATTGTCATCTACGGGGAGTTCGCGATTGGCCATCCGTTTTAGAATTTTGAAGATTTTCCCGTTGGAGCTGTTCTCCCGACAAAGATTGTCCCAGAAGCATCGTGAAGAATACTTGATGTAACGCCGGAGCTTAGCTGCGTAATGCTTGTATCGGAGCCATTCATCTCTAGAGCACAGGGAGCGAGCAAGGCGAAGGTGTTTTCGCTTCCGAGCAAGCAGATGGCGGCAAGTGCTGTCCCACCAGGGACGCGTTGAGTTATTCGCCTTAGGGTAGGTAGAACAAGTGTCCGAAAGAGCTTGCATGCAAGAACTCTCAAAGTCTTCGTAGTAGAGATTCGGTAGGTTCTCCCGACGGTTAAGTGCTGCACTAGCTTTCGACCAATTGTAGCACTTTTTAGTACTAGCAGAGGGAGGAGAATTATAATTCCTGAATAAAAGGATTGGATGGTGGTCAGAGTCATAAGGATCAGGATGGACATAAAACATAAATTTGTCATAAAGCGGAGGGGACACCATAGTCAGATCCAGAAGGGAGGGGGAGCTGCAAGGGCTAGAGCGAGTAGGAGATGTTAAATTGAGAATACATAAATCTTGTGAGGCGACCCAGTTTAGTAATTGACGAGTTCTAACAGGGATGGGGGGAGACCGGACACAGGCATTGATGTTGAAATCTCCAAGAATAAGGAGGGGGGAGTCACTGGCGGAAACAATCTCAGAAAGCCACCCCTCAGGGAGGGCACCGGAGGGGGAGTAAATGTTAATAATTATAGACCAAGAATGATCAAAAAAGACCTTAATGCCAAGGGCTTCAAAGTCCTGGAGAGGACAAGTAGGGAGAGAAAACCTTGTGGACGGAAGAGAAGAATGAACAGCAGTCAACAGACCACCGCCCCGAGCAGATAACCTATCAGCCCTGTAGCAGATCATACCAGGGAGGGAGACAATATCAGAGGGGGAAAGAAACGTCTCTTGCAGACACAAAATACGGGCGTGAAGGGAGGGGGAGTTTAGTAGCCAATGGCCGTTGGCACGGAAACTTCTGCAATTCCACTGGAGCAAAAATAACTCAGAAGACATGACAAGAAAAACAAATAACAGCAGAAAACAATCAGGACTTACCCCCAAAAACAGCCAGAGATCAGAAAACATGAGAGCGACGGCACAGGAGCTAGACAGCATGCGGAGGTTCAGGAGGAGGGCGGGAGCCAGGAGGCTCCAGAGCAACTGGTGATGAGGTATCCATGTTGAGAGAATCCGAGTTGGTGATGACAGGGTCTGTACGAGCTTTTTTGAGTCGTTGTGCGACAGCATCTGAAAGGGCAGTAGGGAGTTTTGGGGAACGTTTAACTTGTAAGTCCTGGATGTTAACTTGTAAGTCTTGGATACAGCCCATGAGCGGCTGTATGGTCGTCTCAACAAAGCTTTGAAGAGATTTTTGTAGTTCGGTAACCATAGCTTGCATGAGGGATGTAAAGTGGGTAGAGAGGCTCTGCATGGCCTCTTCCAGCTCCGTTTTGGTAACAACAGATGGGGAGGAAAAGCTAGCGGCATTGGCATATGATTTCGTTGAGGTGGTTTCGTTTTCTGCAAATCGTCGTCTCGCGTCGGCAATCGTGAGATGGTGGGTGGCACGGTACTTTTGGATACGTAACTCGCGTTGGTAGACTGGACAGTTTTTGTCATTTGCAGCGTGATTGCCACTGCAGTTAATGCATTTAGGTGTGGGACAAGAGCAGGGTTCTGTGTGCGATTCAGCGCATTGGATACATATCTTATTGTTTCGGCACGATCGAAGAGTATGATTAAATCTGTGGCAGTTACTACATGGGCGTGGTTTATCATAAAACAATGAAATACGGTATATTTGATACCAAAGTTTTACGTTTGCTGGTAAGGTCGTGCCTAAGATTGTTACGAGTACGGTCAAAGTAGGTTGATCCGTGCCCTGAGCTTTACGTATAAATCTTCTCGCCTCCAATATATGTAGGCCTTGGTAACTCAACTCTTCCGCTATGTCAGCACAGGATACAGAAGTATCGATATTATGAAGGAGAAATCTGGTAGAGATTGTTTCCCTCTGAATGAATGTGTCAACTGGTACACCAAGCAATGATTCTATGCTTAATATTTGTTGGGCTACCTGAACGTATTTTGTGGTAATGTACAGTTTATTATGCTGCGTGAGACGTAAGCTATCAATCTCATTGTAATTGGTGACAGTTTTTGCCAGTTCTTCTTTTAGAGCTTTTGGGTGCGTTTGCGGTAAAGCGCCGTTTTTGGCAGAGATTATCAAGGAAATAATGTCAACACCATCGTTGACAGCAATGTTTAACGACTCAGATAACTTATTTTCATTAGTAAAGAAATGCGGCGAGCTAGGCGACCCAACCTGTGACCGCCTTTCTGCCATAGACAAAAACAGGGTACACTGTACGTATGACAGAAATAAACAAACTATAAAATATCAGAACTGGGAGAAAAAAAAACCCTACTAGGGGAAAAAAGCAACTAAAACTTACCGAAAAACTTAGTTCGGTGACAAAACCCAACAGAAAGAAGCAAGGAAAATAGAATGAAAGCTACCCGAACGCATGCGAAAGCATACGCCTACCAAAACAGAAGAGCAAGACAAGTTGAGAGGGAGATAGCTGCAGGAACAACCACCTACCTACCAAAAAAAAAAAAATTAAAATTCTCAAAATAGTGAAATCATTAGGGACATTGACATTGACAAAAGGTTGGTTGGTTGCCTTTTACGTCTTACAAGTGTTGCGCTATGGTTAATCGGCGACGGTCTGTCTGAGACACCCTCCCCCTCACTAGGGTTGGTTTGAATTGAAGACATGCCATCACAATTTTGATCCTCTACAGAGGGGATGGTTCACTCGCTTCAGTGACATATGTATAATTTGGGATGGGAACATGGAAGACATTGCAGTCACGATGAATTTTACCATTCTACAGTCAGCAGCAAAAGTATCGAATCATGTTCTTAGACTGACTAAGAACAGGATTCACTCTATTAACTGTACTTTTTTTTTACATAGGAATTTTTGCTAGTGCTCGGATACTTTTGCAAGGCAGGCAAGCATATAAGTGTTAAAAAAAAAAAAAAAAATAACAAATTTAACTAGTGGATCTTCAGATCAGGAGCCTCAACGTCCTATTTGCATCAGACATTATTCAATAGGTCATTTTTATTTATTCCTTATTATATAATAGTATATATTGATTCGATCGACTTATTACCATAATCAGATACATTCCTGAGGGGGGCTACCGCCCCTATCAACTCCCTGCTGTATCTCTCTTTGTATACCTATTTGTATATCATATAAAGTGTTACGGAATTGTAAATAATTGCATCTATTTTTGTATAAATTCTTAGACTTAGTAAGTCGATAAAATGCTAATTTTGTACATTTCTAGTCGTTTTAGCGTTAAATAGCCTAATTTTCCTTTAAAAACGCATTAAAAAGCTCCAATAAGGGGAGAAATGGATTTGGCGACTGTTTCCCTCCTTGGTGATTTTTTTGGCGACCTTGGCGAGAAAATCCTTATTAGGGATATACCAAATATGAAAGCTCTAATCTCATTAGCTGATGAGATACGAGAATTTTCCAGTCTGTGTTCGATAGAAAAGTATAAAAGGAGCATTTTTTTTAGCCAAGGTGGCCAATCTCAGATCTGTGTCAGTTTCGTCAAATACTTTCTTTGCTTTCAGCCGCTTTGAATGAGACTTGCTTTATGTGTTATTGATAAACAGTTTGTACTGTTGTTTTGTTGTTGTTTAAGCTATGTTTACTGGTTGAATTGAAGCTGATACTTGGTTTATAGACCTGTATTTTTCTGGAACTTTTTCACTGAATTTTTGCAAGTTTCGCCTTTCATTTTCGGACAACTTACGAACCCCCAAGTACGCAACAATATGTATTCATAATAAAAGACGTTTCTTGTATTATTTCCCTGAAATTAATAAATACCAAATTTCGTAACTATCAAATTTCATACCAAAAAAAAAAAAAAAAATACATATCATATCGGAAATATTTTGCGTAACATTTAAACTAATTATCAATTCTATGCCTGCAATTTTCAACAGGGAAACATGCTTTTAAAATTCTAATAAAATTTCATTATATTTGATGGGGTGTAACCATGTTAAAATACACTTTTAAGAAATACCGACTATAGACCGTAATAGTACGAAATTCCTTTATGTATCCCAGAAAAATAGCTACAGTCATTATAAACGCCAATAATAAGAATAAACCTAATTAATTATAACTCATTAATTTTTCAAACTAATTTGACATTATTTGGATGATTACAGTACATACTCGGAATTATTTTGTGTGGTCCCATAAATTATTTAGCCTATACATAACTTTTTTTAAGAGTAAACATGATTTTAAACATCTTTATAATATATGTTAACTTTATTAAGTTCCATTCAGCATAAACGCCTTAAAGTGCGCGCTTAAATTAAAAATGTGTCCATAGGCTCTAATGTTACGAAATTCTTTCGTGTGTCTTTGTAAACGAACCATAAACATTGTATGCACCAGTAAAAACTATTCAGCTTATTTTGCGTTTAAAATTAATAATTGTTCCAAATTTAACATCGTTTGGATGACTACGTGACATTGTCAGAACACTTTTGTAAGGTCCTGTACATTAATTAGAAAGCTTAAGAGCACATATTTTCTTCAAACAACATAAGTTTAAGCATCTTACTCGCGTACTCTAGTTTCATTTTCTTCATTGGAAAGTAATGATATTAAAATGCGTTTAAATGAAATTCACCCCATACGCCGTAATGTTAAGAATTTTGGCGTGTCCCTGTACACAGTTTATAAAAAATATAGCAAAAGAAATTATACAGCTACTTATATGCCAAGCTGCAACGTGTGCGCCAATTTGCAAGCCAATCGAAGGATTTTTGCGGCCGCTATTGCGGTACATACAAATTCATCCCATAGGCCGTAAAGATAAGAAAAACTTTGGCGTGTCCCTATACACGAACGACAAATGGAATTCACACCTAACACTATGCAGCTAATTCCGTTGTGCTCATGAAAATGTGTACCAAATTGCAAGTCAATAGCGTTATTTTGGGGGCCGCTATCGCGGTACATACAAATTCTTCCCATAGGCCGTAATGATAAAAAAAAATTGGCATGTCCCTGTACACGAACTACAAATGGAATGCACACCCAAAACTATACAGCTAATTTCGTGGGGATCATGGACATGTGTACAAAATTTCAAGTCAATAGCGTGATTTTTGCGGCCGCTATCGCACGACAGACGGACAGACGGAACCCAAAATCCTTTTGAGTCTCAACAGAGGGCCTCCATTGACGTTTCGGCAAAAATTGGAAGTCAATAACTTGATTTTTGCGGTGGCTATCGCGGTACATACAGATTCTTCCCATACGCCGTAATGATAGAAAATCTTTGGCGTGTCCCTGTACACGAATTGCATATGAAATACACACCCAAAACTATACAGCTGATTTCGTGGGGAACATGAACACGTGTACCAAATTGCAAGTCAATAGCGTGATTTTTGTGGTCGCTATCGCGATACATACAAATTTCTCCCATAGGCCGTAATGATAAGAAAAACTTTGGCGTGTCCCTGTATACGAACTACAAATGGAATACATACCAAAAACTATACAGCTGATTTCGGGGGGCTCATGAACATGTGTACCAAATTTCAAGTCAATTGCGCTATTTTTGCGGCCCCTAACGCGCGACAGACAGACAGACACACAGACACAACCCAAAACCGTTTTGAGTCTCAACAGAGGGCCTCCACTGACGTTTCGGCAACAAAAGGAAACAAAAAATGTGTCAAAAGTGACTTAACCCTTAAAAGTTCACTATATACAGTTGAACCTCGTTAACGTGAATTACTTTTAACATAAACTGTTTCCACAACATTCAAAATGAAGATTAGTTTAATTATATAAAGATTAAACACTGATAGTATGAACTACTGATAACATGAACAATTTTTTTTATCCCCCTTTAGATTCACGTTAACACGTTTCGACTGCATTTTCTTTTGAATATTAACTAATTTCAAAAGTGGTATTGGTGTTTAGGTTAAGACCAGTTATCTACTCGAGGAACCTGCGCCTAAGGATACATGCCCTGGGCAGAGGAGTCTTTCTAAAGAGTCCAATCCCTTTTAGGGTAAATAGGATAAATATTTGTGCTTTTAAATGTGAAAATCTCTATCAAAAAGACGGATAAGATCAAACTTCTATGTTTAGTCATTTTATTTTATTTTTACTTTCTTCTATATACATATATATATATATACACAGAAGAAAAATTGTTGCATGCATGCATTATATATATATATATAGTATATACTAGCAGACCCGGCCACGCGTTGCTGTGACTAAGTTATACGTTGAATTATACGGCTGTAAACTATTTAGTACAGTCAAATTATTATTTACGAACAAAGACGAAAACGTTGTAGCCGATGTAAAAACCCACAGGGTTGAGATTTGAAACTTAGGTCAAAATTTGGAAGCGATTGATAAAAATTTTCGTAGTGTTGATATTAAGCACAAATTAATTTTATTGTAGGGTCCTATAAATTTTAATGGAGAAGTGATATATATTATTTCTAATGCTACTTTGGATAAAATTGCTAAAATGACTAATATATAAACTAAATTCTATTAAAATTCTATTAAAATAAAAGTATAAAAGAAACAGACGATTTTAAAATCAATTTTTATGGAGGAGTGAAATATAATATATGCTATAATGGATACTTTTACTATAAAATGACCTCATCATTTTAAATATTTTAAAGAGGGCAACAGCTGTAGTTATAAAAAGGAAAACAATAAGGCTAAACCAGAAAAATAAGTAAATTTGATAAATATTTTAAAACTTTAAAATTGGAAATCTTATGAAATATTGGACATTTAAAGTAAATACATGTATCATTTTAAATAGAAAAAGATTTTGGAAAAGTTTAGTGTATTTTAACGAAGTGATGAGAAGTTTTTGAGTATGTTAAAATTTTAATAGTAAATTCAAGTTAATAAAGATGGGAAACATTGAGGATTAAGATAAGAATAATTATAAGATTAAAAAAAAAAAAAAACTTTTTATATACCATGCTTTTAAATTTTAATATACTAATAATATACTAATTAAAAGAAAAATGATAAATATTCTATCATATTTTGAAGTCAAATTTGTTTTCAAATGTCTAAATAAAATATCTGATGTAAGATACTAATATTTTGCAGCGGAATAGATTTCATTTCTGTCATCCTTGGCGAAAAAAAAAGAATATCGCCAAATTATCTGGCGAAAATATCCTTTCAAAAATCATGGTTATTTTAACAACTTATATTAAAAGAGTAATGAATAATATGAAACAATATTTCGTACAATACATATTACATGTCATACATACGTACAATGAATAATACATATTACATTTCGTACAATGCATACATCTGGCATGTATATTTTCGTGTTACGCTTTTGATTGCCAAATAATAATAATAATAATAAAAAAAGCCAAGGGCGTCAGAGTTTTGAAATTTAAAATTAAAATTTTGCCAATTTGACAGCAAAATAATTCAATCTAACACCCGCGATAACTAATACATATCTATACCCAAATATAAGAATTAAAATCGGAAAATAAATTTCCTCGATTTTTAATAATTTCTTACAAAAAATCCAGTGGGCAATTAACATAGGAAATCTTTTTATTGGCTGCACAGACGGTCAGTGAGTCACACTTCGCTTGCGTATAGAACTCATAGATATAGTATAGCATATATAGAATAGAGTGATCATTGGGGAGAAAAAAGTTATTCCTTTTCATTTGGGAAAAGACGACGTTTTTACCAAAATATGGCCGTCTTTCTCCGAGTGAATACACACGGGAATACATACTAATATTTTAGCAAATAAAATTTATGAATAAATTATTTGCTAAAGGGGAATGGAAGACTCCAGATACAGTTTCAAATTCATATTTCTTTCTTTCTTTCTTTTTTTTTTTTTTTTTTTTTTTTTTTTTTCAATACCACTTAATGGCTGTTTCCAAAGCTTTTTTTTTTTTTTTTTTTTTTTTTTTTTTTTTTTTCCCGGCATCAAAAATCTTTGTACGATAACATGGGGATGAGAGATCTATATATATTACTATATCTATGATAGAACTACATTAGCACTTTATCAATGTGTATAAAATCTTTAAATTGATTATGACGTCAATTTTCGTGAGATGCATAATTTAACTTTTTATAATTTTATAACGTTCACATTTGATTAAATGTATTTATTTTTATGTCGAAAGAAAATGAACTCGTATTTTTTTTTTTTTTTTTTTGGCAACAATTAAATTAATGGAACTCACAGATATTTTGGAGCAACTTTAATAAAGGTCTATAATTAACAAATAATTGCAATAAAACAATATTGTGACAATAAATTGAGATAAAAACTATCCTATCTCTCAAGTTGGACCAAACTGCACACAGTGTGCAAAATTTCATTAAAATCGGTTCCTTAGTTTAGGAGTTTACCCCGGACAAACATCGTGACACGTAATTTATATATATATACAGATATATATATCTTATGAGTTTAATATGAGGAGTACAAAATCCACTATTTACTGACCAGGTAATATATAAAATATTAAATTCAATTTCTCACAGTGACACATATCTCCACCAGTTCGAGTCCAGGTACGTTCGTCATACAATAGCTCGGAGATTTCCGTGGTTTTCTCCGAAATTCGAGTAAATACGGACTAGATCCCGTTAGAAAGACCATAAGTGGAGGGCACACGCCCCCAGGGTTAAAACCCTTGTGTAGTCAATTGGCTTTAATCCTAATTTTAACACCGTTGAATAAAAAACTGATAAGTGTTTGGTTTCAGGTTGGAACCAATGAACGTTAAAGGGTTAAATGGTATACGACATCAGGATACTTTTCTGTTTAATTTCTCTTCAGTCGAATGTTAAGGTAAATTATGTAAATAAGATAAATATTTTTGTTTTATAATGTGAAAGTCCTTACTAAAAAGCAGCATAAACCTCAGTGTTACGTGATTTTATTTTATTTTTACTTTCTTCTGTATCCATAAGAAGAATAGAATCCCACAAAATTTTATATTTAATTAGACCTTGAAATGAGTTAGTACTGATTACATTTTGGAGTACATTTCCTAGCAGGTGGCGCTGCTAATCTGTATTTCCCCCCCTTTAAGAGATGGTTTTATCGTAACTTTTGCTGGTCCTTCAGAGAGGTGACTTTTTAATAGAGGTTCAGAAAATAGTGATTGGAACAACAAATTCTACAAGTTACATAAATTTAATTTTTCAGATATACATAATACATTAGAGATGGGATAAATAGTTACTTTTCAGTAATAGGTTACTTCATTCCATACTTCCTTTGGTAATATGCTTTTGCGACATATTATTTTTATAACCTATTACTTTTTAGTTTATATATGGCCAATATCTTTCTAATCCTTTCGGGATGATATACCATGTATGCATGTGTCCTGCATAGTGGATGCGGTTCATTTTTTTTAAGTCCCAATGCTTTCGAATAGTAATCTTTACTTTATTTAACACTAGAATTTCTTCAATTAAAAAAAAAAAAAAAAAAAAAAAAAAAAAAAAAAAGCACTAATATGAAATAGTGGTAGAGTCAAAAGTTTACACAAACGTTTGTTCCAATCGTGTAAGCTTAAAGTTCATTAAACCAATTCCTTTAGACACGAAAACAGAATATTTCAAATAATATCAAGAAACACGTACACGAGAGCCGTTTTCTGAAAAAAAAAAAAAAATCTTCATATTATAAGCCATATATGTAATTAAGAAACAATTAAATAATAATAACAAATTTTTAAGAAACATGTTTAAGGCATCCCAAATTTTAAACCACCGAGTTACTGTTTCTTTTGATTTTCCGAAGAACTTGAACTTTCCAGATTGACAAGAAAATTAGTGTTTTTCACTCATACTTAGCAAACAGTCACTTTGAATATGTTTTCTAAAATTAGAAACACTTGTTTAAAAATATAGATTTTGCTTGCAAAAAATGCATAAAATGATGTATTTTCTCAGACACTTCATTTTAACAAAAGAGCATAATAACTATTCTTAACACCTTTACTCATTTTAAATCTTAAAAAATAGTCTCAAGAAAAAATCAGATAAAAAGAAAAAAAAAGTTAAGAAAGCTAAACAGTAAAAATAAATAAATATTCAAATTTCTTCTCAAATTATTCTTAATTAAACTTAAACAATATTCTTGATAAAACCACAATAAATAAATGCTTCCGAACACTATCCCTATGCTGTATGCGATTACGCATTTTCAATTCCATCTGCTATAAACAATTAAAATATAAACAAACATTCCTTCCTTTCAATTATCACACTCCCGAAACATCTGTTTCCAATACGCAAGCGAATCCAAACCTAGCAAGTGTAATCCCATTCCTCACCTTTATAACGAAATAATAATCAACATATAATAATCAAATTATTCTTGGTTAGCAGGTAAAATATACTCTATAAAAAAAAAAAAAAAAAAAAAAAAAAAAAAAAAAAACGACGCACCAAGAAGGAGTAATGCAAACTGGACACAAATTGACATACATACAGGTTTCGATAGAAAATGCAAAATTTTAAAGTTTGGCTGCCATCGAATGAGTATGAGACGCTGCAGCGCATCTTAACTGCACAATTGGCAGAATATTAAAAATGAGAAATTTTGATTCCAGGTCATGAATTCTTCGAGAATTTTATTCCGTCTACTCAGAAAGACAGTAACTATGCCTCTATGCCTCGCGTACAGGTGCACAAACAACATACGCAGATGTCAGCATTTGAGTGTGGTGTGTAGTTGGGATCAAAGAAGCCGGTTGGTCTAATCTGCGAATTTTTTGACAATTGGATAGAAGCGGTTCCACTATTAGATGACATTGACAGGAATGGGAGAACCATGGCCGAACTCAGCATCAGGGAGGAAGCGGTCGACCTAAAGAGAGAACCAGTCAATCGCAAAGCGGTACTCAAAGCTCCACTTCATCATTATCGTCGATCCTACGTGCAACTGGTACTTCAGTGGCTTCAAAGACCCTTAATAGGCGGCTCAGTGAAATGGAGTTGAACTCAGTCCCCGGATCTCTCTTTTACTGAGGACGTTTGAAGCGTCATGAAAAGGGTCCTGCAACCAGCTCGGGATTTTGAAAATCTAACGCACCAATTGGACAGAATTTGGCACGATACTTCACAGGAGCACTTCTGCCAACTGTATCAATTAATATTAAGCCGAATAAGTGCGTATATAAGGACCAGAAGTGGACCAACGCGTTATTGAGTTGTTTACTTTGTGAGGCCCTTTCTCTTGATTAAATCATTAAAATTTTTTGAAACTGTAATCAATTGTTTTTCTTCACATGTACATCACATCTACCAATTTTTGTTCCATTCGGATAACTCCTTCTTTGTGCGTCTTTTTTTTTTTTTTTTTTCTTTGTTATAGAGTGTATATTCAGAAAATAAGTTTAAAGAAACAATTTACTTTATTTTATTTTTAACTAGCAGGCTTTGCCCGCTTCGCTGGTCACTATAATTAAATGAATTCTCAAAATTTAATCACTAATTTTTTATAACACATTATAGATAAAAACTATTAAAAAAAAAATCCCATTGAAATCGCTTTGAACATTAATTCGAGTACCTGCTTCATTCGGCAGCACTTTTCTCTCCCGTGCTATGTCATCTCGAGTCCAGTGGCGTATCAAGGGTGGGGTGGAGGGGGCAGCCCGCCAATAGACTCTGGTCAAGAGGGGGGCCTCCGAAGAAATTTATCTTTAACTTTGAGCATTAAAATAATAAAGCCAAGAATATAATTTATAATACAAAACAAAACCTTACTTTCAGCTTTACTTGATGTAACTTTTAATTGGTGAAGTACTTTCTTTTTATCTTTTAAGTACATATATCTGGTGAAATTGTTTTGTCAATATTTTAAATTGAAACGTTGGTTACAATTCCAATTTAAGCTGTAAGTTTCTGTCTATAAAGAGCTTTAATGTACAAAACGTGACTGTAACTCTAACACTAAAAGAAATTAATTTATGCAAAGTCTGGCTAAGGCAGGGCAAGCGAGGATAATGTCTCTCGCCGTTTTGTTGATTTGGATTTTTGAATCTATTTTAAAACTTAATTCAATGTATTTTTATAATAACAATTAGGTATTTGAATGAAGTGCAAGGGGGCCTCAATATAGGAGAGGCTCAAATTATGGGGCCCCAATTAAACTTTCGCCCTGGGACTCCAGAGAGTAGGTTCGCCACTGCTCGAGTCTACATAATCAGGTTTTACTGCCTGCCGCAACGCCTTTTCCCGCCATTTCAGTTTGGTTATTTACTGGACGACAGATGGAGCTGCTATCATTGACGGATGCAGAATTTAACTTTTGAGGAAGGGCGGGGCAGGGTTAAGATTTTTCAAGATGTTATTCCAAATCAATGAACAATGTACAATCGTAATATTAGTGTGCATTCCGTAGATACATTAGGCTGCATTAAGAAATTGTTGCAATAATCGATTTATAAATATTATATGGTGAGGTTTTAAAAAATTTATTAAATAAAAAAAAAAAAAGTCCTTCCGGCTTATTCGGAAGGGAAGGTTGATTTCTTTTTCCTTATCAAGTAGCCGTCATTTTGTTTCAAAAATTCGGCTACAAATTATTAATGGAATTGGTAGAAATATTGATGTAGGCTATGCACATATGGAGTTTTAAGCAAATCGGTTCATAAATACCTTTTTAAGTGAATTTAAAATTTTCAATTGGCCGGCACTTGGAAACAAGATAGTGGGCCAAGTTAACAAATATATTGAATGCATTTGTGAGATAAGTATATGTACAAATTTAGTTCGAATTAATTCAGAATCTCAAAAATCATCGTGTTGAAAAATTAAGTGCACAGAAAGTTGATCAGTGAACTAATCTAAGATATTGTTGCAAATTTGTAAATAATTCTATTTTTATTTTATTTTATTAGTACTGAGGGCCTATTAATCTCAATCTGAGATTTTTGCGTTGTCGATTTCGATAGTTGGACATTTGTCGAAATCTAAAATTTATCGAAAATATAATTGAAAAATTTGAAAACGATGTTATAATTTGAAAAAAAAAAAAAAAAAAAAAAAAAAACTAATAGTCCTCCGTCCTGAACTAAATTTTGCTTTTGTCAGAATTTCATCAAAATCTTTTTCTTTTTTATTATTATTATTGAAGGAAAAAGAAAAGAAAATTAATAATAATCAGTATCGTTACAAGCGATATCGAAAAAGTTTTTTTTAATAATTTTGAATTAGGAAATAAAAAGTGCGCGTGAAATAATATGAAATAAAAATAAGTAAAAAAATGAATTTAATGATTTAATGTTTTTGTTTTTCGGGGGCTGCTCATGCATATAAAAAATGCGTATTAAAACGAGTCGAAGAAGGACTCTTAATAAGTATTGAGTTATATTACGATAAATACGATATATTAGACTTATCGTCCAGGGTTAGTAGGCATTTTCGTTGAAAGAAATAGTTTGTTCGTTCGGTGCAACTTGCACATTAGTCCCTTGAGATACAACTTTCACATTAGTCCCTTGAGGTACAACTTTCACTTTAGTCCCGTCAGGTACAACTTGCACATTAGTCCCCTTTAAATTTTTTTAAATTTATTTATTTGTAAATTCTTTCAAAGAGGCTTAGTAAATTGATAAAATGTTAATTTTCTGCATTTCGAATTTGTTTTAGAGTTAAAACAGCCTAATTTCTCCTTAATATTGCATTATAAAGCTTCCATAAGGCAGGTAATGGATTTGGAGCCAAATTTGGCGACTTTTCCCCCTTGGCGACTTTTTTTGGCGAGAAAATCCTTACTATCGATATACCAAAGATTGACGCTGTAACGTGATTGGTTAACGAGTTACGTGAAATTTCTAAATTTTTCTGGGTTCGATAAAGGTGTATAAAAGGTGGCCGGACGCGCCAAGTCAGTCAGTCGCAGTTAAGTTTCGCCAAACGCTTGCATGGCTTTTGAAGGAGTTTTGAGCCTCTTTGAATGAGCCTTGCTTTATGTTAATACTTTGATACAGTTTGAACTGTGAATTTGCTGTTGGCAGCTGTTATTTAAGCTGTGTTTACTGGTGAAACTGAAGTTGAACCGAACTGTATTCTTCTGGAATTTTCTGTAAATAAACTACTGAACTTTTGCAGTTTTCACTTTTCATTCTCGGAAAACTTACGAACCCGCATGTACGCAACAATATTTGTAAAATAAGTCCACTGTTCAACTTTAGTTCGAATAAACTCAGTATTTCAAAAGTTATTGCGATTACAAAGTCTCAAGTGGCAGAGCGCAAGTGGACGCAACTTGGAAATAAACTTGCCTTAACCGAAATCATAGTTGTTTGAGTGATAAATCCATTTTTCAACTTTGGTTTGAATTGATTAAGTATTTCAAAAGTTACCGTGATAACAAATTTTTAAGTGGCCGCCACCTGGAAACAAAAGAGTGGAGCAAGTTGCCCAGCAAACACATCCAAGATATTCGAAGCATAGGTTCACTATCAAACTGTGGTTCGAATCAGTGCAGTTTTTCAAAAGTTATTGTTATGGCAAATTTTCAGGTGGCAGTCTAAGTGGCTGCTACTTGGAAACAAAATGGCGAAACAACTTGCCCAGCGAAAACATCCAATATATTTGTATAATAAAATCATTATCCAGCTCCAGTTCAAATTAAATCAGTATTTCAAAAATTATCGTCATAAGAAATTTTCAAGTGGCACCACTTGGAAAAAAAAGCGGAGTGAGATGCCCAGCGAAGTTATCTGAGATATTTGAATGATAAATCCGCTAACCAAATTTGATGCAAATTGATTGAGTATTACTAAAGTTACCATAGTCATAAATTTTCAAGTGGCTGCTACTTGGAAACAAAATGGCGAAACAACTTGCCCAGCGAAAACATCCAATATATTTGTATAATAAATTCATTATCCAGCTCTAGTTCAAATTAAATCAGTATTTCAAAAATTATCGTCATATTTTCAAGTGGCACCACTTGGAAAAAAAAGCGGAGTGAGATGCCCAGCGAAGTTATCTGAGATATTTGAATGATAAATCCGCTAACCAAATTTGATGCGAATTGATTGAGTATTACTAAAGTTACCATAATCATAAATTTTCAAGTGGCTGCCACTTGGAAATAAAATTGCGGATCAAGTCACCACAAGTGAACTTATCCAAGATATTTGAAACATAAGTTCACTTTCTAACTTTTATTTGAATCAGTTTAGTATTTTAAAAGTTATGGTGATGACATATTTTCAAGTGCCAGTGTGATTTCAAGTGGTCACCACTTGAAAACAAAATGACGGAGCAACGTGATTAGCAAACTCATCCAAAATATTTATAAATTCACTGTCCAAATTTGGTTCGATTCGGAGTATTATTTTAGAAGTTATCGTGATTTTAAATTTTCAAGTGGTAGCCTGATTTCAAATGGCACCACTTAACTTAAGATATCGGAAACTTTGTTAAATATGGCTGATAAAGTTCATTAATAAACTTGATTGAGACACTTATATTTTCTATGTATACATCAAAATTCAAAGAAATTTGGAATGCGCTTTTTACAATGTAAATTTGAAATTTTCAAGTGATCTCCACTTGAAAACAAAATGGCGGAGCAACTTGGTTAACAAGCTCATTCAATATATTTATAAGATATTAGTTAAGACACTGTCCAAATTTGGTTCGATGGAGTATTATTTCAGAAGTTCTTGTGATTTTAAATTTTCAAGTGGTAGCGTGATTTCAAGTGGCCCCGCTTAACTTAAGATACCTACCACTTTATTAAAAATGGCGGATAAACTTCATAAATAAACTTCATTCATGAAGACCCTTATGTGGCCTGTATTTACATCAAAATTCAAGCGAATCTTGCTTTAAATATGCTTTTTACAATGTGGGTTTGAAATTTTCAAGTGGCTTCCACTTGAAAACAAAAAGTCGGAGCAACTTGGTTAACGAACTCATCCAAGATATTTATAAGATCAGTTCACTGTCCAAATTTGGTTCGATTTGGAGTATTATTTCGGGAGTTATCGTGATGACAAAATTTTCATTATAGATAGATAAACGAAGTGATTGCAATAGGTCGATTTCTAAAGAAATCAACCTAAAAATGAATACTAATACATGCTTGCATGCGTTTTTGTAACAAATTAACGGGAACTGCAGTTAAAAACATAAAATGTAATTAGGGTATCTATTGAGGTGGGGGGGGGGGGTAATCATTGTTCAAAAAAAGATAATCCCATGTAATATGTACGTGCAACAATGATTACAAAATTTACACTTAGTTAGGATCTCACGTCATTATGATTTGTACAAAATAAAAGCATTAAAATGTGATTTATAGAAATAACCCTCACAGAACGTAATGCTTTGGAATTTATTGGGTGTTCCTGTACATAAACCAGTACTTGTATTTACCCCAAATTTAAATTTGGAATATCCCATAGTAAACTTGAACGTCTACCAATTTCAAGAAATTCGTAAATATTTACGAAAGTTACAGAGCTCACAGAAAGACAGACAAATAGACTAATTCATACAATAATCACTCTTAAACATTGTTAGAAAATGTTAAAAACGATTAATGCAAACGAAAATGCAATTCCTGTAATTTCTAATTATGACCATTAATGTAACTAAATATTTTTTATGGACCTGTAAATCTTAATGCTAATTATATTACATTCTAAAGAAAACTTTTTTTTCAGTGCATATCTATTGTTAATGGCAATTTAATTATGATTTGCGGGAAATAAATATGTTAAAATATGATTTATAGAAATATTTCTCATGGGATGCAATGCTTTGAAATTCTTTCTGGTGTCCCTGTAGACAAACGAGTGGCAGTATTTACCCCGTTTTCAACAGGGAACATCGCATAGTAAACTTGGACAACATATATGAGTTTCAAGGAATTGCAGGAATATTTATGGAAGTTAGTTCGCAGACAGATAGATAAACCAAAGTCATAAATACTAATGCTTTTTTGCAGTAGTTTAGTTTCTAAGAATTATTTTATATCTTGGAGAAAATTGATCATTTTAACATCATTTTTGAATGAATAAGGGTCTTCATTAAGCCCACTGAAAACTCTTAGTAAAAATAATAGGTTTAGCTGGTAATTTTTATCTAAACTATGTATAATATTTAAATTTTGCAATTTAAGTTCAACACTACTCTCTTAAAAGCTTTTTAAATTATTGCCGAAACGTCAGTGGAGGTCCTTTGTTGAGATTCAAAACGGTTTTGGGTTCTGTCTGTGTGTTTGTTTGTTTGTCTGTCTGTCACGCGATAGCGGCCGCAAAAATCATGCTATTGACTTGAAAATTGGTACACATGTTCAAGAGCCCCATGGAATCAGCTGTATAGTTTTGGGTGCGTATTCTAGTTGTAGTTCGTATACAGGAACACACAAAGTTTTTTCTTATCATTACGGCCTGTGGGAAGAATTTCTATGCACCGCGATAGCGACCTCAAAAATCACTCTATTGACTTGCAATTTGGTACATATATTTATGAAACACAAGGAATTTTAGCTGTAGAGTTTCGGGTGCATATTTCATTTGTAGTTCGTGCATAGGGACACACCAAAATTTTTCTTACTATTACGGCCTATGGGCAGAATTTGTATATACCACAACAGCGGCCACAAATATCCTCCGATTTACTTACAATTTGGCACACACGTTAAGCTCTGTATAGAAATAGCTGTAAAATATTATGTCTGCATTTTTTATGGATTGTATACAGGGACAAATTCTTATTATTACGGCATATGGGGTGAATTTCGTTTAAACGCATTTTGACATCATTATTTTGCAACCAATAAAATGAAATTAGCGCACATCACTGAGATGCTTAAACTTATGTTTTGTTCAGAAAATATGTGCTCTAAGGTTTCCAGTGTACATAACATTTAAGAATTAGATAACTTTGTGAAGTCTGCCACAGATATTATGAAAGAAGGGAAATTTGATGTTAGGGGCTGTGAAAGTACAGCTTTTCCTGAAATATCTTCTCAAGATTCTAAAACACAAGTGTTAGGCTTAATATGGAACAAATACTCTGATACCTTAGAAATAGATTATGAACTATTAAAATTTGATAAGACAGAAAAACTAACGAAACGAAAAAATTTGTCATTTATTCGTAAAATTTTCGATCCGACAGGTTATATTGCAAGTAGGGAAAGAAAACCGCTTTTAACGCAGGAGGGGGGTGCAAGGGTGCAAGGCGGAGCGGGGGGAGCCGTGCGGGTGTAACACCACCCCTGAGGGTCTAGATGAGTTGGCGTCGACCTTGAGACACCCTCTGACTTAATCGTGAAACGTGATGAGGGTATTAATTTATGTTGTTAATGAATTAATATTAAAGAGCGGTTTTTGTAAAACACGATGGTGGTTTTAAAAAGAGGTTACTTTTTGACAAGTTTTAAAAGAAATGCTATTGTTTGAAAAGGATTCAGTCATTAAAATGGTATTAATTACAGAATAATAATAATAAAAAAAAAATTAAGGATTTTATTACAAAAGATGTGAGTGGTTTTATCGTAAAAGATGACGATGGTTTTAAAAACAGGTTATTTTTTACTAGTTTTTAAAAAGAATGCTATTGTTTGGGAAGGATTCAGTCATTAAAATGATATCAATTACAGAATATTAATTACAAAACTATTAATTAAGGATTTTCTTGCAAAAGATTACAAATGTTTTACGAAAAATGACAATGGGAGTAAAAATAAGTAGCAAAAATGAAAGAAAGTGTAAAAATAAAGATGATCGATTGGGATTCGAACCCGGCACCTGCTTGAAGTAAAGGAACAGTAGTTTACAAGTATTTTAACCACAGTTCTATAGAAATATGACTTGATGAATCTATTTTAGATAGGAATGCTGTTGTTGAAAATGAATCAATCATGAAAATGATATTAATTACAGAATAATAATTAAAAAGTATTAACTAAGGATTTTCTTGCAAAAGATTTACGAACAAGAATATGAAACGAGAGTGTCACTAGTGAAAATTAAGTATAATAACTTGATTGATAAATATTCGTTAAAAAAAAAAAAAAAATAGTTTTCCCATAAAGTGTTTTCATTTCAACCCAGTATTTTAACCTACCTCATCATAGATAATATTTTAAATGTGAGATATTAGGTAATTCTAATTAACGATTTTAAACAATTTTCAGTTATTCAGTAAAAATAGTTTTTTTTTTTACAATTAGTTAATAATATTTAACGATTTAAAGAAAATTCTTAAAGTTTTTTCACTCCTAACTTTTTCAACTTGTAACGTATTGATCTAAAATTTAATAAATAAATAAAACAATAAAGTATTAAAGTTTTTAGCTGACTGCATTTATTTAAAACATAATTGAAAAGGATTTCCACCAAGACATTTTTTAATATTATACTATCTTCTTTTAAAACAACCCCGTATTCAGATCGAGTGGTTTAACAAGGGTAGAAGTATTTATCTCCTAAAGGCTTCTCTATCTCTAGGTGAAAATTGAGCGAGACAGGAACGAATAAGCTGAGGGGAGAGGCTTTTGTATCTACTATTCAAACAATGTTACATTTTTTGGCAAAACACTTTGGTTTTCTTATAGAAGTTTTCGAGAAATTATTTTCTGTTAAAAAACTTTCCATAAAAGCGATTGCAAAAAATTATATGAAGTAAAATTCCTGAAGCAGAACTGTGCAAATTATTCCACTTGACATGAATTTCAGATAACTTAAATGTCTCACGAAAAATTCATCGTTAAGTTGAATACATTTACTTTAATCTAGTTAGTTTTCTAAATCTTTTGAGCGTACTTGAAAATTTTTCTTTCACATTCAATAAATTCTCTCGCACTTTTTAAAAGTATATAAGTTTTCAAACGTAGAGATAATTAGAAGTTTCCCTTTATTCGTTTTAAACATGATCTGCCTGACACCCCCTAATGACAATGTTTGAATTTTTTGTAATTCATTCCCAACATTAGTTATTTTAAGATGCGTTTCCTAAGAAATATTCAACGATCTGTCTCGTTTTCACTAATTTTACCAATTTCTACCTCTTTAACACAGGGAAATTCCCCACCTTATAACCTATCTTTCACTCAGTTTTTCTTTCTAGATATGCAAGTTTGTAAAAAAGAAAGTTATCTTTGAAAAAATACAGAGTTAAAAAAAAAAAATACTGTATAATTTTTAAAATTCATTCATGTTCATAGATGCATACTTAGATTTTTCTAAAGTTTTCATGCGCATTTATGCATACTTAAAAAATATTTTAAACAAGTATTGTAGTTTTCAAACATATAATTATAAACTGAAAAGTTTTCGCACAAATTATTTTACTTGACATAAATTTAACTAACATTTATAAAAAAAATACCATTAAATCCCACTTCTTATAGGTTACTATTCATTAAGTTACATACATTTTCCTCATCTTTATTAACTTTCATAGTTTAATAATTTTTTTATACACTTCCCTGATTCTTTACATTATTTTACAGTAAACCTGTACAATTTAGTGATAAATATACAAATAGGAAAACATTTAACATGAATTTGGCTTGATTTAAAAGCAATTTAGTAATATTTTCGAATACATATTACAAGATTTAGGATGTATTCGGTAGAGTTTAAAATACATTTGGTGATTAATTCAGATTTGGCAGGAAACATACAGTATAAATGAAGAGCAAAAAAAAAAAAAAAAATCATCACTTACTAACTTATTTTTGCGGAGTGAAAACGTCTGTTTTTTAACCTGAATTCAGTGTAACATATTAATAGTTTAAATTGGAGCAAGAGATGGATCTATCTGCGGAGACACCTATTTCAAATCAACAACCCGCTATATCACAAATCGATGACAAGAAGTTATCTAAAATTTCGATTTGTTCAATTTGTAATAAGACTTTTTCTAAAAAATCTAATTTAACTCGGCACGTAAAGAATCATTCGGGTGTGAAATCTTTTATTTGTAATGTATGTCAAAAATCATTTAGTAGACCTGACGATTTGAAGAGACATTTAATAATTCATGAAAAGTTTCCTACAGAATATGGATGAGAACAATGTAGTGAAAGCTTTAATCCCAAGTATGATTTACTGAATCATATTAGAAAAAATCATAAAAAGACTACAACTAAGCATGCTTGTGAACTATGCAGTGAAATCTTCAGATGGAAATATGAATTATTGAAACACATGAGAAAGAATCATCAAAAGCCTCCACCACAAGATGAGTTGTTAGATTCCATGAGAAAAAATCATCGAAAGTCTTCACCACAACATTTTTGTGAAAAATGCAGTGAAGTATTTAAATATAAAAAAGATTTGCGTCATCATACATTAGACAAACATTGATCTCCTTTAGCGCAAGTGTAAATAACGAATTCTTCTGATCAAGATTTGCTTAAGGAAAACACTAAACATTTTAAAAGACAAGATGCTCTTAATGTGTTTATAACCACTACCTTTGACAATAAAAACAATGATATAGATTTGTTATCCTTTTTTAATAATTTAAAAACTGATATTTTAAACGAACTGAAATTCCAGTTAAATGAGAAAAGAGGACTGAAATGGCATACAATTGTCAAAGTTAAACTTAGCCGTACTGTGCAAGAAGGGGGTAAGGACCCCCCCCCTTTTCGATCAAATACTTTTACTTCATTTTCCTCAATGAGTTTTAATAATGATCTTGAAAAAGCTTTTGCCAAGATGATAAAGAGTTCCGAAGAATTTAGTGAACAAGGATCAGACTGAATTTTAGTAGAAATTATCGAATTAAAACTTCATATGGCTAAATACATTCCCTTTTTTTCATGAAAAACTAGAATTTCCAGTAAGATTTAATTATTATAGTATCATATAAGATAATAATTGGCTAAATTTCTACTAATATTGGCTATAGTTATAAAACTTTGGCATAAAATAAGAGAATTTGGCACTGATTATTAAGTAAAACTGAAGAACGAAGAAAAAATTTGAACCCACGTTTCTGTTCAACAACCCCTTTCATCAAGTTTTGAGGACGAGAAGTTGTATAAACTATTTATTTGTCCAACTTGTAATAAGACATTTAAAAAAAAATCCTATCTAACTCTACACATGAAGATTCACAATGATATAAAAATTAATACTTGTTATGTATGCGAGAAAGGATTTGTTACTTTACATCGTTTAAAAAGTATATAGAAACCCATAGAAAAATTTCCATAAGATACGAATGTGAGCATTGTGTTGAAAATTTCAATCGCAAGTGTGATTTATTTAAACATAAGAGATTATTTCATCAAAAAGTCTTACCTGAATCTCTATGCATTATTTGTAAAGATACTTTTAAACGCAAGTACGAATTAGAAAAACATCAGAGGAAGTTTCATCGTAGACCTGAATATCTATGTGAGGAATGTTCTATATTCTTTCCAACCAAACATGCTTTTTTAAACCATAAGCGAAAAAGTCATAAAAAGACTTTTACATACATACTGTTGTGACGAATGTACCGATACTTTTACATACAAACGACATTTTTTAAAACATAAAAGAAATATGCATAAAATATCTTCCATTCAAACTGCATGTGATGAATGCTCTGAAACTTTTCAGTGTAAGTATGAATTATTACAACATAAGAGAAAGAATCATTTTAAAGACTTTAACATATGTAGAAAATGTAATGAACGAAGTACTAACGATGAATTGCCAACAGTTAATAATGACAGTGAGAATCTGGACTTGTTAAATTTTTTGGATAATTTTTACATCGAATGTATGAATGATGTTTTTGGTTTATCTTCCAACAACTTTCAAAATGAAAATATAGACTTAAATTTTTTTTTTTTTGAACAATTCGAATGTGGAATATATAAGTAAAAATAATGTTGATGATTTATCTACCAAAATTGAAAATAACGACTTAAATATTTTTAACCTGATACAAACTGATTTACCTCTAGCAAATTATGACAATAAAAGTCTGAACTTGTTAAATTTTTTGAATAATTTTAATCCTAATTGTTTGAATAATGTTCACGATTTTTCTGTTAACGGTGAAAATATGAATTTGAATAATTTTAGTGCGAATAAAAATGAGTTAGTAACAAATGAGCTAGCAACAGATAATTTTAACAATGAAAATCTAGACTTGCTAAATTTTTTGAATAACTTTAATGCCGAATGTATCAACGATATCCCAACAATATAGATTTGTGTGAATCTATTGTTTTATATTATTGTAAATTAATTTCAAATAAAAAGATTTCAATGAAAATGGCTTGTTTTAATTTTGATTACAAAATCACCTTTTATATAATATTTTCTGTTAGAATATAAACTTAAGTGTCATCTTTAAAAAAAAAAAAAAAACATGTGAAAAGTTAATTGCGTAAAATGTATTAGAGATATACTTTTTTCATTACTGTAGAAGTATTGTTTGAGTATAATATTTTAAACACTAAGTGAAGTAGTTTTACAAACTTACAAACTTTCATCGAAGAAGAAAAAACTCGTAAAATTGTTTTACTACTCATCCATTAAGTACTTGTGAAAATCTTAAATGAATTTATTTTTCTAACAATTTTTCTGAAAACTAACTTATAAAAATTTTTAGATATACTTACGGTGTTAGTATTTTCCTAAGTATCATGCTTGAATCTTACTTTAGTAATGTATGTTCAAAGTGATTTGTACTTAAATAAAATTACAATCTCTATTCTGAAGAGTGTAAGAATAATTTTAGAGTAACATCTTAAACTTTTATATATAGATACGTTCACGATTGTATTTTAACGTTTTTTTATTTTTAGAATACAGAAAATATTTTGTAAGAATTGTGAAAGCTTAATTTTAGAAGTTTAAACATTTTAAACATTTTTGTCAAATGTTTTCTTTATGTCACATCACTTAGAAAAATTTAACTGTTTTTAGTAGGATTGCTAACACAAAACATTAAGTTAGAAAATTTGTAGATAAAACTTATATGATACGAAAAACCATATGCGAATTAATAACAAAAAATATATATACTTTCAAGTTTAGACATGGTTGTACAAGCTTGAGGAGACACTAAAACCTGTTGCTGACGTCATACAACGTGTGACGGAAGATTATAATCATTGGCTATGAGTTTCCCCCAACACACTACGTCACGATCCCATGATGTGACAAAAACAACCATTTTGCTCGCACTTCACGCCTTTGCTGGACTTGTATTATTTTACTCTGCATATAAAACCAATAATCTGTAAAAAAAAACTTTGTCGTTTTTACACTTTGTTATAAAAATTTTTCGTTTAAACTTCAAATGATACATTTTAGACATCTTTTCAGTAAAAGGAAAGCTGATACTTCTCAAGTTAAAAAAAATTATGCTTGATTAAAAGCCCGATATGGCTTAACCAGTGTCCTATAGGAATAATTCAAACACATGCATTTTAAAACATTGAAGTTTCATCCAACTGAAAATTAAAAAAAATGATTGGCAAAATGAAGGATGAGTTAAATGGGGAAGTGACAGAAAATTACAAACTCGAAAAGACTCCTTTATTCCAAAATGTGTTCTGTAAAATCGAACATTATAATAAGAACAAAAGTGTGTCTGTTTTCACCCTCCCAACTTTTCATCCCCTCCGTGGTTTGAAGGGGTGAAGATCTATTTTTAGAACTGTACCACGTGACTCCACACCTGTATGTTTTTTATCGGAATAGATTCTGATACTTTCAGTGAGTGTTTAATTTTGAATATGTAAAGTGAGATCATTTCTCGCTCCTTTCTTTTTTATTTTACTTTTACTTTCTTTTTCTTTTTCATTAAATATACAACTTAAAATCAAAAGATGGTATCAATGGTGTTTCTTCAAACAATTAATAATATTATTATTTTACAGAGAAGAAAAACAAATAATAATAATAAATAAAACATTGAGCTACAGGTTCATGGGACAGCCGACTCCTCAGAACAGAAAAAGGTAAGCTCATAATTTTCATTACTTCTGTTTTTGAACAAATGAATAATTACTTTCATTTTATTTGATTAGCGCAGAAAGCGCAACCGAGTGCATAAAATTAAATATTAATAAAAGTTGCAATGGAGTTTGTAGGGCTGAAGACTAAAATGTACTCTATCAAATCAATTAAAAGTGAAAAAAAGAGAGCGAAAGGAAGGTGTATCCACCCAGGTTGTTCGACATAAAATTAGCCATGAAGACTATTTACAGTGTTTACACCAACAAAAAACAAGTATTGAAAAACAAATAAAAATCGGCGAAGAAAATCATCATTTGTTTTCAATTCGTCAAAACAAAAAAATGTCTTAATGCATTTGACGATAAAAGATATATCTTGGAGGATGGTGTTAGCTCAATGACAAAATATCATCCTCTGACTGCTTGTAGCTATATTAACATACCTACAAAACTTGCTTAAAAAGATTTGGGGCGTCACATGTTATATGCGTAAAAGCAGATTTCATGTAGAGTATGGTATGAAAATCATTCACCGCGTTTGTTTATAAGGCTACACAAAAGAACTAGAAAATAGTGGGGCAATACTTGAAAATTGATGGAAATATACTTTAGGTTGTGCTGTGTGTTATTAATATAGGATTATATATATGTGTATCATTTGGTGAATATATAATATTTAGAAAATATACAGGGCTGCCAATAATTAAGTACTCGCTTTCTTACCCCCTTAATCTCCAACCTCTATTTATAGTATCAAATTTCAGGGAAAGAGAAAATCGTGTGAAAGACGAGTGTCACACCAGATTATTTACTTTCTCTCACCCATATATATAACAGATAAAATATTGTTTTGGATAAAAGTTTTGAAATTGCGATTTTGTTATATGTACACGTTTTGAGGTTCCCTGAATCCGAAAATCAGGTTTTTAGCGGTTGTTCTGTATGCGTGTGTGTGTGTGTGTCTGTTATCAGCATATATCAAGAACAAATGACAGCAGGAAGTTCATACTCGGTATCCTAATATGTATCATATAGGGATGCTACATTAAACTTTTTGTTGAGATCAAGCAAATGATTCGTGTACAGGGACACCCGAGAGAATTCAAATACTTTACATCTATGGGGAAAATTGCAGGTAAGTAGAGTTTAACACATATAGGATGTACTAAACCAAATGAAATGAATATATATGTATATACTAGCAGACCCGGCCACGCGTTGCTGTGACTAAGTTATACGTTGAATTATACGGCTGTAAACTATTTATAGTCTGAGATCCGGCTGCAAAATTGCTACATTCATCGAGTATGTAATCAAAATCAGATTTTTATATTCAGTTATAAAAGGAACAATATGTTTTGGCCGGGTTGCCTAATAAAATGTGGCCGCTAGTATTTTTAATTAAATTAATATTAATTGACTTTTTGGAGAGAAATTTCATTCATTTGTTATTGAAATAAACTGTACTCCACATCACAGACATATACATAGTGAACTTGAAAAGTAATGGTTGCCGTTGCGCGTTTGGCCGCTACCCCTTCGCAGCCAGGTGCAAACAGGTAGTTTTTTGGGGCGTTTTTACGTTCATGGCGTATATTCATCATTTATATATCAAATTAAAGCTAATTTTTTTCTGCACATGGTAAACTTCGTCTGCCAATGTAAAAGTGGCCGCAAGTAGGGGTTGCCAGCTGTTAAAGATTGCTTAGAATGAAAATTAGCGCGCTACATCGTTCGTCAGACAAGGATGGCGATAGCCAATTGTACGCGTTTTTGAATCTTTTGCGCATGCGTCGATTGATAGTGTTCGCAACTATTCAGCTGCATTTTCATCAGTGTTGCCAGACTTGGGGATTTTTCTCGATTTCGGGGATTTCTGAAGCTTCGGGGAAAATGTTTGGATTCAGATATTTTGTGGGGCGTAGTTTAGGGAAATGTTTTTTTTTTTTTTGGGGGGGGGGGGGAGGGGGATATGGGGTTTTCTTTAAAATTGGCATTTACTTTTACTTAAAATCCGCACCGAAAAAAAAAAAATCAAGTGTATCAGATGATAATGCAGTGATTCTGGATTTTATTTCTGAAATAGGAAAGTAATGTGTCCTTGTCTCGTACCCTGTTGAAAGGTGTCCTTGTCTCGTATTGATTCGGTGCCCATGTGGTTAGGTTATAACTGCATGATAGGCTTTGATCATAGCAAAACTCAAACAATCGAATATTTATCACCTATCAATGAGTCTCCAACGTCACTAGCAATCGGTCAGGAAACTCTTAACATTGCTAAAGAAGTTGCTAAAATTTGTAATCAAGATCAGATTATAGTCACTTACGATTTAGCAATAGCCAAATTGGCTATGCAAATTCAAAATACTAAAAAACCTGAATTCGATAATGTATTTATTAATTAAGGCGCATTTCATATGCAAATGGCATACTTCAAAGCCATAGGTAAATATATTGACTCCAGTGGGTTAATAGAGATTTTGGTAGAAGCTGAGGCCCTAGCGGGAGGATCAATGAATAGTTTCTTGGATAGCAAACACTTTAATCGGTGTAAACGGCTACATCCTTTGACTTCTGGTGCCTTGCAAGTTCTTCATTTTGAAATTTTTTTTATCAGAAGTTGAAAGTGATTTTGAAACATTAAATGAAGGTTTAGAAGCGGTAAGAAATACTTCAAGTGAAATTAATGAAAGCGTTTTAATTGACTCGTTGCAAAAAATACTAGAGGATTACAAACAGTTTCGCGAAGTCACACTGCAGGGTGGCCATGGGAAGACTGCTAAGTATTATTTGCAATACACAGAACCCGTCAACATATATCTTCGATTTTCTAGAAGTATTCGTTGCAGTAATTTTGAGCTTTGCCTTGATTCTACCTTCGAGATGTGTGATTACTTCTTTGCGTTCAATCTACCAAATTACTCCAAATGAGCTGCTATGTATTTAAGTAATTTAATCAAGCTGAAAATTGAGAACTCAACTCTGGTTATGGAATTTCGTGAAGGAGCCTTTGGTATTAGGCGCACAAAATCATGCTTAAGTAGATCGCCTGTGGACCTGACTTTAGAACAGACGATTAATGGTGATGCTGGTAATACTTTGACTGGTGTTAGCCATTTTACAAACTCTATATCTGCACGACAAAGATGGGCTCTTAGCCACAGCATGAGGGCTAAAATCTTATCAGTAGTAAAAACAGAAATAGGATTATCACAGGCTGATGATAAATCACATTCCCTACAAAAGAGTCGAATTGAAAAAAATAACAAAACTTTGGACAGCATTATTGAAACCATAAAGAAAACAATGAATCCTTTTTCTGAAAACCTGGACAAAAATATTTTGTTCAATCTGTCAACTGGGAAGGCGGCATCTTTAGATGTCGCAAATTGTTTACTGAACAGCAAGTCATTGGGTCAAGAACAAAAGTTGAAATTTTTTTCAGAATATTTTGAAGATCCTATAAGATTTGTAAAATCAATTAGACTTAATAAAATACATAATTTTGGATCTGATTGTGTAAAAAAATGATCAAGAGTAACACCGGAGACAACAAAGCTTTAATTAAAATGGAACGAGATATTTTTGGACGGCTGTTGGCAATAGCTATAGATAACAAGATTGACATTGAGTACTGTTTGTCATATCCTCTTGCACCAATACCTCCTGCACTATTCCATTGTTCAGGCTACATGCTCAAAACGGACAAGTCTGCTTTAAGTAAACAATTAACATCACAGATTGTATCAGCCAATCCCGGACAAATTGATATAGAAATTATTGATGGTTTCTACTATTTGTATCAGATTGGCTCTACTTTGCCGCAAACATTTGGAAAGCTAGCTGAATCGATATTGGTGAAGCTTTGTTCAAAAAGCGCTCGCGAAGTACATATCATATTTGATAGGTATTTAACGCCTTCAATCAAAGATTGTGAAAGACAAGATCGACAGGAAAGTGATATTCCATATACAATTAATGGTCCGTTACAAACGAGACCCAGTGATTTTACAAAAGCTTAAAGAATTTTCGTTTTAAAGAAGCTCTAGTTAAATATTTAGCTTCTCACTGGGATAACAACTCTTTTGTTTCAGTATTAGGAAACAAAAAATTTTTTATTACTGTTGGAGAACAATGTTTCTCATATTGCTCTTCTGGAAATTGCGTTGTGAAACAAGAGGAAACTGAATTAGAATGCCAACATGAGGAAGCAGATACGAGAATAATATTTCATATAAGCAAAGTAGGTAAAGAGTCTAAAATATTGGTGAAAGCAAGTGACACTGATATTTTAATAATTCTACTAGGTAATCTGCACAAATTTCCTCATTTACAAATTTGGTTGGCAAATAGTACATCCAAAAAAAAGAATAGTAAAGACGAAATATGTATAAATTGTACGGAATTGTCAAAAAAATTGAGCCCAACTTAATGTATTGCGTTGCCAGCGTTTCACGCATTCACAGGTTGTGGCTATACGACTGCATTCTTCAATAAAGGGAAAGTAAGGCCCTATAACATTTTTGTTAAACACCCGAGAATTCAACAAGTTTTCGCATCTTTGACTGACCCTAATGACATTTTTGACGAAAGTAAAACTGCTGTAGTCCAAGAGTTTACGTGCCTTATGTATGGTATCGTTGATTGCCAAAATGTTAATACTGGAAGATTCATTTTGTTCAATAAGACGTATGCTACAAAAAAAAAAAGAAAAGTTTTTGAAAAAACTTAAGGGTTTCAACTCAACTCATATTCTACCTTGCTGGAAATCTTTAAAGCAAAAATTGTTGCGGACGATCTTTGTTAATTCGATGTGGCTAAATGCTACTGAGCCGAATTGTATTAAGTTTAACGCAGAAAATAATGGGTGAATCCTAGATGATTTTTCTCAAACCAACATGGTTCTTAGGAGATTCAGCGCCAATGCAAGTTGAAAGTGTGCTATATAATTCTATTATCATTCGTACTGATAATGAAGAGGATTTTGATATTTGTGACGATGAAAGTGATGGCTGCAATGAAAGTGAGAGTAGCGATGATTCAGATTTTGAATAAATTATATAAAAATGTAATATAGGTTTCATTAAATATTTAATCCTTTTTTCAATGTTCCGTTTAATTTGACCTCAAGTAATTTGTCCTATTTACTGAATATTTAATTAATATGTAATCTATAATAATAATAATTAAAAAAAAAATCAAATATTTCCTAAAACATTACAGGTATAATATAAATTTCGTCTGCATGAATAGCCATGGTTATTATTTTTCACAAATATTTATTATATGTTCTAATTATATAGAGAAAAGACAATTTGATTATTTATTGAGAAATAAATGTTTTATATTTATAGGGAATTTTAAATGTAACCACACAAAAATTTATTAATTATATTTCTTTTGGAGTTCTGAAATTCTTTTCTACAACTGTTTGTGCCATTGGTTGCGAACACTATCAATTGACGCATGCGCAAAAGCTTCAAAAACGCGTACAATTGGCTATCGCCATCCTTCTCTGACGAACGATGTAGCGCGCTAATTTTCATTCTAAGCAATCTTTAACAGCTGGCAACCCCTACTTGCGGCCACTTTTACATTGGCAGACGAAGTTTACCATGTACAGAAAAGAATTAGCTTTAATTTCATATATAAATGATGAATATACGCCATGAACGTAAAAACGCCCCAAAAAACTACCTGTTTGCACCTGGCTGCGAAGAGGTAGCGGCCAAACGCGCAACGGCAACCATTACTTTTCAAGTTCACTATGTATATGTCTGTGATGTGAAGTACAGTTTATTTCAATAACAAATGAATGAAATTTCTCTCCAAAAAGTCAATTAATATTAATTTAATTAAAAATACTAGCGGCCACATTTTATTAGGCAACCCGGCCAAAACATATTGTCCCTTTTATAACTGAATATAAAAATCTCATTTTGATTACATACTCGATGAATGTAGCAATTTTGCAGCGGGATCTTAGACTATTAGTACAGTCAAATTATTATTTACGAACAAAGACGAAAACGTTGTAGCCGATGTAAAAACCCACAGGGTTGAGATTTGAAACTTAGGTCAAAATTTGGAAGCGATTGATAAAAATTTTCGTAGTGTTGATATTAAGCACAAATTAATTTTATTGTAGGGTCCTATAAATTTTAATGGAGAAGTGATATATATTATTTCTAATGCTACTTTGGATAAAATTGCTAAAATGACTAATATATAAATTAAATTCCATTAAAATTCTATTAAAATAAAAGTATAAAAGAAACAGACGATTTTAAAATCAATTTTTATGGAGGAGTGAAATATAATATATGCTATAATGGATAATTTTACTATAAAATGACCTCATCATTTTAAATATTTTAAAGAGGGCAACAGCTGTAGTTATAAAAAGGAAAACAATAAGGCTAAACCAGAAAAATAAGTAAATTTGATAAATATTTTAAAACTTTAAAATTGGAAATCTTATAAAATATTGGACATTTAAAGTAAATACATGTATCATTTTAAATAGAAAAAGATTTTGGAAAAGTTTAGTGTATTTTAACGAAGTGATGAGAAGTTTTTGAATATGTTAAAATTTTAATAGTAAATTCAAGTTAATAAAGATGGGAAACATTGAGGATTAAGATAAGAATAATTATAAGATTAAAAAAAAAAAAAAAAAAAAAAAAAAAAAAAACTTTTTATACACCATGTTTTTAAATTTTAATATACTAATAATATACTAATTAAAAGGAAAATGATAAATATTCTATCATAGTTTGAAGTCAAATTTGTTTTCAAATGTCTAAATAAATTATCTGATGTAAGATACTAATATTTTGCAGCAGAATAGATTTCATTTCTGTCATCCTTGGCGAAAAAAAAAGAATATCGCCAAATTATCTGGCGAAAATGTTTAATTCCTTTCAAAAATCATGGTTATTTTAACAACTTATATTAAAAGAGTAATGAATAATATGAAACAATATTTCGTACAATACATATTACATGTCATACATACGTACAATGAATAATACATATTACATTTCGTACAATGCATACATCTGGCATGTATATTTTCGTGTTACTCTTTTGATCGCCAAATAATAATAATAATAATAAAAAAAGCCAAGGGCGACAGAGTTTTGAAATTTAAAATTAAAATTTTGTCAATTTGACAGCAAAATAATTCAATCTAACACCCGCGATAACTAATACATATCTATACCCAAATATAAGGATTAAAATCGGGAAATAAATTTCCTCGATTTTTAATAATTTCTTACAAAAAATCCAGTGGGCAATTAACATAGGAAATCTTTTTCTTGACTGCACAGACGGTCAGTGAGTCACACTTCGCTTGCGTATAGAACTCATAGATATAGTACAGCATATATAGAATAGAGTGATCATTGGGGAGAAAAAAGTTATTCCTTTTCATTTGGGAAAAGACGACGTTTTTACCAAAATATGGCCGTCTTTCCCCGAGTGAATACACACGGGAATACATACTAATATTTTAGCAAATAAAATTTATGAATAATTTATTTGCTAAAGGGGAATGGAAGACTCCAGATACAGTTTCAAATTCATATTTCTTTCTTTCTTTTCTTTTCTTTCTTTTTTTTTTTTTTTCAATACCACTTAATGGCTGTTTCCAAAGCTTTTATTTATTTATTTTTTTTTTTTTAGGCATCAAAAATCTTTGTACGATAACATGGGGATGAGAGATCTATATATATATTACTATATCTATGATAGAACTACATTAGCACTTTATCAATGTGTATAAAATCTTTAAATTGATTATGACGTCAATTTTCGTGAGATGCATAATTTAACTTCTTATAATTTTTTAACGTTCACGTTTGATTAAATGTATTTATTTTTATGTTGAAAGAAAATGAACTCGTATTTTTTTTTTTTTTTTTTTTTTTGGCAACAATTAAATTAATGGAACTCACAGATATTTTGGAGCAACTTTAATAAAGGTCTATAATTAACAAATAATTGCAATAAAACAATATTTTGACAATAAATTGAGATAAAAACTATATCCTATCTCTCAAGTTGGACCAAACTGCACACAGTGTGCAAAATTTCATTAAAATCGGTTCCTTAGTTTAGGAGTTTACCCCGGACAAACATCGTGACACGTAATTTATATATATATACACAGATATGCGTAAAAGCAGGTTTCATGTAGAATATTGTATGACAATCATTCACTGTTCGTTTACAGGGTTACACAAAAAACTAGAATATAAAAGGATATTATTTGAAAATTGATGGAAGTGTATTTCAGTTTGTGCTATGTGTTATTAATATATCAGTACATTTATGTGCACCATGTCATGTGTATATAGTTTTTAAAAGATACACAGGGCTGCCAGTAATTAGGTGAAAACATTCTCTTTTATTGAATGTAATTAATAGAAGTGCTTTTATTATGATATTTTACCCTGTCTAGGAAAATTGCTCAAGTATTGAAATTAATTCCTTATACCCATACGGTAAATAAAGTATATTTTTATACTTTTATTTTTTAAAACATTTTTTTACGACAAGTAAAGTCTTTTTTAATTTTCAAAGAATATTTATTAAATATTCATCGCTTGTTTAATTCACGGAACCTCTAAATGTGTAAATCTAGCAAAATCTAAGTTTCGAAAATTTGATCCAAAAACAATACTTTCTCTATCATTATATGAGTACGAGAAAATAATTAAGTTTTGTAATAAATAATAGACATTCATATTCTTATTCTGTAAATCCAATGGTTTTAATTCTTTTTAAAAAACAATTACAAAAGCTAGATCTGGAACACGAAATACAGATCCTTAAATATTCATTCGTCTTGGATTGATTTTTCTATGATTAAATACTGATCCAAATTGCCCTGAGCAATCTATTGTGTTAAATATCTAGAAGCAATGCTTTTTAATGCGATCTGTTAAATGTGCTGAATTTCTCAGATCCACAATATCAAAGAAAAACTTTAAGAGAGGACCACACTTTCTCCGTTCAATCTCACAGATTAAAGATAATCGATGAAAGGAAGTTTAGAACTTAAATTATTTATAGAAAAGGAAAATCGATTTGTACGCCAAATGTTAAGCAAATGAATATATAAGTTTCTTTTGAGAGACGTGAGAAGTAAACATTCAAATATTCATTACAAAATCACGAGACTTTAAAATAAAGAAGCAAAGAAACGCGGAAATTTTTAAAGAAAGGGATTGTCATCCAAAGAATACTTTTAAGAAAAAGTTTATACAAATGTATATAGATATATATATGTATATATGTATTATATACATATATATATGTATATATCTTAATATATATAAATCTCGTGTCACAATGTTTGTCCTCAATGGACTCCTAAACCACTTAACCGATTATAATAAAATTCGCACACCATGTGCAGTTCGATCCAACTTGAGAGATAGGATAGTTTAAATCTCAAATTATAGTCGCAATTTTAATTTATTGCTAATTATTTGTTATAATTTCAATATTTCATTATTTCAATTTCTAATTATGATTAAATTATTTTGAATACATCATTCGAAAGATATTTTAAAGTTCTTTTAAATTATCGAAAGTTTTCACCAGATTTACACGTTTTGAGGTGTCCTGAATCAGTTTTCTTTTATATCTCAGAAATTAATTTAAAAAAATTTCATAAGTAATACATCATTTGAAAGCTTTGTTGACTTGATACACATTTTAAAGTACTTTTACATTATCGAAAATGGAATTCGAGATTTCACCCGATTTACACGTTTTGAGGTGTCCTGATTAGGTTTTTTTTTTTTTATCTCAGCTACTAATTAAAATAATTTTATAAGTAATAGATCATTAGAAAGCTTTTTTTGATTTGGAATCGAACAGTGGATTACAGAAATTTCTACCGCCAGATGGCGCTGTAATACATTCAAATTTCAATATTTCAATTTCTAATTATGATTAAATTATTTTTAATGCATCATTCGAAAGATATTTTAAAGTTCTTTTATATTATCGACAGTTTTCACCAGATTTACACGTTTTGAGGTCTCCTGAATTAGTTTTCTTTTGTATCTCAGCTACTAATTAAAATAATTTCGTAAGTAATACATCATTAGAAAGCTTTTCGAACAGTGAAATACAGAAATTTGTACCGCCAGATGGCGCTGTAATATTTTAAAATTTCAATATTTCAATTTCTAATTATGATTAAATTATTTTTAATACAGCATTCGAAAGATATTTTAAAGTTCTTTTAAATTATTGAAAGTTTTCACCAGATTTACACGTTTTGAGGTGCCCTGAATCAGTTTTTTTTTTGTATCTCAATTATTAATTAAAAAAATTCATAAGTAATACATCATTTGAAAGCTTATTTTAGTTGATACACATTTTAAAGTACTTTTGCATTATCGAAAATGGAATTCGAGATTTCACCCGATTTACACGTTTTGAGGTGTCCTGATTAGGTTTTCTTTTGTATCTCATCTACTAATTAAAATAATTTCATGAGTAATACATCATTTGAAAGCTTTGTTGATCTGGAATGGAACAATAGATTACAGAAATTTCTACCGCCAGATGGCGCTGTAATATTTTTAATTTCAATATTTCATATTCTTATTATGATTAAATTATTTTTAATACATCGTTCGAAAGATATTTTAAAGTTCTTTTACATTATCGAAAGTGGAATTCGAGATTTCACCTGATTTACAATTTAAAGTGTCCTGATCAGGTTTTCTTTTGCATCTCAGCTAATTGAGTAAGACCGTTCAAAATTGGTATATGCAAGTTAATTAGGAGGGGCTGGAACGGTGGGGAAGGAATAGGCGCGCAGCGCGCATGGGTTTGGGACCCGGTGCGAGTTTTTACCCGATGATAAAAGATTTTTTTAAAATTTAATTTTCTTAATAAAAGTTTGAGTTGAGAAGGAATATGCGTGTACAGCGCACGTATATCCTCAAACGTGCGCGCGCAGCGCGCATGGGTCTGCGCTGCCGAAGGCAGTGGCGTCCCGGTGTGAGTTTTTACCCGATGCTAAATGATATATTTTTTAATTCCTTTTCTTGAGAATGAAAGTTTATGAGTAATAACATGGAATTTTGAGAAGTCATAAGGATGGTGAAGGAATACTTGCGCGCAGTGCACGGGTCTACGCTGCCGAAGGCAGTGGGGACCCGGTGCGACATTTTTCCTGATCAGATTTTTTTTTTCTTTTTTTATCACATGATAAAAATTAATGCAATTTTGAGAATTCATTAATTATTGTGATTCATTTAAAAATAGTGACCAGCGAGCCTGCTAGTATATATATATATATATATATATATATATATATATATATATATATATATATATCTGTATATATATATAAATTACGTGTCACGATGTTTGTCCAGGGTAAACTCCTAAACTAAGGAACCGATTTTAATGAAATTTTGCACACTGTGTGCAGTTTGGTCCAACTTGAGAGATAGGATAGTTTTTATCTCAATTTATTGTCACAATATTGTTTTATTGCAATTATTTGTTAATTATAGACCTTTATTAAAGTTGCTCCAAAATATCTGCGAGTTCCATAAGTTTAATTGTTGCCAAAAAGAAAAAATACGAGTTTATTTTCTTTCGACATAAAAATAAATACATTTAACCAAACGTGAACGTTAAAAAATTATAAAAAGTTAAATTATGCATCTCACGAAAATTGACGTCATATAATCAATTTAAAGATTTTATACACATTTATAAAGTGCTAATGTAGTTCTATCATAGATATAGTAATATATATATAGACCTATCATCCCCATGTTATCGTACAAAGATTTTTGATGCCGGAAAAAAAGCTTTGGAATTAGCCATTAAGTGGTATTAAAAAAAAAAAAAAAAAAAAAGAAAGAAAAGAAATATGAATTTGAAACTGTATCTGGAGTTTTTCATTCACGTTTAGTAAATAAATTATTCATAAATTTTATTTGCTAAAATATTCGTATGTATTCCCGTGTGTGTGCACTCGCGGAAAGACGGTCATATTTTGGTAAAAACGTCGTCTTTTCCCAAGTGAAAAGGAATAGATTTTTTCTCCCCAATGATCACTCTATATATATCATATTATATCTATGAGTTCTATACGCAAGCGAAGTGTGACTCACTGACCGTCTGTGCAGCCAAGAAAAAGATTTTCTATGTTAATCGCCCATTGGATTTTTTGTAAAAAATTATTAAAAATCGAGGAAATTTATTTCCCGATTTTAATCCTTATATTTGGATATATATATGTATTATTTATCGCGTGCTTTAGATTAAGTTATTTTGCTGTCAAATTGACAAAATTTTAATTTTAAATTTCAAAACTCTGTCGTCTTCGGCTATTTTTTTTTTTTTTTTTTTTTTTTTTTAGTGCTAGAGGCCTATTTCAGTCGGTACATTTGTCGAATTTTTATAGGTCACTCTTAATTAGTGCTAGAGGCCTATTTCAGTCGGTTTATTGAATGGGGATTTATTGAATGAAATCCCCCCAAGGCCCAACTTTGACATGAGTCCCCCCCAAGGTACCCCTATTTCAGTCGGTACAGCGTTGTCGAATTTTTATAATACACTCTTAATAGTGCTAAGGGCCTATTTCAGTCGGTTTATTGAATGGGGATTTATTGAATGAAGTCCCCCCAAGGCACAGCTTTGACATGAGTCCCCCCCCAGGCCCAACTTTGAAATGAGTCCCCCCCAAGGTACAACTTTGACATGAGTCCCCCCAAGGCCCAACATTGACATGAGTCCCCCTCCAGGCCCAACTTTGACATGAGTCCCCCCCAAGGCACACCTTTGACATGAGTCCCCCCCAAGGCACACCTCCCCCTCATTGGGAAAAAGAGAAAAAACGTTGTTTTGCGGCTATAAGACAGTTTGGACTTCCAACGTTATTTGTTACAATATCTGCAGCTGAAACACATTGGTTTGATTTAATGAAAACTTTATCATGCAATTTAGATCTTCACGAATTAACTAAAGAAGACTTTGTCGATATTAACAAGTTTAGCAGTAGGTCTCTGGCACTAAATTAAAATCTGTCAATGTCAGATTTTCATGTTTTAAATAATGCCGTGTCTGTATATATATATATATATATATATATATATATATATTTTTTTTTTGCATTTGGCGATCAAAAGCGTAACACGAAAATATACATGCCAGATGTATGTATTGTACGAAATATAATATGTATTATTCATTGTGCGTATGTATGACATGTAATATGTATTGTACGAAATATTGTTTCATATTATTCATTACTCTTTTAATAAAAGTTGTTAAAATAACCATGATTTTTGAAAGGAATTAAATATTTTCGCGAGATAATTTGGTGATATTCTTTTTTTCGCCAAGGATGATAGAAATGAAATCTATTCCGCTGCAACATATTAGCATCTTATATCAGATATTTTATTTAGACATTTGAAAACAAATTTGACTTCAAACTATGATAGAATATTTATCATTTTCTTTTAATTAGTATATTATTAGTATATTAAAATTTAAAAGCATTGTATATAAAAAGTTTTTTTTTTTTTTTTTTTTTTTTTTTTTAATCTTATAATTATTCTTATCTTAATCCTCAATGTTTCCCATCTTTATTAACTTGAATTTACTATTAAAATTTTAACATAATCAAAATCTTCTCATCACTTCGTTAAAATAAACTAAATTTTTCCAAAATATTTTTCTATTTAAAATGATACATGTATTTACATTAAATGTCCAATATTTCATAAGATGTCCTATTTTAAAGTTTTAAAATATTTATCAAATTTACTTATTTTTCTGGTTTAGCCATATTGTTTCCCTTTTTATAACTACAGCTGTTGCCATCTTTAAAATATTTAAAATGATGAGGTCATTTTACAGTAAAGTTATCCATTATAGCATATATTATATTACACTCCTCCATAAAAATTGATTTTAAAATCGTCTGCTTCTTTTATCCGCGATTGTAATGATCGATAGATGGCGCTTTCTCAACACTGCAGTTGTTAGTAAACATAGCCACGTGTGTTCCATTAGTGTTCTTTTTGTTATTCTACTTAATATTCGTACTATAATTTCTCCGCCATTACATTATGGAAAATTGATTGCTTTTGGAAAAAACACTTCAGTTTATTCAAAGTTCGATCGGAAGTAGATTTTTAACTGAAGTTGAACAAATATTAGTTTCAAATCATCTGATTAATTCTTTACTTCCATTAGCCGAAGCAACTGAAATTTTAAATTTGTCATTTGGAAATAAATGGAAGCTCAATTCTGGATTTCTTGATCCTTTGGAGTTAGATTGTAGCACACAACAGTATGCGTTATCTTTTTTACCGTATTTATTCATTTTTATTCAATAAATATATGTGAAACTAAATATCGGCAAGCAATGGCGGCTGTATGGAATTCGAATTAAACCATGTTTATTGTAATTTCACCTTAGCCCACCAGAGGGCGAGCATTTCATTACAATCGCGGATACTTTTATTTTAATTGAATTTTAATAAAAATTAAATTACATATTAGTCTTTTTAGCATTTTAATCCAAAATAGCTTTAGACATATTATATTTCACACATCCATAAAAATTTATTTTTAAAATCGTCTGCTTCTTTTATACTTTTATTTTAATAGAATTTTATTATAATTTAATTTATATATTAGTTATTTTAACATTTTTATCCTAAGTAGCATTAGAAATAATATATATCACTTCTCCATTAAAATTTATAAAACCCTACAATAAAATTAATTTGTGCTTAATATCAATTCTACGAAAATTTTTATCAATCGCTTCCAAATTTTGACCTAAGGTTCAAATCTCAATCCTGTGGTTTTTTACATCGGCTACAACATTTTAGTCTTTATTCGTAAATAATAATTTGACTGTATTAAATAGTTTACTGCAATGTAATTCAACGTATAACTTAGTCACAGCAACGCGTGGCCGGGTCTGCTAGTATATATATATATATATATGTATGTATGTATATCAATGAATTTAAATTATGATAAGTAAAGATATGAAAGCATAAAGAACCAGAACAAATAATTTAACAGTGTGAATAAACAAGAAAATAGGTTAAATTCAACATTATTCAAGCTAAAAATTTCAATAATGCTAAGTTTTTTTCATGAGAAGGTGGGAACACAGCTATTAAAACAATTTGTAGTACTAACAGGTTTCTGAAGATATGCCAAGCTAGCATATTCTAGATTATATAACAGAATATATAGGTAACAGAATAGTATAGAGATCTTGAAGTTTAATACTGTTAAATTATTTGTTCTTGTTGTGTATACATTCCATTTTCATATCTTCACTTATCATAATTTAAATTCATTGATCTATTTTTTTAATATAAATTCAGTGCTGCTTTCAGAGCCTATTTTATGCAAATTAAATTTTATCATTTACTAGCAGGCTTTGCCCGCTTCGCTGAACGTTAAACTTAAATGATTTGTCAAAATGCCATATCTTTATTAATAACCTAAGTTCTCGCTGTGATTGGTAGAGGTTTTCTCGCTCCCAATGTTAGGAGTCTGGGTCCCCACTGTCTTCGGCACAACTTACCCACTTCTTACTTCCCCACCCTCAGCGGGTGAGTTCGAAGTTTTACAAAATCCCACTAATGTACATAATGCGTACACTTAATCAATATCCACACACCAAAATTCGCCATTCTAAGATAATTCAAAGCGAATTCAAACGGAAAGACATGTTTTTACACATGTTTATTGGGAACAACTTCAGTATAACCCCACAACGATATTTGGCGATTTTTTTGTTGGCGATTATGGCTAAATCATAAATCTAAAAATCATAAATCAAATATGATAAATGATAAAGTCATAATCTAAATCATAAAACATAAAATCATAAATCAAAAATAAACAACATATTAGGCTGCCATATTATATCTCAAACAGTCCAGAACAACATCGTTATCCTTCAAAACTGCGCCAAAGAAAAATCGCCAAATTCAGCTGTGGGGTTATACTGAAGTTATACCGTTTATTGCCCTCCGACTCCGAGAAGGGGGAGGGGATTTCGAATTTCGTGAAATACAGTTACAATAAGTGCCGGATGCAAACAAACAATTTACGCACCAAATTTCGTGACCACAGAAGTCTTTAATGGAAAATATTATAAATAAATACAAAACGCACAGGCTATCTCAATTGTGCAATTAAAGACCTTGGCGAGAAACGTCCAAGCTACTTTGGTTCGAATTTCAAATTGTGCCAAAGGGATCCAATACTAAAGCTGTTCCATACACAAAATAAATAAATAAATAAAATAAAGTAAAATAATAAAATAAAATAAAAACTCTTCTCTGATATTTACAAAATAAAAATAAAAAATCTTGATAAAATCCAAATTATAATCATTTACAATTAAGAGGAGAACATAAAAAAAACCTCATAAGGTACATAATAACAACAAAAAATTTTGTTTTACTGCAGGAAAGAAAAGTACTGCTTAATTAAATAAAAATATTAAACTAATGCCAAATATCTCCATGAAAATATTTATCCACGTCCAAATTCCTCATTAAAAAAAAATCACCAACTTTTGTAGGTATTTTTCTCTCTAATTTTTATTATTCACGTGAAATTAAAAATATTTCATTTTATTTCTGGAAAATAAAAAAAATATATAAATGCCTATATATAAATATAAAACCTTTTACCGAATCTGGGTTAAAAACGGAAAAAGGGTAAAATAAATTAGAAATATCAGACCTATATTTATAAATTTGATACCAAATGAAAGGGGCGATTTTTCTGAATCCAGGGGTGCTAACAGTTTTTCGATGCGACAATTAGATTTTAAAAAAATAACTAAAGTATGAAATTTAAGTGGCAACGGAAAAACGTAAAAAGGAAAAAATAAATTAGAAGTATCAGACCACGGAGTAAAAAGACAGGAGAAGAAGGTAACGCTAAAATTTTGTGATGTTGTTTTCTAATGTTTACAGAGGGCGCCAGCGTGCAATCCTTCCTTCTCTCCAGCTTCCGCAATGTTATTCAATGGGGAAATGTCTCGTTTTAATTATTTTTTTAAAAATAATATCAAGCTGAAAAAATTTCGATTGAAAGCAAATTTCATTAAATAGAGTATTCTAACCAACGTGTTTTTTTTTTTAAGAGCCATTTTATACTAATTTTACTTTGAAAGAAAGCTTTTAAAAAATGACGATTCTTATGAACCGAAGCTAGCTAAAACATATAATTGGGAGGAAAGAGAATGGATGAAATTTTGTAAAGAAAAAAAATAAACTTACTTTAGGTGCAGAAAACACGAACTCGGACTTTATTTTTCTCCTAGGGCTTTTTTTTTGTTTTTCTTATCACTATCATAGCCTGTTTTACAACTAGGAATGAAACATTTATTTGAAACATCTGAATTATGCAGTTTTAAGAACTTACAAAGAAATTAAATTCCTTAAAATAAAAATTTTAAATGTACTCCGGCAAAATTCTATTGAAAACAACAGTATATCCGCACCGAGGTAGGGAGGAATGACAAGTGGCGCCCTCAATATTTACCAAAAATTTAGATCACAGTTTCGTAGCTTTCTCCCATTGGACCTTCAACTCCTATTAATATTACTCCGTGTATCAGACCTATCGTTACAAATTCAGTACCAAATGAAAGTGGTGATTTTTCTGAATCCTGGGGTGTAAACAGTTTTTCGATACGACAATTAGATTTTTTAAAATTAACTAAAGTATGAAACTTAGATGGCAACACTTTATTTCAATCTTTTCATAATTTGTAGTGCGAATCACGTGAATAAAAAAGTCTTTGACTTAAAAATTTATTTTTAGATTTTATTTTTCCATTCAAAGCGTTTTAGTGAAAAAATATTTATGGCGCATGCGCAGGCGTTTTTTACACACAATTTAAACACTAATCATAATTTTGAAAATTTCTATAGATATAATTTCAAGTTGGGTGAAGACCTAAGTTTCTGCCAAGCGCCGTTGAATTCCGTCCAGCCGTTCTCGAGTGATGCCCGGACAAACGTGTTTTAGTCTTTTACCCCCCAGGGGGGAACGGGGAGGAATTTCTGAAAAGTTGATAGATATAATTTTAAGTTACGTGAAGACCTAAATTCCTGCCAAGCGTCGTTGAATTCCGTCCAGCCGTTCTCAAGTGATGCCCGGACAAAAAAAGCGACATTCGGACACGATGACACACACACAGACACACACACACACACACACACACAGGCAAAATTTTCTGAAGTCATTTTCGGCTTTCATGGGGTGTGAAACGTGAAGATATCGCAAAATTTTTCGATTCCGACAAATTTACAGACAAAACTCTGATTTTATTAATATAGATTTTGAAATTAATATATATATATATTGGAAAAAAGTGTTAGATTCGTAAAAATTTCCGACTTCCAGTTTTTGATGCATATACATGTTTTAAGAGGATCAGAACATGATTTGACTATTTTTAGAAAATGTCGATTCTTCTGTGTCTGTGATGAAAATTTTGTAGCAGTTCTAGTTCAAAAACTAACGCACATATTCTTATATAAATTTAAATGTATTTGCACCTAGACATAAGTTAGTGCCTATTAACCTTTCGTGAAAATAACCCAACGGGTTGCGTTGCCATCTCTAGTTTTATTATTATTATTTTAAATATAGCTTTAAAGAGTTAAATTTCGTGTATAAATGTGCATAGTGAGAGTTATTTCTAACGAACCATTTTAATATTAAAAAATAATTATTCATGTAAATGCAGAAGCATCTCTGCTCTCTCACTTTCACTGCGGGGGAATTTTCCCCGGGAGGTATACATTTTCAGCATTTTTCAAAATAACTCCTCAATACCTTTAAAATGAATGGTTAAACCACAGATCTGTGATAATTTAAAACAAAATTATAGATTTTTTAAATAATAATAATAATAATAATAATAATAATAATAATAATAAAACCTTCAAAAATTGAATTATCTTAAATGTCGTCTGTAGAACACAAAAAATGACTTTCTTTCGACATTTATTGCTATAATTTTCTGAGATGAAAATCGTCTGTATTCACAATGAAAACTAATTTTAATAAATAATTTTAATTAAAAAATAAATAAATATAAATATAAATAAAATAAAAATTTTCCGTTTTGGCGGGACTACATTTGCCCTATGTTTTGGAGCAAGTACAATCTGGGCCTACTATATACACATATACAGTACATTAAGATATATGTAAGAATGTAAGACGAGTTTGTCGATGGTGAAAAAGCTTTATCAATATCTGACTTCTTGAATTTTGAAAATATCTCAATTTTTTACAGAGTTGCGAACTTTTCTGTAAATCCTACAACTAGCTCTTAACACTTTAAATATTTTAATGCTCCGATAAAACCTAAAAAGAATTCTAGATTTTGTTAAAATTTAAAAGATAAAACTTAGAAATCAAAGTAAGAAATATATATATAAGTGCTGCAACTGACGTGCTTGAGACAAGTGTAAATTCCCTTGCCCTCGGGTTTTCTTGCCCGACATGAAAGATTCATAGAGTAAATGTAATCATAGCCGACAACCCATAAAATTTAAGAAATAGAAGAAATCTGAAGACATATTCAGATCTACATATAAAACTCACAATGAAACATTCAAAAGGTGTAGTCTTCAAAAAATATTGAAAAAGAAAAAAAAAAAAAAAAAAAAAAAAAATGTGATTCTACTCTTTATAAAACACCAGAAAGTGAAAAAATTATTGGTTAAAATGAATTACAGCGACCACAAAAAATTATCAAAATAAAGCATTTTTTGGCGATTTAGCGCTATTAGAAGATACGTTCGCTAGCTCTGATATTACCGTGTAGGAACAGAACCATGTTTTGCATTTCCGCCAAGTACTCAAAATCAATCGCCTAACATTGTGAAATCGCCAAATATGCTTAATTTAGTTAATTTTTGTGGTCGCTGTAATTCATTTCATCCGATAATTTTTTCACTTTCTGGTGTTTTTATTTCATTTTGCACGCGCACTTTTTATTTCCTAATTAAAAATTATAAAAAAAAGAAAAAAAAAAACTTTTTCGATAGTATTTGTAAGTAGGAATTGGCTTTAAAAAATTTTCTTTTATATTACTTGTTTTCTTTTTAACACTTTCCAACAAGGTTGAAAAGTGTTTATGACTTCGGTTTGTCTGTCTGTCTGTCTGTCTGTACGCGCTCTAACTCCGGTAAATATTTATGCAATTTCTTGAAAGTGATATATGTTATTCAAGTTCACTATCAGACGTTCCCTATTGAAAATGGAGTTTATACCTCTACTGGTTTGTGTACAGGGACACCCGAAAGTATTTCAAAGCATTGTGTTCTAAGAGAGGTATTGATATAAACCATATTTTCATATCTTTACTGTACACATGTCTTAATGAAATTGAAATATGCTATTCAAGTTACTAGCGGACGTTCCCTATTGAAAATGGAGTTTATACCTCTACTGGTTTCTGTACAGGGACACCCGAAAGTATTTCAAAGCATTGTGTTCTATGAGAGGTATTTCTATAAACCATATTTTCATACCTTTACTGTAGACATATCTGAATGAAATTGAAATATGTTATTCAAGTTCACTATTGGATGTTTCCTGTATAAAATGGAGGAAATACAGCCATCGGTTTACGTACAGGGACACTCAAAAGTATTCCAAAGCATTGCGTTCTATGAGCGATATTTCTGTAAATCAAATTTTAATAACTTTACACGAAGTTTTTGGAAATACAAATATGTTATTTATATGCACAAAAGAATGTTTTGCACAGAATATAGCATGATTAGCATTAGATTTACAGGATGGCACAAAAATATCCAGTTACATTAAGAGCTATTTATAAAAAATTGCTAGAATTGTACTTTCGTTTAAGTTCAGCGTTTTTAACACTTTCTAACATTTTTTAAGTGTGAATATGATTTCAGTTTTGTGTAACTGCCTGTCCGTATGTCTCTCTGCCCGAGATCTAACTCTCGTAAATATTTATGGAATTTCTTGAAACTGATATATGTTATTCAAGTTCACTATCGGATGTTCCCTATTGAAAATGGAGTTTATACCTCTACTATGGTTTGTGTACAGGGACTAGGGCTGGATTATTTATCAATATATCCCCAAGTATCGATATTTTTTTAATATCGCGATAACAGTATTTAAGTTCTTGCTCTACCAATATATCCCTCTAACGATATTTCCTAGTGCGCACAGCATGATCGATCCATATGCCGATAAACAGCGTCCAACGCCAACCACTATATCTTCAAATTATGCTTCCCCGCCTCACCGTACCACCCGTAAACACCCAACAAACAGACCGCTGAATATCTTATACAAATACACCTTCACTTCCTCCTATTTACTCACTGACTAAACTCGAAAAAATAACCCCAACCGCAAACGATCCGAACACACTTTCTCTTCCTTATTTCTGCGATCAGTCCCTTTGCTTCATTTGTGCGAACTCTCAAATCGAAACCACTACGTAAAAAGTATGACCTTGAACGATAACATATAAAATGTTTCATTCCTCATTCATCAAGTTACCGCAGTAGTATATTATTTCCCAGCTTCTCACATTCGATAATATCCCCACACCAATAATATCGAAGCTGCTCATCGCTCGCAGGTGAAAAGTGAAAACGCTGCAAACAGTATATCGCGTTTAGTTCATCGCAGTAGTATATTATTTCCCAGTTTCTCACATTCGATAATATCCCCACACCAATAATATCGAAGCTGCTCATCGCTCGCAGGTGAAAAGTGAAAACACTGCAAACAGTATACCGCGTTTAGTTCTTGCTATCGGTTCTTTGATATATTGTTCGGAATTGCATGGATTGTTCGAAATATCGTCAAGTGTTTTTTTTTTCTTTTTTAAGCAAAGAATTAACTGAAATTGATTCTTATTTTTTAAAAATTGGATTTATTATTCTATCTTCTGCATATATAAGAAGAAAATATAAGATTTGGAAAAACGTTTTTCCGGTTTTCGATGAATTTACACGTTTTGAGATTTCCTTGCATTTTAATTAACTGAAATTGTCTACTCATTTCTAAAAAGTGGATTTATTACTAGTTTCTGCGTACATAATAAGAAAAAAGATACGAAATAAATTTCGATTTCCGTTTTTTGATATATTTACACGTTTTGGGATTTCCTTGCATTTCAATTAAGTGAAACTGATTACTTATTTTTTAAAAAGTTGATTTATTATTATATCTTCTGCATATACAAGAAGAAAGTATAAGATTTGGATAAATTTTGCTTTCCAGTTTTCGATGAATTTACACGTTTTGAGATTTCCTTGCTTTTCAATTAACTGAAACTGACTACTTATTATTTAAAATGTGGATTTATTACTGGCTTCTGCATGCATAAGAAGAAAGTAGAAGACACGGGGAAAATTTCGATTTCTGGTTTTCGATGAATTTACACGTTTTGAGATTTCCTTGCATTTCAATTAACTGAAATTGACTACTTATTCTTAAAAAGTGGATCTATTATTTTACCGTCTGCATTTATAAGAAGAAAGTATAACATTCAGAAAAAATTTAGATTTCCAGTTTTCGATGATGTTACAAGTTTTGAGATTCCTTGAACTCTAATTGACCATTTTTAAGATTTCCTTTTTTTCTTTCTTTCTTTCTTTTCTTTTCTCTTTTCTCTTTTTTTATTTTTATTTTTTTAGTTCGAACGCTCTGTTTCATAGACGACTCGTGCCTATCGGCCAACAGGGGTCGCTGCTGTGCTGCAATTTAATTCCGTTTATGAGAAGGCAGTTGTTTTTCTTTGCTTTGCAAAAAGTGATTGATCTTCAACCACTGGAAGGTACTAGTATATAAATATAATACAATTTCCAAATGTTATAAAAGCATTACAAAATATGAATTCAATATATATATCTTAAAAAAAAAAATCATGATATGGTAGGTAATAAAAAAATAAAATAAAAATGGTAGGTAATTGACCTTTAGAATACCTATGAGTTATAGGGTCTCAAATTAATATTACTCTACAACCGAGAAAGTTTATTCGGTGGCAATTCTATAGAAAGTTTATAAACAGTATTTCTACTGTGCATTTCTTATTCACTGAAATTAATTTAATTACAACCATATCGCTATCAATGACTGACAGGACTATTAGTAAATGAACTTTCTTTATACTCAGGGATGAGAATTAGGCGCAAAACTCATACTAATATTTATTTTTAAAATTTCCGTATATAAGTGAATCATTTATATATAGAGAGAGATAGTAGATAGTTAAGTTACGACTTCTGCGCAAAATTTTATTAATCATCTACATTCTAAGTACAACTTCATTTTTCTTAAGCTTATATTTTTATTATAATTATGTATCTTGATGATATACTTTGTATAAATAAAACACATATCACCCATTAGCTCTCTTAAAATGTGATTTTGTAATAATTAAATCTTAAAATAGAAAGAATGGAGGACAAACTATTCAAAAATATACTTAAAAGTAATGGTATAAATTAAAAGAAACATAAAACATTGTGTTGCTATTTATGCATTTTCTTTCTTTTTTTTTTTTTCTTTTTAATAAAAAAGATTTGGAAGTAATATACCAGAAAATATAAATATACATATAGAAAACATTCCCCACTTGTATACATTAAAATTGGTGTTCATTTGTCTTTAAAAAGTAGCAAATATCTATTTTCCTTCTCTTGAAATAAATATCGCAATATATCACCAATATCGATATTAACTTGATGATATATCGCGATATTTAATTTCTAATATCGTCCAGCTCTAAGAGGGACACCCAAAATTATTTCAAAGCATTGTGTTCTATGAGAGGTATTTCTATAAACCATATTTTCATACCTTTACTGTAGACATATCTATATTAAATTGAAATGTGTCATTCAAGTTCACTATTGGATGTTTCCTGTATAAAATGGAGGAAACCCCACCGCCGATTTATGTACAGGGGCACTTAAAACTATTCCAAATCATTGCGTTCTATGAGAGGTATTTCTATAAATCAAATTTTAATAACTTTACTTTCCACGAAGTTTTAGGAAACTGAAATATGTTATTTATATGCACAAAAAATGCTGTCACGCCTGTTGAGCTATCCGTTCGGGATTTTCCGTGGTTTTCTAAGAATTTTTCCTAAATATGAACTAAGGCCTTTTAGAAAGACCCCTTACGGTGGGCTCGCCCCTCAACCTAGGATCCTCGTGTAGTCATTTGTTGTTAACTCTAAACACCAAACATCTAACACTTCTTTGTGTTAATTATTTTACAAATTTTAAGAAAAATCTTTTTAACAATTTATTTCAAACCTTAAATAGCATTTGAAAAGATCGATGGTAATTTTAAAGTCCCTCTTAAAACTTTTCAGAAAAAAAAAGCTAACTATTTTATACTTCTCCATGCATGCAATCTATCGTCAATGAATGAAAGTACTAAAAGCAGTTCATATTATTTTTTTCTTGTGAACAAATATGGATCTGCTTTGTTTTTTACAAGACCAAGCTTCAACAATTGTTTTCCAAAACATTTAAGATTTGATATCATTTGCATGATGTATCTAAAAAAATTCTATTAAAAGTTTTTAAATACCAAAACGAAGTGGGTATGTAAGATCAATTACATTTCCATTTCTTCTAAAATCTCAGAGAATTTGATTGAAACTTTTCGCAAAACAACCCTGTTCCAATTACAGCGTACCAAAAACTAAACGCTGTTTGATTATCCTTTTCATAAATAATAATAATAATAAAACAAAAATTCAATTTTGAAAATTTGACCCCCCCCCCCCCCCCCAAAAAAAAAAAAAAAAAATATTTTTTCTACCTTATGGGTAAGAGAAAGTAAAAATTACCAACTCAAACTCAAGCTTAATTATCTTGTTTTATTTTTTATCTCATTTTGCACGCTCGCTTTTTATTTCCTAAATCAAAATTATTTAAAAAAAACTTTTTCGATACTGTCCGTTTCGAAGCTGGTTATTATCAATATTCTTTTCTTTTCCTTTTCTTTCAAAAAAAAAAAAAAAAAAAAAGAAAGAAAGAAAGATTTTGATGAAATTCTGGCAAAAGCAGAATTTAGTTTAGTACGGAGGACTATTAGTTCTTTTTTTTTCTCCAAATTATTACATCGCTTTCAAATTATTCAATTACATTTTCGATAAATTTTCGATTTCGATAAATGTCCAGCTATAGCAAAACTGGTATAGTAAAAATCCGTAGATTGAGACTAATAGTCTTCAGTCCTAATAGTAATAATAAATATAATTAAAATGTCAAGGTTTACTTTCAAATAATCAGCTTGAATAAATATGAAACATTTTATGGTAATTTTTAGTGAATCAAATGCTATTGCCCTGTTATATATTTGAAACGAATTATAATTTCTTTATTTTAATATGAGCACCAATTTTTCTTACCTCTGCAAATTCATCTGTGGGCTCCATGCAAGACGCAAACATATTGGCTATTGCTTCGTCAGAAAGTATAGTATCTACTTCTACAGGACTCGACATTGATTATCTCAAATCTAAAAGAAAATATTTATACGATCTTAAGTATCTTCTTACCAACTCATGCTATGATACAGAAATTATTTTATTCACATTGTTTAAATATAGGTGATGTTATAGTGAATAATATTTTTAAGCATCTAACAGTTATATGGAAATCAAGTTCAATTTGTTTTATTAAGACAACATAAAGTTGATTCAAAATTGCATTTTTTAAAAACAGTAATGGTATTTTTTAAGTACAGATTAGCTGTAAGTTAATATATAAAGAATTTCCACAGAAAATGTCATTTTATTATTTTTTAAAAGTTATATCTGTTCTTTTATTTATGCTCAATTTTTAAAAAAAAATACCACTATATATTTAAACTCTAACCTTTTGTCGACATCTGCTGATAACACTAATATTCGAACTAGGCCACATAAATTTACATGAAATTCTATGCATTATTTCTTGAGCTAGAGCTACTACAAAATTTTTATCGCATATACAGACAGCCTTTTTCTAAAAAAGGTCAAATCGTGTTTTTGATCACGCAAAAATTTTAACTCCATCGAAAGTCAAAGTGGCATATTTTTACATATCCAATGCTTTCGTCTATTGATTAGAGAAGAAAGTAAAAACTAAGCGAACATTAACTCTTATTTTAAAAATCGTAAAATAGAAGCTGTTTGTACAAACTTCTCATTTTTTGAATTTAGCTAATTAATTTCATTAAACCGTGTTTGAATTTAACTCATTAATAATTAAGTTTGCATCTTTTTTCTTTTTTTAAATTATTATTATTATTATTATTATTATTATTTTATTCTATATTCAATAGAAAAAAGTATTGGTTTAGTAAAAAATTGTAGACTTCGATTTTACTATGGATTTACACGTTTTCAGAGGTCTAGAGCACGATTTCGCCATACCATTTTGAGAAAACGTCAGTCTGTCTGTGCTAAAATTTTGCGGCAACTGCATATCAGGAACTACTGCATGGAATTTCATACAAATTGTTGGCGAAAATTGCTCAACTCATGGCGTTGCCATCCTGATTTTTCTAAATTTTTAACATGGTAGTATCCGCGTTTGTAATGATCGATAGATGGCGCTTTTTCATCTATTTTTGTTAGTAAATATAATAGCCACGTGTATTTATTATTGTTCTTTTTGTTATTCTACTTAATATTCGTACTATAATTTCTCCGCCATTACATCATGGAAAATTGATTGCTTTTAGAAAAAAAATATTTCTGTTTATTCAAAGTTCGATCGGAAGTAGATTTTTAACTGAAGTTGAACAAATATTAGTTTCAAATCATCTGATTAATTCTTTACTTCCATTGGCCGAAGGAACTGAAATTTTAAATTTGTCATTTGGAAATTAATGGAAGCTTAATTCTGGATTTCTTGATCCTTTGGAGTTAGTTACACTGTAGCACACAACAGTATGTGTTATCTTTTTTACCGTATTTATTCATTTTTATTCTAATAAATATATGTGAAACTAAACATCGGCAAGCAATGGCGGCTTGATGAAAAGCCGAATTAAAGCATGTTAATTGTAATTTCACCTTAGCCCACTAGAGGGCGAGCATTTCATTACAATCGCGGATAGAACAAAACTTTGTATTAATGTGCACAATGAAAGTTATTTTTAACAAATCATTACGAAATTAAAAACAATTATTTATAATAGTAATAGTCAACTGGAAAAATATGCATAAAGAACACTTCTCTGTATTTTGAAAATGAATGGTTGAATCATCGATCTGTGATAATTTAAAATAAGGTTATCGGTTCTTTTCCTCTTTAACAAAGAAAAAAAAAAAAAAAAAAAAGAAAGAAAGAAAAGAAAAGAAAAGAAAAAAAAGTATTTTAGTTTCCTGTCATAACTGTAGGTATGAGGAATTTAGGTAATTGTGAAAATTTTTGACCTCAGTTTTTTTTTTACTTTTTTAGACGTTTTTATGTGTTAGAAATCCAAAAATAACAAAACTGATGTGTGTTCGTCTGTAAAGTGTTAGTGTGTTAGTTTGTGGGTCTGTGTACACAATATCTCCAGAATAAATGATCGTAGTGAGGTAGGGCCAGCTTTAAACTCTTACTTACGACTAGCAAGAGCTCTATTGATTTTCGATATTCTAATTTAAAAACTTCGTCAGTTATTCAAAATTTACGATTTTCTTAACATGGGAGAATAGGACAAATTTTCGTATAACTATACATTAAAAAGAATATTTTTATTTATAAAGATGTCAGACCAGCTTTAAAATGTCAGTTATGACAGCGGCATGAACATGATTAACTATAAAAATTCAACTTTGAAAATTTGGTAAGTTAATTCAAATTTACGAATTTCTTAGCATTACAGAATAGGGAAATTTTTTCCATAAACGTTCCATTTTAAGGTTTTTTTTTCATTGTAAAGGTGTCAGAGACCATTTTTAAAATACCCTTTATGATACTGGCTTGAAGATCATTGACTACAAATATTCTGATTTGAAAATTTTGTAAGTTATTCGAAATTTAAAATTTTCTCAATATACAGTCGGCAGCAAAAGTATCCGAGCACTAGCAAAAATCCATACATAAAAAAAGTACACTTAATGCTGTTTTGTTAAATAAATCCTTGTCGAATCCTGTTCTTAGTCAGTCTAATAATATGATTCGGCAAGGATTTATTTAACAAAACAGTCTCAAGTGTTCCTTTTTTTTTACACAGGAATTTTTGCTAATGCTCGGATACTTTTGCTGCCGACTGTAGCAGAAGTGAGCAATAATTCATATAAATTTGCATAATGGTGATTGTTGCATTGGAAAAAATATGGAATTGCATGAAAACTGAACTACAAAACTTGCCCTTATAAGATATACACTCATGTTTGTGAAAATTGCAACACCATGAAAGAATTGTCAGAAATTAATGAAATTTAATATATAAATGACTGGTGTTGGTACAAATAAATGATTAAATTTTCAAAGCAAAAAGATAACATTATGTGTCGAAATCTGTATTTTGTGTAGCTACTATGCGCTGCAATAAATGCTGCTACAGGACGTGACATGGAGTTAAACAAAATTTCAATGTCTGCCTGAGGAAGAGCATTCCATATAGTTTGTATGCATAACAAAAGTTCATCTACAGAAGCTGTAGGATGAGAATCAATTGCAAGACGCCGACTAATGAAATCTCACATCACACATGTTCATTAGGGGACATATCCGGCAAATAAGCAGGCCAAGGAAGAAACTGAAAAGAAGTTTTGAATACGCTTTGCATCATGTGGGAATTATTCTGTTGAAAAATAGTTCCAGGAATGCCTTGAAGGAAAGGGATGACTTCGGGCTCCAGCACGTCACTAATGTACTAGTTGCCGTTAAAATTAGCCACAATTTGCAACCGCTGAGATCGTCTATGATACACAATCACACCCTCAGACCGTAACACCAGATATTCATCCTCTAGGACGTTTGATAATTCACTTTTGAAGGTAGCGTTGCCAGCATAGCGTCTAAGACTATAGGGCCATCATGGTACCACAAATTAAAGGAGAATTCGTGAGAAAGAACTACATTTGTTACCGGTCTGTATGCCAGTCTTTATGTCAATGAGCCCCTTGCAGCCGCAGGCGTCGATGATTTTGCATGAAGGGGTTCCTGCAGAAAGAAGTTCTTTCACGCATCCCTTGGTGCAGAAGACTTGTACAAATTAATGGAGCATATATTATTACACCTGTAGAAGCTGACTAAAGCTCTGTCAACTGTATAAATGAAACTGTACTGTCCGTCAGGGCCATGTGGAGCAGGTGCCTATCATCATACGTTGACGTCATTTTTCGGGATCCACACCAGGATTTCCAAGTTGTCTGATTCTTGTCGGCTGATTGCTTCCAAGCTCACATCGCTGTGTTGCTGTTATGCTGCACACGCGCTCCTATTACATGATAGGAAAATTCTCCTTCTGATAAGTTATTAATTCTCTCCCGTTGAATCTTCATAAGTTGGTCAAATGTTATCTTATTCATCGAAGAGGCATTGTTACGTCTCACTTAGCGTTTACCACTAGCAGATAACCATAGACTATTTTCAAAATCCCGCTTCAGCGTTCTATTTATACGGTTTCAGCAGCAGTTCAGATGGCGCTGCTCAGCCCATGTATGCGTGGTGACACTGAAATGATAATATTTACTTAGTTTACTATAATTTGTATTTGCTGAAAATTTCAGCTCAACCGCATCATTCTTTCACGGTGCTGCAATTTTTACAAACATGAGTGTATGACATGAATTAGGATAAGGTAAATGTTTCGAACTGAACATTGAGTAGCCTATCGTTCAGTTTTTCTCTGTGTTGAACGATTCTTCAATTTCATTTCTCTTAACAAGGAAGAATATAGTACAGTCGGTAACAAAAGTGTCCGAACACTAGCAAAAATTCCTATGTAAAAAAGGTACACTTCATACGTTTTTGTTAGATGAATCCTTATCGAATCATGTTCTTACACTGACTAAGACAAGGGTTCGACACGAACTTATTTAACAAAACAGTATGAAGTGTACTTTTTTTACATAGGAATTTTTGCTAGTGTTCGGACACTTTTGTTACCTACTGTATGTCCTGTACTAGAAATTTATGAGAACATATATATGATGGGGAACTGAGCAGAGTCACCTATGCCAACTACTTATAAGATGTGATTTGTAGATCATAAAATTGACTTTCTTTGACTATTTAGTGCTTACATTTTCTTATGATGAACATCGCCTAATTCATCATGAAAAATAATTTTAATAAAAAATAATTTTAATAATTTATTTGTACTTAGTGAATTTGTCTGTTTATTGACTGTGTTTTTGTTTTTTTTAGGTTGTGGTTTGATTGGATGGTGATAGGGCAATATTTTCACGCCATCTTCGGGTCTTCGGGCCGACCATAAACCTTCTGGTTGTTTGGTGGTTAGAGAGTTTTAGTTTCAGTTATTACATGGTTATTTTTCTTCATTCTTTAGTTATTATTATGTATTATTTAATATGCAATCTGAAGATGCTTGAGTTGTATTTTATTTAAAATTTTTAATGATTTTTACCAAGATTTTTTTTCTTGGGTTCTATGCATTGCTGTGATGAAATGTGATACATACATACATACATACATACGCACACACACACACACACACACACACATATATATATATATATACATACTCTATAACAAAAAATATCGACGCACCAAGAAGGAGTTAGTTAGTTGGCAGATATGCTCCTGCGAGATACACTGCATAAAAAAAGTAGACGGACACTTCTTTACAATTTTTTAAAACCCCGTCTTTGTTTAATAGGAAATGTCAATTAAAATTCTTTAACATGTTTATACTTATCAATCTTCATAGTTTTTTTAATGTAGGGAAATGCAGAAGAGAGAAAAGATATACATTCGCACAATATTTTTTTTTTTTTTTTTTAAGTAGACGGACACTGGTGAAAAACTAAATGGGTGTTTCTTGCTAAATACCAGTTTTGCATGTACATGTACATTTGGCCTTTTGCCAATTGCTAACGTGCTTGACAAAATGGTTTTACGTAGTTAAATTTCTTGGAGATGAATGCGCCATGCCACTATGAATTCCTCGAACTGATTACCAGAAAGGACAGATTATAGCGCTCAAAAATGTTAATAAAGGAGTCAGAGAAATTAGTAGGCTACTTCTAATAAGCAAAAGTAGCATCAGCGATTTTTTACGTGCTCCTGAAGCCCATGGTGTAAAGAAAAAAGAGTGGCCGGCCAAAGAAACTTTCGCTTAGAGACCAAAGAAAAATGTGTACTGAGCTTAAAAAAACTGGAGCATCGATTCCCAGAGTTCAAATAAGCACAGGAATTACTAACGTAATTTCTCAGACAATTTATAACTTCATTAAGCACTCTGAGCTCTTTCAATATAAGAAGCGAAAACATCATCCATGCTGGAAGGATCACCACGTGACAGAAGGCCTACAGTGGGCTCAACACCATATGTCTTGGACTACAGAATGGATATCTGTAGATTTTTCAGATGAGAAAAAATTTAATTTAGACGGCCCAGACGGATATCAATATTATTGGCGCAGTTTGGTGAAAGAAGACGAAGTGTACACTATTCGGAGAGTTGTTGGTGGTGGCGTGATGATGTGGCTAGCTGTTGTCTATGGTGGAAGGACAAATTTAGTGTTTGTAAGTAAGAAGCAGACTCACGAAGATTATATTGAAACACTAAGCAGTGAGCTTTTGCCATTTGCGTGTGATCTTGGAGGAGAAAACTGGATTTTCCAACTAGATGGAGCGCCAATACACACCGCTAACAACGTTAAAAAATGGTTTCATGAAAACAACTTCAATGTTTTACCCTGGCCAGCCAACAGTCCGGATATGAATCCTGAAGAAAACATTTGGGCTATAATTGTTCATAAAATTTATGAGGGTGAACGCCAGTATGAATCAGTTCTCCAGCTCAAAGAAGCTCTTACAAACATTTGGGAAATTTTCTGTCAAAAAAAGATTCAGAATCTCATTGATTCGATGCCTAACAGAGTATACGAACTTATTAAAGCAAATGGGAGACGAACCCCTTACGAAAAACGTTTTATTTTAGAGATACAAGATGTGTCCGTCTACTTAAAAAAAAAAAAAATTACAGTGCAAATATGCACCATTTTTGTTTCCTGAATTTTTCCACTAGATAATTTAAAAGAATTGAATCTATATCCAAAAAATAATATTATATGATGTCTCTAGAATATAATTATATTAGATAAATGAACCTCATATCTCTAAATAAAGAAATAAACGGCTTTAAAGTATTGAACAGGGGCGCAGCCCCAGCTCACCGCTCGAAGAGCAGTGTTGAGCTATAGGCTTTAAAGTATTATTAAAGTATTACAAGTAAGTGTCCGTCTACTTTTTTTATGCAGTGTATAATGCCAAATTCTGTCCAATTGGTGCGTAAGACTGGCAAAATCCAGAGCCAGTTGTAGGACTCTTTTCCTGATGCTCTAAACGTCCTCAATAGGAGAGAGATCCGGCGACTTTACTGGCCAAAATTATGTTAGGCAAGCAGGAGAACAAGCAGTAGAAACTATCTCTGTGCGTGGGCGAGCATTATCGTGCTGAAATATACGGTCAGGACTGCATGATATGAAGGGAAACACAACGGACGTAGAATGTCGTCTACGTACCGCTGTGCTGTAAAGATGCCACGGATGACAACCAAAAGGGTCCTGCTATAAAATAAGATGACACTCCAGACAATCACTCCTGGTTGCCAGGCTGTATAGCTGGTGACAGTCGGGTTGGAATCCCCCTTTTTTCGGGGCATCCCCAGACACGTCTTCGCTGATCATCGGGGCCCAAATGGGAGTGGGAATAATCCCTAAAGTCAATTCTACTCCATTCAGTGATATTCCAGTTCGAACGATCCCGATATCACTCCAAACATGCTTGTCGGTATATAAAGTTTAATAGCAGTCCGCATAAGGGGCTCCGTGAGCTCAACCCCATTTCTCTGAGCCGTCTATTAATGATCTTTGAAGTCACTGAAGTACCATTTGCACATAGGACTCTAGGCTCTCTAGGCCGACCGCTTCCTCCCTGACGCTGTGTTCGGTCATGGTTAATTCATTCTGCCAATATCATCTAATAGTGGCATAGCTCCTATCCAGTTGTCAAAAACTCGCAGATTAAACCAACTGGCTTCTTTGAGTCTAACTACACACCTCTCTCAAATGCTGTCGTTTGCGCACCTGTATGAGAGGCATAGTTACTGTCTATCTGAGTAGACGGAATGAAATTCTCAAATAATTTATGACCTGGAATCAAAATTTCTTATTTTTAATATTCTGCCAATTGCGCAGTTAAGATGCTCATTCGATGGCAACCATGTTTAACATGCTCATTCGATGGCAACCAAACTTTAAAATTTTGAATTTTCCATCGAAACCTGTATGCATGTTAATTTGTGTCCAGTTTGCATTACTCCTTCTTGGTGCGTCGCTTTTTTTGTTATAGAGTGTATATGCTGACTAACCAAAAAAACTGCTACACCTAACTAACATTGTACAGGGGCACCGTGAGCACGCAGAAATGCCACAACACGATGTGGCATAAACTCGACTAATGTCTGGAGGTAATTCACACCAGAGATCCTGCAGGGCAACCAACAAATCAACAATATTGCGAGTGGGGATCTCTTCTGAATAGTAAGTTGCAAGGCATCAAAGATATGCTGAAAAATGTTCATGTATCGGGATTTAGGTGGCCATTTGACATCACTAAAGTCAGAAGAGTGTTCCTGGAGCTACTAGGTAGCAAATATAGACGTGTTGGGTGTCATGTAGTCCTGATGCGATTGTCCAAGTCCATTGGAATGCACAAATGGCATTAATGGTTGCAGGGATCGGACAGGATGTTTGCAAATCTGTCACTTGTCAGTTCGTATATAGACAAATCAAGGATCCCATATTACACCAATTACACATTCCCCATAACATGGCTGAGGCTCCACCTGCTTGAACAGTCCTCTGTTTACATGTAGGGTCCATAGACTCACAATGTTATCTCTATACTCTTATATATCCATCCGACCAATAGAATTAGAAATGAGACTTGTCAGACCAGACAACGTGTTTCCAGTAATCAACAGTCCAAAGATGGTGTTACAAAAGTTGGAATATATACAGTCGGTAACAAAATTGTCCGAACACTAGAAAAAATTCTTATGTAAAAAAAATTTGCTTAATACAGTTTTGATAAATAAATCCTTGTCGAATCTTGCTCTTAGATTGACTAAGAACAGGATTCGACAAGAATTTATTTAACAAAACAGTATTAAGTGTACTTTTTTTCTATAGGAATTTTTGCTTGTGTTCGGACACTTTTGTTACCGACTGTTACATATATAATAGGGGTGTTTTTTTTTCCAAATTTAGTGCAGAATATATGTTACATTTATTTTTATTCGTAAAATAAAAAGAGACCAGTAAAATATTTATGACTAAGTATATTATATACATAGTCATAATAGTGAATTATAATAATAAGAATTAATTAGAATAATAAGAATCAATAATCGATTTAATAATATTTTATTAACAATTATCAGTGTGATCTGTTTCTCTATTCACCATAATTGGTACATTCATTCCGAAGTGTTTGGAACGATTTATGTTAACCAAAGGTGTCAAATCATAAATTTCCAGAATTGGTCATGGGCTGCAAAATATTATAGGACTTGTCGCATGTCAACCAAGGGCCACTGGTTGACCACGCCTGTTATAAATAGCACTTTAGCTTGAATTTTTTTCCCCTGTCTGGATGCGCCAATATAAACAGATCTCCTATATTGCACGCGTTCCTCCTCTTCAAGGTATTCAGAGGATGACAGGACGTCCCCAGGATATCCTCCCATGTCGCCATCTCAATAGCTGTTGTCTATGGTGGAAGGACAAATTTAGTGTTTGTAAGTAAGAAGCAGACTCACGAAGATTATATTGAAACACTAAGCAGTGAGCTTTTGCCATTTGCGTGTGATCTTGGAGGAGAAAACTGGATTTAAAAAAAAAATTTAAACGTCATAAAAAACTTTAAACGATAACAGTAATAACATAAATATTTAAATAATTAGAAGGACGAATTAACTTTAATAAACTTTAAGTACCTTTAACGATCCTTCTACTTTAGCAGCTTTTAAATGATATATTTCGACGTGCTATCGCAGTCATCTTCAGATGTTGTTTATGCTGCATTACTGAAAGGTGTCTTCATCTTCCTCCACATCAGTCTCCTTCTCGCTTACGTCATTGTTTCGTCGGTGATTTCTTAGTACTTGTTGCCAATCCTTATTTATTATGCTGTGCTCTCTCTCATTTACTGCCATGTTAGATGTTAGAATTTCTAAAGCTTCGCGTTTCAGAGCGTAGTTATGTGAGTTGTATGGGGCTATTTTGACGGTTTATAGGGTATTAGTTATTATTGGGTTAGTTTTATGTGTACGTGATAAGGCGGTGGAGCTTCTATTGTATTTTAGATCGTTAATATGTTCTATTTCTCTGTCCTTTATTTTTCGCTTTGTCATTCCGATGTAGGTTGCAGGTTTATTGTTATTTTCAAGATCGAAAGTAATCTTGTATATCCAAACCGTCAAAATAGCCCCATACAACTCACATAACTACGCTCTGAAACGCGAAGCTTTAGAAATTCTAACATCTAACATGGCAGTAAATGAGAGAGAGCACAGCATAATAAATAAGGATTGGCAACAAGTACTAAGAAATCACCGACGAAACAATGACGTAAGCGAGAAGGAGACTGATGTGGAGGAAGATGAAGACACCTTTCAGTAATGCAGCATAAACAACATCTGAAGATGACTGCGATAGCACGTCGAAATATATCATTTAAAAGCTGCTAAAGTAGAAGGATCGTTAAAGGTACTTAAAGTTTATTAAAGTAATAACATATTTCATAGCACGGGGACTTATAATAAATTCTGAAACAGAAAAAGAAAACTATAGAAACAAAGCATATGAACTATGTTATTGCATTTCTTTCTGATAATAAACACATTAAAAGAAACGAAAAACTTGTAAAACGTTTTATCTGAATGAAAATTAATTTTATCCGCACTCAAAATTGCTTCATTTCAAATAGGGCAGCTATCTCTACATTTGAATTAAAATTTTTATGGGATTAAAAACAATCTCTCTTTTGATTATCAATTTTTCGCACAAGCTGTATTACACTAGTTTTCTTATGATTTTTTGATATATTAACAAATTTAAAAACTACACATTCAGTTTAATAATGAGAGCAGTGTAACATAAAGACCAAAACTCATTTAGATAATAGCAGAGTAGTACTAATATAAAGAAAAAAAAAAAAAAAAAAAGGCAAAAAACAAATGATGTGGTCTCTGTTAGCAACGATGAATCCATTTATACGATATTATGATTGCATCACCGAGTTTTGTTAGATAGTATTATCATCTGAATAGTGATATAAAAAACATTTCACGATTATCAAAGGTTTAAAATTTTGGTAAAAACCTAACCCTAAATTATGTAAAATTCTTTATTTTAATGTCTTTTAGTTCTATGTGTAATACAACTAATTATACTGGGTATAGTAATACTAACTAGAAATTCTAAGGAATTATTCATTGAAACTAACTTGTTATCTTGTATGTGAAAGATATTTTCTAAATATGTGAAATGTGTCCTTTCCAAACAGTTCAAGTAATAAAAAAAAATACTTTTATTATTATTGTTATTGTTATTTATTTATTTATTTATTTTTCGGAATTTTCGTCGAATGTTCATATATTCTTTCTTGCCTTTGGAATATCTTTAGAGCTAATGAAGAATGTTATCATCTCAAATTTTCATGTATTAATTTTAACAGCTGTAAGAACTAACTAAATTTGTGTCAGAACTAAATTAAAAAAAAAAGTAATCTGGTGCATCACTCACACGATTTTCCCTTACCCTGAAATTTAATACTATAGATACAGGTTGGAGATTTAGAGGTAAGATAACGAGTACTGTTAAATAAACCTATGTTAAAACAATTCAAATTAAGCTTCGGAACAGTTTATATGATAATTAGTTCTGTGTGTGGGGGGGGGGGGCGGAAGCCCCCCTCAACCCCCGTTTCATTATTGCACCTACATTTATATAGAATTTAAATCTGCTATTAAAATTAAAAAAACACTTAAAATTATTCAGACAACTTTCACACGCAACATTCCTTGAAACTTATCAGCCTTGATCAAAATTTTCCAGCAATAAACTTATGTTAACTTCGAAATACAACTTTTGGATCTCCTGAAATTATTCGTTTTTAAGTTACTATAAGAGACACAGACAAAGATCTAACATTAAAAAACTTGACTTCGGTATTCAGGAAGCCTCAGTACGTGTTAATATACACAAAACCAAACGATGAACATTTAGCTTAAGAAAATTCATTATTTTTCATATGGCTATGAGGCATTAATTTCAATTCTTTAGCAGCTTTCCTGGACATGGTAAAATATTTCAGTAAAGCACTTCCATTAACAATGAAAAAGAATGTTATCGCTTAAATATTTACAACCCTATATATCTTTGGAAGATTATGCACAGAGCACATAGTGCTCCTAAATATAATCTTATAATAATAATAATACACGCCACAACCTAAAATACATTTCCATCAATTTTCAACTATTGTCGTACTATAATTTTGTTCTTTTGTGTAGCCCTGTATACGAACAGTGAATGAATTCTCTACCATATTCTACAAGAGACATGTTTTTACGCATATAAAAAATACATATTCATTTCATTTGGTTTTGGGCAGTCTATAGATGTTAAACTCTTATTACCTCCAACTTCCCTCATAGATGTAATGCGTTCGAATTATCTTGGATATCCCTAAACACGAACCATTTTTTTTCATCTCAACGAAAAATGATACACATTTAGAATACCGAGTTTGAACTTTCTGCTACTATTTATTTTCAGGGGATTTCAGAACATATAAATATAACAAGAACTCACTTCCGAAAATTTGACTGAAGAACAATACTTTCTGGACCTTATGGGTAAGAAAAAGTAAAAAATCATATTATTACTTAAAGGAAATATTTAAATTTAGCTTAGCAGGCGACACAGAGAAATATTCTGTACCGATCATGCTACTGCCATTTTTTTATTTTCTTCTATATTCAATAGAAGAAAGTATTGGATTCGTAGAAATTTTCGACTTCCGGTTTTCGATGGATTTACACGTTTTGAGAGGTCCTGAACACGATATGACTATTTTTAGAAAATGTCTGTCTGTGTGTGTATGTGTGACAAAAAATATATGGCGACTGTATCTCAGAAACTATTGAAGAGTATTGCATATAAATTTATAGGCAGATGCATCTTAACCTAGATTAGTACCTGTCAACGTTTGGTATCAAATGCACAACAGGTGGTGCAGCTATACAGGAATTTCCAGAGGCTATATCTCAGGAACTACTGCATGAAATGTCATAAAATTTTATATATAGATGAACCTTGACATATATTAGTGCTTGTAAACTTTTCATAGTAATCTCTCTACAGGTGGCGCTGCTATATGTCGATTTCTGCAATTTCAGGGAAGGATATATGTCATGGTTTATTGCGTATAATTAAACAAAACTTGATGTGTGAAAAGGCCATTATGAGACATTACGTTGATTTAATTTGGATGCCTATCGATCAATAGACGGCGATTGTTATACTGCAAATTTCCCCAAGTACGAGAAGATAATACCTCAACTTCTACAGAGATAACTATTATGAAAACGCATTTTTTAAAATACTAATTATAAAGAATAAAATTGTCTTTCTTTGGATATTTCGTGTTAGTTTTCTCTAAAATGAAAATCGTCTGCATTCATCATGATAGATAATTCTAATATATAATACTTTTTAAAAAATATTTGTACTGAGTCTATTCGTTTAGGAAAATATAGAAAAAAGTCTTGTGAATTCCACAACCCACTAGTTTATCCTAGAATGAATGCAACTATAAAAGTTGTCAAAAATGCTTTGAAGTTCTTAAAAGAAAGTGAGAAAGAAAAAAGAAAATTGAAATATAAATCATAAGTAGATTACCAATTTTTCTCATAAGATCAGCTTCCTTGATGTTGTAAATAGCCTTGAAATTGTAAACTTGATATGTGCATGTAAAAAAAAAAAAATAAATAAATAAAAAATTAAAATGAACATTGGTACTTGTAAGTACGTTAAAGGTATCGAGTGTGAACATAACACGACAAAATTGATTATAACAACCACTTTTATTTGCACTACGACAATACAGCTCTTAATATAACTCTTATTTCTTAGGACATTACTAGAGGAAATTATTTTAACAAGGATAAATCTCTAACATTATTCTAATAGAAATTGATGGTTAGTATGCGACGTAAACAGCTCTATGAAATGGAACATTGAAAGCTACTGAGTCACAATCAGAGGTTATTTTGATGATATGACTGGAGGTGTCAAGCCAAATTACCTGATTTAAGTTCTATCATATTTGTTTATAATCATTAAAATCAATGGTTGATATTTCTTTGAAAATAATCTTAAATAATTGCGGTCAAGAAGAAAGTATCGCACTTTGAGAATAAACACAATGCGAGTGAAAACAAATGTCGTTTATTGATGAAACCTTACTCAATCTGGATTATTCTAATTGATGTGTACTGTTATAAAGTGAAACATACGAGTATAATCAAGATACATTTTCGCTCATAACAGAGAGCAGTTTACATTAGAGACAACGTGGATCTGAGCATAGATAGATAGATCTATAGGTTCCAATATTACACTGAACGTTAGTTTGACGATCCAAATATATTCATAAAATATGTTGAAGCTCAATGTCATATTGTACATATGGTGATTAATACGTTAAAATGCATGGTAATTATCGACTTGACAATAATCGGAGAAGAAGAAGATAAGATATTACACATCCATATTGTATGTGTAATGAGAGGGAAATCAAGTATCTTTTATCGATAATAAGTTCTTATTCAAACTGGGTAAGGACAAATTATTTTCTCTTGTATAGAGTGAAATATATTATCAGGATAACTTTGCATTTATACAGAAAAATGTTCACAGTAGAGATAAAGTCGATCTGAGAATAGACAGATCTGTGAATTTTTATGTTACTCGGAGCATCTCTTTGACGATCTAGACTTATTCGTAAAAGATGTTCAAGCTTCTTGTCTTAACTTACGTTTTAGTCATAGGTGATATGTATGTATGTAATGCATAATAATTATATCAATTACGCAATTCAATTGGTAGCGAACATGCTTAAAACTGTGAACAAGCAGTGCAGGGTGCTTACTTCTTATATATATATATATATATATATATATATATATATATATAAATTTTGTCTAATAAATAAATATTTTCTTTAATTCGACCTTATAAGAAAAACAGAATATGTTTCACATTTAAAAAATGGTTTCTTTGAATTACTTGACATTTAATTGATCTGTAACTGAATTAAAAATATATATATATATTTAAATATTTAACAACACGGTGCTTGATTTTTGACGCCTATAAAAGTTCAATAGTTGACACATCAGAAATTATATCTCATAAAAAGCTTCAGAGAAACGTCAGAGTTTATAAGACATTTCAAAATATTAAAAGCTTCCAACTATTGGAATGGTGTAATAGCCATCATTTTGTCAATTATTCTAATTATTCTCTTAACTTATATTGAAGAATATGGATATAAATTTAGATAATGGCTTTTTTGAAAGTAAATTGAAAAAATAACAATATAACTAATTGTTCATTTAACTGTAACAGATCTGCGAAACCGTACTTAAAAAAAATTGTTTTTTCACTATTTTGGTTATTTCTAACGCGTTTTGATAAGCGAAATTCAGAAACGTTTGTCTTTTCTTTCCATCACGTAAGGGTTTTTCACAAAGTAAGGATGAAGATCGGAAGAATTCACAGAGAGACTAAATAACACATTGAAACTATTTATGTATAAAACACCTTAAAGTAGGCTATTCTTTACACATTATCTTTTAAAAATATGTTTCTTTACATCGAAGCTCCCTTTAGAGCTTTTTCTCTTGTGAACGATTTGAAGGCCTTGAGAAGGTGAGATTATCTATGCAGCATCCAACAATAATCTGCTAACATGTCCATCCTCCCTGATACCTCCTGTACATTTCTTTGATGTCTTGATGAAATAGCTTTCTTTGTTCTTTACTTACATCACCCAGGTTTTCCGGGAAATAACTTAAATGGGAATTGAAAGAGCGGAGCTTTAAGTTCAAAGAATCTTATTTTTTGTCAAAACTGTACGTGATGAAATTTTTTGAATAGTTTTCCCTTAAACCCTTTATCTACTAACGGTACTTTAAAGTACCATTACTTTAAAAAGAGTATAAAATCGAATTTAGAGAAGAAATGTCAAAGATATTTATAAGAAGGGAACAGATGTACCTCCCTTTAATTTCACTACAAAGCATTAGACGATTCATAGAGCCACTTTTGTTCCATAAGGGATTTTATGGAGTGCACTTGCTGTTTTTGCTTGATATTTTTTCCGATCTTCATGTGTGTTATAATTAATTCCTATATTATTTCAAGAATATCCCACTAATCTTATAAAAAATATGAGAAACATAAATAGTAAATATTTCTCTGCACTTTTTTCTTGTCGAAGTAATTTTTTCGAGCTCTATGTGCCAGGGGTACACTAAAGTACGACCTCACAAAATTCTCATTAATTATTACGATGAGGGGATATGCATAATTTTTAACATATATATCTTTAAATAATGCACTTTAGTAACTAAAAATATATGTTTCAAATACAATTTTTGTCTGTATCATAATGCAGCAGATAAAGGGTTAATCGGCATCCAAAAATACACCAGAAAGAAAAATCTCCTTGAAAAAAAAAAAGGTCATCGGAGACATGTGTTGTTATTATTTTTCAAATAATTATTTTATCGGTTTTGCATTAATCCTTGTAAATGAATGTAATTTCTATTATGTTAATTATAAAAGTAATCAACTGGTTTGTAAATTTTTAAGAAATGTAAAAACTACTCTGCATATCTCACTGTTGAAAAAGTGTCTTAGTATCTCTCTGATATAATTTATCATTTGTTACAATTTCTTCATACGAAGGAGGCGGATCAGAATACAATGCGGCATTTGATGAAAATATTGAAGATGGTACTATTGCATCTGTAGAATTTATAGAATCTTGGCGGCAAATCATCATTTGAATTTTCCTTTCAGCAAAGCAATGAAGGATACATTTCATCAACAACGTGAACATGAGAATGAGGACCAAGAAAATGAAGAAAACAATCACGAATATTATATAATCTTTCATTTCAAGAATCTGAAAAATAACGGTAAACGAATCAGAATGTAAATACATACATTATGTTTCGATAATATCTTGATAAATTTATAAATGTTAAATGGTCTTTAAAAATATCATATAAAGAATGCAAATATTCAAAAACACCACAACAGTGTGGTAAAAGATGATTGCTCAATAACATCTTTCATATCTTTTTATTTTATTTATTAATGATTTTTATGATAAATTAAAATTCTGTGATTATCTTTTGTTTACCGATGTTTTAAAATTATTTAGACTCATATGTTTTGCTGATGATTCTGCCTTTTTTTTTTTCCAAACTGATCTCGATAATTTGAATAATCGATGGTATGTGATCAATGTGTCAATTATAAATATTAGGAAAGGTGCATCTTCAGTTTTACACGTAAATCTCAGACTTCAATTTATCTTTATCAACTCAATAATCATACTTTGTAACTTCTGGTTTTGCAATAGATCTAAATGCGGGCTTTTATCATAAAACTTGAATTTTCACATCACATTAATGATATAATTTCCAAGGTTTATAAAGTGTTCGGCTAATTCAAACGTAAGACTGGATATTTTTCTAATCAGCAAGCTCTAATAACTTATATTTCATTTTTAACCACTCAAGTCTTGAATAGTGTAGTCTTATTTAAGATTCATATGACGGTAATAAAAGCAAAATACTAGAACAGACACAGATTAAATTTATACGTCGTTTAGTTTAAGAAACTTACCACCACTGCTCTCAGTCTACATCATGCTTACATATTTCTTTAAATCCCGATGTGACCCCCTCCTTTTTACTTTCTCTTACTCATAAAGTAGAGAAAGTGTTGTTTTTGGGTCAAATTTTCGAACGCTAGTTTTTGTTATATTTACATGTTCTGAGGTCCCCCGAATACGAAAATCATGTTTTTAGTAAATGGTCTGTGTGTGTGTCTGTCTGTTATCAGCATATCTCAAAAACAAATTATGGCAGAAAATTCAAACTTGGTATTCTAAATGTGCATCATATAAGGATGCTACACTAAACTTTTCGTTAAGATCAAGCAAATGGTTCGTGTACAGGGACACTCAAAAGTATTCAAATACATTACGTCTATGAGGGAAATTGCAGGTAAGTAGAGTTTCACATCTATAGACTGCACTAAACCAAATGAAACGAATATATATTTTTTGTAATAGAGATAGTCAACAGGGGAAAAAAATTGTGTATGTAGGAGCCTCGCCTCCCCCCCTGGGGGGGGGGCAAATGATTTATTAATTAATACGCTTTAATTAAAATCTAATTTAAATTAATCGAACAAATTACCATGTTAGATATTACTCTTATTTGCAGATGGAAAAAAGTATAAGGCCGTCGAATTTTTTGGATGGTTATGCAAATTTTCTGCGGTCTGAGACTGCACGAAATATAAAAGGCAACTTAACAACGTATTTAAGGCTACTTTAATCTTTCTCTGGGCTATTAACAACGATGGTGAAGCAGAAACAACTGTCCGGTGTAGAACGCGGGAAATTCCTTGGAATGAGAGCGAGTGGAATGAGTGGTGCCAGGTCTATGGGTAGGCCTAAAACGGTAGTCAAAATATAAAAAAAAATCCTTCAAAGTATGGTAAATGCAAGCGCCTACGAGTGTGCTTTTAAGGCGCCAAAAATCGACCGTCTTTCGATGGACGTGCGATTAAAATAGACCTTCTATTGAAATAGTTCACGCTTTAAGCCTACCATGTATCAACCGAACTATACGCAATGTTTTAAGGTGCAATCCGAGTGTACAGTTCGTAAAATTACAACTTCGACAACACCTGTCAAAGAAGCATAAATAAGCTTGCGTAGAATTTGCTAAAAATTATGCTTCGCTTGGAGATAAATGGAAATATATAGTTTTTCCGGTTGAGAAAAATTTAATTTTGATGGGCCAGACTGCTTTAAAAAACAATGGCATGATATTAAAAAAAATAATACCTTACCTTTCCCAAGCAGCAGTATGGAGAGGAATCAGTAAATGGTATATAGTGCCCCTGCTGCTAATGGCACGTTACCAGTTGGGGTAATTTATACCAAAATGAATCCAAAAGAGTATCAAGATATGCTAGAGGATAGTTTGCTTTCCGATACCCCTTTAGTTACATCAGGAGATTGGACATTTCAGCCATGATAATGCTAGCATCTATGCTTCTCATTCAACAAAAGCTTGGTTTCAGACAAATTTGGTCTATCTGCTTTAAATGGCCATTCTACAGCCCGGATTTAAACCCATTAGGAAATATTTGGAGCATACTTGCGCAATCTGTTTATAAGGCGTGTGACACTATCGAGGGAAAGGAACCGAACTCATCAATGTGATCAGAAATGTATGAAAAAAATATTAAAAAAGAAACTTTATTTTGACTTTGTTCAACGATGACTGATCGATTGACAAAAGTCATCGAAAAAAACAAAAAGTAGATTTGTAGGATATGGCTTTACGTTTTCATTCACAACTTCTCGACCTTATATTTTACTCCAAGATGAAGTGCCATCAGATTTTTAAATTGTCATTTAATGCTTTGATTATATTTTACATATACAGTACTCGCCGCTTATTAAAATCACATTCGTTCTGAGACAAAGTGATTTTATTAAACGGCTGATTTTCTTATCCGGTGGACGTTTCTGCACTCAAGAAAAAATTGTTTTCCCTTAATTTGGAAAAAAATTTCAAAATGTAACGAATAATGAATTAATAAACAATATTAACTAATTTTTGACAGATAATTAATCGTTTCTTCAAAATAAGGAAATTAAACACATCCCCAATCCCGATGCGCTTTCTTATGGGGAAAACCATCATTACTTTGCAAAAAGTTCACGTATTTCATTTAAATTTAAAATCTTTCCGTTTAAACCTCTTGCTTCTTAGTTATTTCAAAATAAGAACTAGAAATTGTCTTTTAATAATTAATAATGAAAAATGAAATATATATATATATATATATTACTTGCGAATGAAAACAATTTTGGATCGTATTGAAAAATATGTCCCTTGAAATCGTACTTTGAAAAATATGTCCCTTGAAATTGTTACTGAAACAAGTGATGGTAACAACAAACAATTTGTAACTATGCTGTAAATATAAAATTTTCCACAAAGAGAGACAACGGAGAGATTGCTATGTTTTATTTTTTTATTTCTAAAATAAAAAATCGCAATGTAAATAAAGGTTTGTTTAGTGTGCATAAGTGACATTTTCGCTGCTAAAGAGGTTTTTTTTGAGTATATTAACCGGCGATGCTGATTTTATTAAGCGGCGGTTTTATATAAATAGTTTATATATTGATTTGATTCCGGTCCTTGGAATTTGATCAGATTAAGCGGCTGATTTTATTAACCAGGGAATTTGTTAAGCGGCGGTTACTGTATTCATAACCTACGCTTACGGTTTTTAATTTCATTTCTAAGAAACAGTGATATTAAATTTTTTGTGTTTAACTATGTTTTATACCATTTTTAACACTTTCCAACAAGGTTGAAAAGTGTTTATGACTTGGGTTTGTCTGTCTGTCTGTCTGTCCGCGCTCTAACTCCCGTAAATATCTATGGAATTTCTTGAAACTGATATATGATATTCAAGTTCACTATCGGATGTACCCTTTTGAAAATGGAGTTTATACCTCTACTGGTTTGCGTACAGGGACCCACGAAAATATTTCAAAGCATCGTGTTCTATGAGAGGCATTTCTATAAACCATATTTTCATACCCTTACTGTACAAACATCTTAATGAAATTGAAATATGTTATACAGGTTCACTATCGGATGTTCCGTATTGAAAATGGAGTTTATACCTCTACTGGTTTGTATACAGGGACCCCCGAAAATATTTCAAAGCATTGTGTTCTATGAGAGGCATTTCTATAAACCATATTTTTATACCCTTACTGTACAAAAATCTTAACGAAATTGAAATATGTTATGCAAGTTCACTATCAGATGTTCCCTGTTGAAAATGGAGTTTATACCTCTACTAGTTTGTGTACAGGGACCCCTAAAATATTTCAAAGCATTGTGTTCTATGAGAGGCATTTCTATAAACCATATTTCCATACCCTTACTGTACACAAATCTTAATAAAATTGAAATATGTTATTCAAGTTCACTATTGGATGTTTCCTGTATAAAATGGAGTAAATACCACCACTGATGTGTGTACAGGGACACATAAAAGTATTTCAAAGCATTGTGTTCTATGAGAGGCATTTCTATAAACCATATTTCCATACCCTTACTGTACACAAATCTTAATGAAATTGAAATATGTTATTCAAGTTCACTATCGGATGTTTCCTGTATAAAATGGAGCAAATACCACCACTGATTTCCTAATACAGGGACACACAAAAATATTCCAAAGCATTGCGTTTTATGAGAGATATTTCTATAAAGTAAATTTTAATAACTTTACTTTGCACGAAGATTTTTGAAATTGAAAAGTGTTATTTATAAGCACAAAAGAAAATGCTTTGCATAGAATATAGCATGATTAGCATTAGATTTACAGGGTGACACAAAAATATTCTGTTATATTAAGAGCTATTATTAAAAATTTGCTAGAATTATACTTTCGTTTAAATTAAGCGTTTTTAACACTTCCTAACATTTTTTTAAGTGTGAATATGATATCAATTTGTGTATCTGTCCGTATGTCCGTCTGTCTGTCTGCCCGCGCTCTAACTCCCGTAAATATTTATGGAATGTTTTGAAACTGATATATGCTATTCAAGTTCACTATCGGATGTTTCCTATTGAAAATGGAGTTTATACATCTACTGGTTTGTGTACAGGGACACCCGAAAGTATTTCAAAGAAATGTGTTCTATGAGAGGTATTTCTATAAACCATATTTTCATACCTTTAATGTACACATATCTTAATGAAATTGAAATATGTTATTCAAGTGAACTATTGGATTTTTCCTGTGTAAAATGGATTAAATACCAACTCTGCTTTATGTACAAGGACACTCAAAAGTATTCTAAAGCATTGCGTTCTATGAGAGATATTTCTAAAAATCAAATTTTAATAACTTTACTTTCCACGAAGTTTTAGGAAATTGAAATATGTTATTTATATGTACAAAAGAATGCTTTAGATAGAATATAGCATGATTAGCATTAGATTTACAGGGTGACACAAAAACATTCTGTTATATTAAGTGCTATTTTTAAAAATTTGCTAGAATTCTACTTTCGTTTACATTAAGCGTTTTTAATACTTCCTAACATTTTTTAAAGTGTGAATATGATATCAATTTGTGTATCTGTCCGTCTGTCCGTCTGTCCGTCTGTCTGTCTGCCCGCGCTCCAACTCCCGTAAATATTTATGGATTTTTTTTAAACTGATATCTGTTATTCAAGTTCACTATCGGATGTTTCCTATTGAAAGTGGAGTTTATACCTCTACTGGTTTGTGTACAGGGACACCCGAAAGTATTTCAAAGAATTGTGTTCTATGAGAGGTATTTCTATAAACCATATTTTCATACCTTTACTGTACAATATCTTCATGAAATTGAAATATGTTTTCAAGTTCAGTATTGGATGTTTCCTATATAAAATAAATTACATACCAACACTAGTTTATGAACAGGGATACTCAAAAGTACTCCAAAACATTGCGTTCTTTGTGAGATATTTCTATAAATCAAATTTTAATAACTTTACTTTCCACGAAGTTTTATGAAATTGAAATATGTTATTTATATGCACAAAAGTTTGCATAGAAGATAGCATGGTTACCATTAGATTTACAGGGTGACACAAAAATATTCAGTTATATTAAGAACTATTAATAAAAAACTGCTAGAATTGTACTTTCGTTTACATTAAGCGTTTTTGACACTTTTATCATTTTTTTAGTGTGAATATAATTTCAATTTGTGTATATGTCTGACTGTGCTTCTGTTCGTCTCTCTGTTTCTCTGTCTGTTTTTCTGCGCTCTAATTCCCGTAAATATTTATGGAATTTCTTTAAACCATATGTTTTATTGAAGTTCACTATCGGATGTTCCCTATTAAAAATGGAATGGATACCTTATCTGGTTTGTGTACAGGGACACCCAAAAGTATTCGAAAGCATTGTGTTCTATGAGAGGAGTTTCTATAAATCATATTTTAATACCTTTAATGTATAGAAACTTTAATGAAATTTTAATATGTTATTCAATTCCCTATCGGATGTTTCCTATGTAAAATAGAGTACATTTCTAACTGGTTTGTGTACAGGGGCACTTGAAAGTACTCCAAAGCATTGTGTTGTATGAGAGTTATTTTTATAAAAAAAATTTAATAATTTTATTTTCCACAAAGCTTAATGCAATTGAAATATATTATTCGTATGCACAAAATAGTGTGCTTTCTATGTAATATAGTATGGTTAGCATTAGATTTACAGTGCCACACAAAAATAATCAGTTACATTAAGAGGTATTAATAAAAATTTGCTGGAATTGCACTTTTGTTTACATGAGCGTTTTAACACTTTCTTATAATTTTAGTGGGGATATGATTTCAATTTGTGCACCTGTCTGTCCGATTGTCTACCTTTCTATCTGTTTGTCTCCGGCTCCTATCATCCGTGAATATTTTGAGAATTTTTTTAAATTGATACACTCAAGTTCCCTATGGAATGTTCCCTTTTTAAAATGTCATTAATAGGTCCTGTACAACCAGTTTGTTTACAGGGACAACAACAATAACAATAAAAAAAAAAGCCAATGTATTACGTTTTAGGACAGAAGTTCTTAAAAGTTATATTTAAAAAACTTTCTACTACAAAAATCTTAAAATTATTGACATGTATTATTAATATTTCAAAATATTGTTTTGTATAGAATATGATATGATTAACTTTCAGATTTACAGGGCTACAGTAAAATATTCAGAGAGTTTAAAAGCTGTAATTATAATCTAACGGCTGCATTTTCTTTTGCGTTAAGCCTTTTTAACACTTTCCAAAATGCCTAAGAATAATTTTAAAATCAATTAGTCTATCTGTATGTTTTTCAGTCCTTCTGCCTGTTGTGCGATAACGTAGGCAAAGAATATTAATAGCTATTCTATACAACAATTCCGTACAGTTGGAAAGTGTTACTAATCAATGCGTACTGCATGATTTTTCTTTCTTGTTGTTAATATATTTTGCGACCTTATACTTTTTCCCATTACCTTAGAACTTCAGGTAGCAGAAAGTGTAAGACCGTTGTTCGAAGACAGTCGACTCGAAACAATTGTTGCGTGTTTAGCAATTTATGGTTTTTTCTCCAAAAGTTCTTATTGTTCATCATTTAATACCATATTTTTGCAAACATTACATATATTTTCTGTTACATGTAGGCAGGGCTGAAAAAAAACCTGTCATTAAAAAAAAAAAAAGACCAGATCATATATATATATATATATATATGTATATAAAGTTTATAAAAAAAAAAGAAAGAAAGAAAGAAAGAAAAAGAAAACAAGAACGAAAATTTATGCGGTTCGCACACATTGTTAACGCAATCCAACTGTACGGACTCTTTGCATAGTTTAACTTTTACTTTGTCTTGGTGATGACACACCAGGCAGTCTTAAAGATTAGTTTAATCCATAATCACTCTTAAACATTGTTTGAAAGAGTTAAAAGTGTTTAACACAACCGAAAGTGCAATTCAAGAAATTTCCAGTTGTAAACCTGAACGTACATAAATATTTTAGCGTAGCACTGTAAATCTTAACCCTAAACATACCATATTTTTAACATATTTTTAGCATATGAATAATAAATATAAATTTCTTTTTATTTTGGACATTACAAAGTTAATTAAATAAGATTAATAAAAATGCCTCATTAAATGCAATGCACTGGCATTCTATTGAGTATCCCTATACACAAACTAATCCAAACTAAACAAACTATTTTACCATGTTTTTAATAACTTCGATTCTTGTTTGTTTGCCGGTTTGTGTGTTTGTCAGGGACAAATCTTGCAATCGATTTTTAACTAACTTCCCGACTAGCTAGATATTTGAAACTTTCAGGACAGCTCACAACACGGTGACAATACATTTTTCTAATAATTTTAGTCAACTATTTCAGGTCCCGCTGCCTTCGGCAGCGCTTATATAATTCGACAGAACATTTATTTAACTAACTTCCCGAGTAGCTAGACATTTGAAATTTTCAGAATAGTTCAGAACACGGTGAAAATGCATTTTTTTTATACCTTTAGCCAACTATTTCGGGTTCCTGCTGCCTTCGGCAGCGTTATCAGTACTAAGCTTGCAATCGATTTTTCACTAACTTTCCGACTAGCTAGACATTTGAAACTTTCAGGACAGTTCATAACACGGTGACAATACATTTTTCTAATAATTTTAGTTAACTGTTTCAGATCCCTACTGCCTTCGGCAGCGTTCATATGATTCAACAGAAAATTTATTTAACTAACTTCCCGAGTAGCTAGACATTTGAAACTTCAGAATACGGTGAAAATGCTTTTTAAAAATATTTTTATCCAATTGCTTCGGGACCCTGCTGCCTTCGGCAGCGTTTCCAGTACAAAGCTTGCAATCAACTTTTAACTAACTTCCCGGCTAGATAGCCATTTGAAACTTTTATAATAGCTAAAAAGACGATAGCAAGGATTTTTTTTTATACTTTTATCCAATTGCTGGGGTTCCGGCTGCCTTCAATAGCGTTTATATGATTCAACAGAAAATTTAAAAACACGGTTTATAAAAATTTTTTTATCTTAAAATTATTTATCATTTGAAATATAATTATAACATAGTGAACTCGAATAACACATGTAATTTTGAAGAAATTCTGAAAACATTTACGAACGCTAGAGGCGGACAGACGGATAGATTATTTCAAATTACAATCACTCATAATTATTGTTAGAAAGTGTTAATAACGCTTAATAAAAACGAAAATGCCGTTGCAGCCACTTCCAGTTACAGCCCTGAATGTTTCTGAATGTTTTTGTGCGACCTTGTAAATCTTAATGCCAATCATATTGTATGCTACAGAAAACATTTTATTTTATTTTATTTTATTTATTTATTTTTTTTTTTTTTTGTGCATATGAATAATAAATTTCAATTTCATTACGATTTATGTAAAATAAAGTTTTTAAATAAGATTTATAGAAATGCCTCTCATAGAACGCAATGCTTTGGAATTCTTTTGGATGCCACTGTATACAAACCAACAGTGTATTTTCTCCATTTTCAATAAGGAACATTATACATCAGTGTCAAACAATTCTAAGAATATTTACGATAGTTAGAGCGCGTGCCAAATGACAGACAAACAAACCGAGGTTATAAACACTTTTAAACTTATTGGAAAGTGCTAAAATACGTTATTAACCCCTTCCGGTAAAATGACGAGTCTAGCTCGTCATTGGATTTTCATGCCATATCGCACAATGACGAGCTACACTCGTCATGCTTTCTGTTGAATATGATAATTAATTTAGTTTAAAATTTCTAGTGTACTGAATTTGGCAACACCTTTTTACTTGTGGAAATATCACAGATCCCTATCACATATTGTTTACCGTTAGAATTTCTTGGTACAAGTCACGGCCGAATTGTTGCTAGTCTGTAAGATTTCATTCTTGTAAAAATTTAGTGTGAGCATCGGTCAATATGGATTTCTGTAAAGAAAAAACGTGTTGTGTAGTAAATACCATAATGGGTAAGAGTTTTGCAGATTATGAAGGTCAAGGTGATTGGAGCGATTATGAAGAATCATAAGAATATATGAAAGGATATAAGAAAATATTTTTTTACATGTTTGACATTGCACTCTACAATTCATATGTTTTATTTAACAAAATCAATAATGCCAACAAAATCGGAATTGGGAGCTTTCGACTGGACATAGCAGAACAAATCCTACAAAAAGTTACACTACCGGATTATAAAACCCGTGGACGTCCTTCATGTAGTGACACCCCGGCTAGGTTGCAGGAAGATGGGGACATTTTCCAGAATACATTCCTTCAACTCAGAATAAAAGAAAACCTACTAAGAGGTGCCGTGTGTGTTACAAGAATAAAATTAGAAGTGAGACTCCCTGGCAGTGTAAACAATGCAGGATTCCTTTGCACTTACCAGAGTGTTTTGAAAAGTACCACACGCTTGAAGACTATTAACTATATACCTTATTAAAGTTTTGCTCTGATTTTTTCTTAATTTTACCGTTTTTAATGTCATTTAACAATATGTAAAAATGAATATTAATTAAGAATATGTAAGAATTATAAAATGAAACAAGTTTTTTTAAATAAAAATTAAATGGTTGTTTGATGCACACTTTTTCAATATTAAATCGTACCGGAAGGGGTTAACAAGAGAAAATAAAATGAATCTATATATTAATTTGAAACATGTTTTTGTCTATCTCCACTATATATTGAGATAACTACTTGGTGTAAAAATTTGGTTGAGGTGTCTAAAAAAAGGTCTTGACCTGTAGATGTGCTATGAAAAGAGAAAAAAAAAAAAAGTCGAATGGTTTCCCCCCCCCCCCGGGTTAAAAACACGTTTACGAGTTTAACTAAGCTCCAAATTACTTCACGGTGAAGAAATTGTACATGTGGGGACTAGAGTCGAATACTAAAAAATCACTTTCTGCGAATTTGGAATTTTCGATTTTAAAGGGGGAAAAAAGGGGGAAAGTAGATTTGGAGGGGGGAAAGGGGGGGGATTAGGTTGAGAGGGAAATCCGTTCTAGACCCACACATGTCCATGTCGATTGGGGATGTTCGTATACAATATAGTGCGACCCCTGGTGGTGAAAAATGGAACTAGGTGATTTTGCTGTAGATCCTATCATGTTACATCTTATTTTAAAGGTCTTGGTATTTCCTGACCGTTGGTGGTGTTCGTACAGAACACACTACGCCCCTGGTGGTGGAAAGTGCAACTAAAGGATTTTGCAGTTGACACCACCATGTGACACCTTATTTAAAAAATCTTGGAAATCCAAGGGGATTGGTGATAGAGGTCTTGAAATTTCATGATGATTGTGGATGTTTGTACACAATATAGTGCGCTCCCTGGTGGTGAAAAAGGGAACTAGGTGATTTTGTAGTAGACCCTATCATGTTATATCTTATTTTAAAGGTCTTGGTATTTCTTGACCGTTGGTGATGTTCGTACAGAACACACTGTGCCCCCTGGCGGGAGAAAGTGCAACTAAAGGATTTTGCAGTTGACACCACCATGTGACACCTTATTTGAAAGGTCTTGGAAATTCAAGGTGATTGGTGATTTTCGTATGCAACATACTGCACCCCCTGGTGGAGGAAAGTGAATTTTGCAGCGCGTGCGTAGCATGCCTGTTATACGGTGCCGCAGCTACAGGCGGCGGAAACACGATTCAGAGGTTTGTTCGGTTCAAGATTAATTTTTAAGAATTTTTTCATGTTATTAGCGACCCGCATATACGCTGCCTCAGACACCGGGGTCACGAGCCCGAGTTCCGTTCGGTTTGAGGTAATTTTTTTGTTACATATGATTATTTGTTTCGCGATGCTTTCATTTAAAAATAGAAATTCAAACAGAATAGAGTTAAAGATATTAAATCATACAAATTTAAAGTTCATTTAAGGTTATTATCATGGGCCCGGGCAACGCCGGTCGGCTTCGTTTGGATCCAGGCTAATTTTTGGGAATTTTTTCATGTTATTAGCGGTCCGTGTATGCGCTGCCGCAGGCACCGGGGTCACAAGGCAGAGTTTCATTCGGTTCGAGGTAATTTTTTTCTTACAGCTTATTTATTTTTTTTTTTTTTCGATGCTATGCTTTTACTTAAAAATAGAAATTCAAACATAATCGAGTTAAAGATATAAAATCATCCAAATTTAAGGTTCATTTAAGGTTATTATCATGGGCCCGGGCAACGCCGGTCGGGTTCGTGTAGTTCCAGATTAATTTTTGGGATTTTTTTTATGTTATTAGCGGCCGGCGTATGCGCTGCCGCAGGCACCGGGGTCACAAGGCAGAGTTTCGTTCGGTTCAAGGTAATTTTTTTGTTACATCTGATTATTTTTTTTTGCGATGCTTTTATTTAAAAATAGAAATTCAAACAAAATCGAGTTTAGGATTTAAAATCATACAAATTTAAGGGTCATTTAAGGTTATTATCATAGGCCCGGACAATGCCGGGCGGGTCAGCTAACATGTAGTCATAGTATTAAACGAAATAGAAAATAAAAGATAGCAACTGTTTATTTGGAGTCAGTTTGCGTCACCATTGACAGTACTTTGTAGAAAGTGGTGTCGTATATAGTATTTCTGTTTATAAGCATTTTTCCGACGTTCTTTTTTATAAGTGAAATGTCGTAAATTATATTAGATGTTTTAACTTGAAATACATTTAAATAATGATGCGACGATTTTTGAAACATTACGGTCAATAAAGTGACCGTCAAATTCGACGGGTTCCAGCTAGTTTATTTTAATGTGAAGAATATATCTATATATCTATATATCTATATATTAATTTCTGTAAAAAATAAAATAAAATGAATAAATAAATAAAAATCAATCACAGTTATATTTATTGTGATAGTGATATATTTTTGATCTTCAATGACATCATTTGAGTATTTTACTTAAAATTTTGTGATTTAGATTAGACAAATAATTTGTTTACAGGGACATACAAATGAATACAATTACATTATATCTATGGAAGCGAGAACTCCCATTGGAGCATTTTAGAATTTTTTGATTGCACAAAAAATTCTAAAAAGAGACATTTTTGTGTATTTTTATCACTAAGAAATTAATATATATATACTATTTACTTTCTCTTACCCATAAGGTAGAGAAAGTATTGTCTTTCGGTCAAATTTTTGAAAGTGAGTTTTTGTTATATTTACACGTTTTGAGGTTACCTGAATCCAAAAGTCATGTTTTTAGCGGTTGGTCTGTGTGTCTGCGTGTCTGTGTGTGTGCGTCTGTCTGTTATCAGCATATCTCAAGAACAAATGGTAGCAGAAAGTCCAAACTTGGTATTCTAAATGTGTATCATACAGGGTTGCTACACTAAGCTTTTCGTTGAGATGAAGCAAATGGTTCATGTAGAGGGATACTCAAGAGAATTCAAATATATTACGTCTATGGGCGAAATTGCAGGTAAGTAGAGTTTAGCATCTATAGACTGCAGCAAACCAAATTAAATGAATATATATATTTTATATACGTAAAAACATGTCTCATGTAGAATATGGTAGGGAAATCATTCACTGTTCGTTTACAGGGCTACACAAAAGAACTAGATTACAGTGCGACAATAGTTGAAAATTGATGGAGGTGTATTTCAGGTTGTGGTGTGTATTATTACTATAGGATTATATTTAGGTGCACCATGTGGTCTGTACATAATCTTCCAAAGATATACACGGCTGCAAATATTTAAGCGATAGCATTCCTTTTTATTGTTAGTGGAAATGCTTTACTATAATATTTTACCATTTCCAGGAAAGCTGGTCGAGAATCGAAATGAATTCCTTATAGACATATGGTAAATAATATATGTTTTTAAGCTAAATATTGAACTCTTATTTTTTGTATATTTACACATTTTGAGGTTTCCTGATTACCGAAGTCAAGTTTCTTAACGTTTGATCTTTGTCTGTGTCTCTTAGAGTAAATAAAAAACGAATAATTCCAGGAGATTTGAGATCCTGGAATGCTGTATTTTGAAGTTAATATAAGTTTGTTTCTGAAAAAGTTTGATCAAGATTGGTAAGTTTCAAGGAAGGTTGCGTATGAAAGCTGTCTGAATAATTTTAAGTGAACTTTTAATTTTAGTAACAGATTTAAATTCTATGTAAATGTAGGTGCAGTAACGAAACGGGGGTTGAGGGGGGTCAGCAGCCTCCCTCACACAGAACTAATAGTCATATAATACTTTTCCGAAGCCTAATTTGAATTGTTTTAACATAGGTTTACATAACAGTACTCGTTATCTTACCCCTTAATCTCCAACCTGTATTTATAGTATTAAATTTCAGGGTATGAGAAAGTCGTGTGAGTGACACACCAGATTATTTTATGAATAAAAATATGTTTTCTACACTGTAAAAAAATTCTGTAAATTTACTGAAATGTTTATCTAGAATCTTTAAATTTAGAATAATTCTTATTTAAAAGTAAATGACCGAAATTCTCAATCTTTTTTCTGTTACTTATCGATTTTTATTATTTATTTATCAATAAAAATTAAAAAAGAATGTTCCTACTTTAGAAAAAGCATTCTAGGTCATAAATATATCTTCGCCATTAATTAATTAGGTAATTATCAGTCATTAAAATGCATCTAGGTTTTTTAACATCTCCATTTATTTTTCGCAGTTATTTTACACAAGTCTTAAGATAAATGATTACTAGTAGTTTTCTGTTGAATTTTTCTTTTCTTTTTCTTTCTTTTTTTTTTTTTTTAATTGCTCTAAATTTAAGTACACTATGTAGAGCGTATGCAATTTATAGTTAAAAAGTAGGAATACCCTAAATTAGTCAAATACGTTTGAATCAGGTGGTTCTGAGCAAGAATTCTCTGAATAATTAAAAATAAAGTTTTAAATGAAAACCTTAACTTTTTAATAAATGTATGGATGATACTGAAACGGAAAGTTGAGAAGAGATATAGGCATTCACACACGCAACTGTGTGTTAAGTGAAACTGTTAAAAAATAAAATGAAGTAAAGTAAAAAATAAACAAATAAATAAAATTAAAATTCTATAATAATTTAAAACTGTCCAGGTACATTACTCCTTATAAGGAGTAATGTATACATTACAACTTAAAGTGTAATAAGCAAACTTTACATAAATAATTCAAAGTTAGAGAAAGTAGTGTGATTGTAGCACGAGATCATAAATCTAATTTTTTTTTTTTTTTTCTGTAAATCTAAGCATTACAAAAACATATATATTATAGATTTACAGTAAAACATTCTTAGCATTAACAATAAGTCTAAATAACAAATAAATAAGTAATATAAATATAAATAAACAAATAAGTAATGTAAATATAAATAAATAATTTCGACAAATGTATACACTACATCAATTTTGATGTGAAGTTGCTCACCTTTCAATGATAATTATTAATTTTCATTTATTATGTACTCTCCAATAAAAGAAAAAGAATGCACATTTGAGAATCATAAAACAAACACTCTATAAATTTTAACGAATCACAAATTTAATATTCCTGAGCTAATTTTACGCCTCTGTTCAGCTATTTCCTTCAAGCACGTCGATAAATTTGCAAAATTCAGATGCTGTATGCGGAACAATACCTTTTCATGGTGCACTTTCAGGAAAAGAATAGCCTTCACGTATTTGTATTGATAAAAGACAATTAAATGTTACAGTTATATTATCTCAAAACATCATGTTATCTCGGAGGTGTAAAATATGCTCGATAGGATTGAGGTTTCCATTTGTCAAACAGTTTGATCGTGATAAATTTAATTTTTTTTTCAATTCATCTGAAAATTAACATGTACGTCTGTAACAATATGCATCTAAACTAGGGTTGGCAGGTTTTAAACCAAATTATTTAAACAAACAGTTCCCCCCCCCCCCTCCCCTGCAAGGCAGAAATACATAAATAAATAAATACAAACAAGTTTTTCCCCTTTTCAAAAACTTCAAAATTTATATTTTATTGCCCTTTCTTTTATTGAAATTTCTGACTTATTTTCAGGGTCCACCAGCGGCCGAGCGGTTCTGCACTCAAAGTTGGTAGACGTGAGGTGCCGGTTTCGATTCCAGATCACGGTCGTCGGTCTAGCCGTTCGAAGTTTTCCATGGTTTTCTCCGAAACTTGCGTAAATAGGACCCCTTATAAAGACCCCCACGGAAGCTACTCCCAGTCAGGTCTAGAACCCTAGTGCAGTCGATTGGTCTTAATTCCCACAACCTAACTTATTTTTATGAAAATGATGATTATTACCATGTTACTATGTTTCTATTAGCTCGTTTTCTTGTTTGTTTGTCCAGTACAAATCTTGAAATCGGTTTTTAACTAACTTTCCAACTAGCTAGACATTTGAAACTTTTAGAATAGCTCAGAACACGATGACAACGCAATACCTCGAAGCCTGATTTTCGAATTTTTGATTAGTTTTCTTTTAATTAATTAAAATATGAATATAATAACCTCCTGGTACCTTTAAAATTAGCCATTTAAATATTGGCTATAATTTAATTGTTGCAAAAAAAAAAAAAAAAAAAAAAAAACTTGTTCATTTTTTTGACATAAAAATAAATACGTTTAATTAAACGTGAACATTAAAAAATTATAAAAAGTTAAATCATGCATCTCACAAAAATTTACGTCATTATCACTTTAAAAATTTTATACACATTGATAAAATGCTAATATAGTTCTATAGCTATGATTCAACAGAAAATTTAAATACATGGTATATAAAAAGTTTTTTTATCTTTTTATTTTTATTAACTCGTTTTCTTGTTTGTTTGTTTGTCCAGTACAAATCATGCAATAGATTTGTAACTAACTTCCTGAGCAGCTTTCCTGGACATGGTAAAATATTATAGCAAAGCACTTCCACTAACAATAAAAAAGAATGTTATCGCTTAAATATTTGCAGCCCTGTATATCTTTTGTAGATCATGTACAAACCACAACCTGCACCTTAACCCGTTAGTAGTCGCTAGTTGGTCGATTTGCCGCCCATTCTTCAGTGTTGCCGGAATTTTTTATTCAATAGCCACCAAAAATTTTTAGAAGTGTCATTTGATATACATAAAACGCGAATAAAATCGAAGAAACGTCGATCACATCACTTCTTAAAATTATTGGTGACAGTTAAATAAAAAGTTCGCAATCTGTAATAGGTGGCGCTGTCTATAGCGACTACTAACGGGTTAATCATAATCTATAGTAATAATACACGGCACAACCACCAATACACTTCCACCAATTTTCAACTATTGACACACTATAATTTAGTTCTTTTGTGTAGCCCTGTAAACAAACAGTGAATGATATCCCTAACATATTCTGCATCAGACAAATTTTTACGCATGTAAAAAAATATATATTAATTTAATTTGGTTTAGTGCAGTCTATAGACGTTAAACTCTACTGACCTGCAATTACCCCGATAGACGTAATGTATATGAATTCTCTTGGGTGTCCCTGTACACGAACAATTTACTTCATCTCAATGGAAGGCTTAGTCTGTTCTTGAGAGATGCTGATAACAGACAGACACACAGACCAAACGCTAAAAACATGATTTTTGGATTCAGGGCGCCTCAAAACGTGTAAATATAACAAAAACTCACTTTCGAAAATTTGACCCAAAAACAATACTTTCTCTACCTTACGGGTAAGTGAAAGTAAAAATTGGAAGACAAACTTATTTTTGAGAAGATACAGTGTCTGTTATATGCTTATTTGAAATGGTATTCAGTAAAGAAACAATTTGAGTTTAATTTATACTTTGTTTTAGGAGATCTTTCAATGACTAAAAGTATAGTTTTGACAATAAATTAAAAAAAAAATAAATAAAAATAAAAATTCGTATAATAGTTTTATTTGTGAGGATTTTTAAAAGTTTTAAATTTTAAAGTAAATCGCATCATTTACTGTATCTCTCATTTACGTAAATGAACACTCACGCACGCACACACACACACACACATATATATATATATATATATATATATATATATATATATATTCATCCTCTGTCTTGATTCCTAATTTGATAATAATTGACTTTTATGCACCAGACAAAATAAAATGCTAGAATTTTTACGAAATAAACATTTTATACGTAGTTAAATAATCAAACGTATGGTATCGCTTGTTTAAAAATTTCAAGTTCACTTTAACTCAAAATTGAAAAGCTAAAACCTCTATAAAACCTCTTTTTTTTTTTTTTTTTAATCATATTCCTTTTTTCCTTTTTTTATCTTTTCTTTTTCTATTCCGTTCAAATTTATTTCAAGGTTGTTTTGTATCTCGTGTTGTTTCTTCCATAAAACAAAGCAGAGATAACCAGCTGAACGTGACTTTAACTAAAACTCGTGTGTTCTGTTTTGAAAGAACAAATTTTTCAATGGGATCTAACTGACATTTTTATATTTCTGTTTTGTTTTTCTTTAACATTTCAAATATCATGTACAGTTTCAATGAAATACTCTCAAAACATAACGAATATTTTGTCATTTTGAAGACTGTATGTATATTGATTTTTGTCGTGTATATGTAATTCGAATCTTGAAAACATTCACTGTATTTTTCAAGTTTTAAAAGTCAGATTAGTAAAGTTATAATAATAATAATAATAATAATAATAATAATAATAGTAATAACAATAACAATTATTATTATTACTATTATTATTGAAGCTTGAAGCATCATATTTAGCTCTATAAATATAGATATTAATCGCCATAAATTGTTATAGACTATTTAAAACAAGTAAGTTGAAATATTTAAGAATTTATAAAAGAAACTATTTATTTACAAACAAAATAAATCAAGTTAACCCTTTCATTCCCCGTGATGCCATTTGGAATCATAACATTTCAGATTTTCTTTCTTACCATCTGACACTCCCGCTGATTCAAAATGAACTATATTAAAACCTATATATTTTCCTACCGAAACATTTATATTTTAGATGATTTTACTATACTTGTTGATAATTGAAAGTATATTTTACTTTATTCTGATAATAATATCGGAATCAGTTTCCTGTTTTGGGCAATTTAGGTAAATTAACTGTTTGAAATATTTTTTATTTTATTTTTTAATGTTTATAAATTGAATTTTAATTAGTTGCAATATGTATTTCTTCCAAAATTTTGATATTTTTATTTATTGAAAAATTATGATTTTAAATGGCTTCAGTGGTTATATTAAACATAAATAAACACCTCTCAGTTGCTTTGTTAGCAAGGAGAGAAAAAATTGGGAATGAAAGGGTTAAGAACACTTGCAAGAATTAATAGATATGAATACAATTTCGAAATAATTATAAATTATATATATATATTATTTCAAAAATAATGTTGGGGCCACCCCATGACTTCCGCATACACTAATAATAAATTATACACATATTTTAATAATTAAAATATAAACTACTATTTCTTTTTTTTTTTTTTTTCATTTTAAGACGGGGTCATGTAATGGCTAAAAATTAAGGTGTAAAACTTGACAATAATTGTTTTAAAAATCACAGGATAAATTCCATATGATTTCATCATAAAAATAATATACTACATGCATTTTTTAATAATAATAATAATAATAATAATAATAGTAATAAAAAGTTTTCTTTTCAATTTTAAAACGAGAAATCATATGCAGTCGGCAGCAAAATTATTCGAGCGCTGGCAATAATTCCTATGTAAAAAAAGGTACACTTAATACTGTTTTATTAAATAAATCCTTGTCAAATCATGTTCTTAATCAGTCTAAGAACATAATTCTACAAGGATTTATTTATGTTGGTGCTCGTAAAATCTGTTGTGGCCGCAATGTCCTCCATGTTCCCATCAAAATTATATACCTCTGGGAGTCACCGAAGCGGGAGTGCCATCCCTTCCGTGGAGGATCAAAATTGTGATGGCATGTCTCCTGACCACATCTAGGGGTGAGTCCCAGATCATCGCCAATCGCCCATGCGCAGTACTAGTGCGACGTATAACCCAACCAACCAACCCAACCAACCCATGCCGTATATTTAATTTAAAGATCCAATTATTTCACGTTGCAAAAGTTCTTTTCTGTGGAAAACCACTTTTTTCAAATATTTGTAAATAAATAATAATCTCCTAAAGTTACAAGCCTATAAGGGGTTTTTCACAAAAAAATAATTTTTGTATTGAGGTTCAAGTAATTGGATCTTCGAATTAAATGCGCGGCATGGATAAAACCTCTTATGAAATTTCAACTCTCTATGCAAATGAGCTTTTGACAAAAGTTGCTCAATATATCTAGCTTTCAACCTATGCAAAAAAAAATTAAAAATTCTATATTTTGCGCATGCGCATTAAAACAATATTTACTAATATAAAATTCTAGCTGACCCGTCCGACTTCGCACGGATGAACAAATTGTAGCTAAAATTGGATTGATATAGAAAAAATCAAAAAATATATCAGTTTATGTGTTTGTGAGGCAATATTAACAACTGTTCATAAAATTGTGATTTTTTTAGGCATATTCTAAAGAAAAGTTCCTAAAAAGAAGCAATTACGAAAGGTAGAAAAATTTAAATTATATAAATTAAAAATTAATGTGTTGGTAAATAGATAAGGTACAGCATTGCTAAAGGACCTCCATGACGACATTTTACTTATTTATATATTAATTCTTATGTTTATTTTTATTGCTATTTATATCTCCCCACCCCCTCGTCCATTTTTGCGATGTACTAAGATGACTATCTCTACTGCGTAAGTAAAGTTATTGGCGAGGAACCTTTGAGCTATTTCAGTGCTAAATTTCAAATTTCGAAAAGGTATCTATATTAATAGAAGAAATAATTTGCCTGTCTGTGTTTGACGTACAGTACAAACTATGGCACGTTTAGTTTAGGAATTCTTTTCTATAAAAAAAGAAATACGTGCAAATTTTCAACATATATTTTCGATATTCCTATTAGAACTTTTAAAAAATTACGTTTCATGCAATTTTTTAAAATATTATTTATTTAAATTAAATTTTCAAGCTGATGATAATAAAACTAAATGTTGACAATTTTTACCTAATGTTTATTTATTTATTCATTTATTTTTTACATAAAAAAGAAACATTTCTTTACTCATGCGAATAAAAAGTATTGTAAAATGAAACCTATGACATGATTTATTTTTTATTTATTTTTTATCATTTTTTTTAATATAAAACTGACGTCATAATAGCTTTAATAATAATAATTATTATTATTTATTTGTTCTTAAAATATTAATTTTTATTAAATAAATAGCTTATGTGTTTTTTATTTTCTTAAATTTAACGTCCGCAAAGTGATATATGGTTACTGTTTTAGTAATGGTTCCCCTTAGCGATCATTAATATTTTTTGAGATTTTGGCGATGAATTTAAAAAGCTTATGATAATAGCGTAAATGGCAACTTTTTTTTTTTTTTTTTTTTTTTTTTGAATTTTTTCGGCAGGGACATTATCAAATCTGCTCCGATTAGTTTCTTTAAAAAAATATATATTAAACAGAATTTAAAAGTAAATAGTTAAAAAAAAAAAAAAAATGCAATTCTGGCTTTAATTTTCTTCTGTTGAATGTTGAACGTTAAATAAAAAGTACATTTTTTAAATATATTTAAGCGTTAAAACTTAAACTAGTGAACAAATTATAATTGTGAAATTTGAAATATATTATAATCATAAGAGAAAGAATGTAGAGCTCGTGCATTTCAGGGAAATTAATTTTGAAATCCTCATTTATAGAAACACGCGAGAGCGAAATATTGAAAAGAATGATTTTACTATCCGCGATTGTAATGAAATGCTCTCCCTCTGGTGGGCTACGGTGAAATTACAATAAACATGGTTTAATTCGAATTCCATATAGCCGCCATTGCTAGCCGATGTTTAGTTTCACATATATTTATTGAATAAAAATGAATAAATACGGTAAAAAAGATAACACATACTTTTGTGTGCCACAGTGTAAATCCAAAGCATCAAGAAATCCAGAATTGAGCTTCCATTTATTTCCAAATGACGAATTTAAAATTTCAGTTGCTTCGGCTAATGGAAGTAAAGAATTAATCAGATGATTTGAAATTAATATTTGTTCAACTTCAGTTAAAAATCTACTTCCGATCGAACTTTGAATAAACTGAAGTATTTTTTCCAAAAGCAATCAATTTTCCATAATGTAATGGCGGAGAAATTATAGTACGAATATTAAGTAGAATAACAAGAACACTATTGGAACACACGTGGCTAATGTTTACAAACAACTGCAGTGTTCACAAAGCGCCGTCTATCGATCATTACAAACGCGGATAGTATTTTGCCAGCTTTTTTTTAAGTATTCAATTATTTGATGGTTATTAAAAAGTTTTCGGAAAGGTTGTTATATTTATCATCCTTGGCGAAATAAATAAATAAATAAATAAATAAAATAATAAATAATAATAATAATAATAATAATAATGATTGCCAGGTTATCTCACGAATATATTTAATTTCTTCCAAAATTGATGGTTATTTTAATAATGTATATTAAGAGAGCAATCAATAATATGAAACAATATTAGTACAATATATACTACAAAAACATAGATCTGATATTTAATACGAAAATATACATCAAACGAAAATATACAGATTTTCATATTACGTTTTCGATCGTCAAATACAAAAATCGCCAAGGACAACAGATATCAAATCTATGCTTTTTTTTTTTTTTTTTTTAATTAGAATATTGAAAATTAGAATTAAAAATTTATTTTGCGAAAATTTATTATAGCCTGTGTAGATAGATTAAACAGGGCAGTGTAGATAGATTAAACATGTTTCTACTCAACATAATGAAACTCAAATAATTAAATGTTACTTGAATTTCACTAATGGCTGTATGCGCTGGATATATTGCGCTACTTTCTATAACTGTTTGTTGCTGAAAATGGTCGCCAAATAAATATAAACTTCTGAAGTATTCAACCATTCAATTAAAAAAAAAAAAAAAAAAAAAAAAAAGAATCAATATAGTGACTGGAGAAGCATCCAATAAAATTGAATGAGTAAAGTCTCCTTGATTCCTTAATGGAACATGATTCAAGAGTTAGCCTATCAGAGATTTTTACTTCATTGGTTCATCAGTGAAACTCACTGGTTCAAACGTTTAATGTTAATTGCGGTTGCAGCCACCAAATATTCACTGGTTTAACCATGTGTGTAAATCACCAAATGTGCTGCATTAAGTGACAGTCATATAACAGAAAAAAGTAGAATTATGTTTAAGCGTTAGTACTTATAATGTCGACAAATACTTTTAAATAAATTATTATAATCAATAGAAACAGGAAACAGAATTGCTTACATTTCTGGAAAATTATTTTTGAAATATTAATTTTTAGAAATGCTCGAGAGGGAAATATTAAAGAAATGATTTTCACTGCACCAGCAATATTCACTTGCTTGACGGCTATTATGAAGTTTTCGGAACAGATTTGATATCTCGTCTTTGGAGAAAAATGGATCGCTTACTTATCTCGAGCAGTATTAATTTTCCCTTCAAAAATCATGGTTATACGCAAGCGAAGTGTGACGTCACTAACCATCTGTGGGGCCAAGAAAAAGTTTTCCTATGTTAACTGTCCTTTGGAATATTTGTATAAAAATATTAAAAATCAAGGAAAGTTTTTCCCGATTTTAATCCCCATATTTAGGTCTTATAGATATGTATTAGTTATTGTGTGCATGCGTTAGATTAAGTTATTTTGCTGTCAAATTGATAAAATTTTAATTTTATATTTCAAAACTCGGACGTCCTTGGCGTCCGAGTTACTTGTTTTGTGTTTGGCGATCAAAAATGTAATACAAAAATATACGTACCAGATGTATATTTTCGTAATATGTACAGTCGGTAACAAAAGTGTCCGAACACTGGCAAACATTCCTATGTAAAAAAAGTACACTTCATACGGTTTTGTTAAATAAATCCTTGTCGAATCATGTTCTTACACTGACTAATACAATGATTCGACAAGGATTTATTTAACAAAACCGTATGAAGTGTACTTTTTTTACATAGGAATTTTCGCTATTGTTCGGACACTTTTGTTACCGACTGTATTGTGCGCAATATCGTTTCATATTATAGATTGCTCTCTTAAAATACGGTGTGAAAATAACCATGATTTTTGAAAATAATTAAATATATTCGCTAGATAATTTGGAGATCAATTTTTCCCCGCCAAGATTGACATATCAAATCCATTCCGCTGCAACATATTAGTATCTTATATCAGATAGTTTATTTAGACATTTGAAAACAAATTTGACTTCAAATTATAACAGAATATTTATCATTTTCGTTTTAATCAGTATATTAGTTGGATATTTATTGTGTTAATATCACCCTTTGAAATTAAATGCTTATATTTACATTCGAAAATGGAAGTTTGCCATTTTTTTCTACAGTTTTGAAATTTAAAATTAAAATTTTGTCAATTTGACAGCAAAACAATTTAATCTAACTCATACCCAAAATAACTAATGCCAAACTAACTAATATCTATACCTAAATTTGGGGATTAAAATCGGAAATAATTTTCCTCGATTTTTAATAATTTTTTACAAAAAATCCAATAGACGATTAACATAGAAAATCGTTTTCTTGGCCCCACTGACGGTCAGTGACGTCATCACTTCGCTTGCGTATTTTAATAAGGTGTATAAACTTTATTATAAATTATACTTTTATGCTAAAAAAAACATTTAATGTTTCAGGTAAGTTATTTATTTATTTATTTACTATTTTAATCTAATTTCGTTTACACATCTGTTTAAACATTAATGCTTAGTATTAAATAAATTACATCATTAGGGAAAAAAAAATAAGCTATAATGATTTAATGTGTAAATTTAACATTTCACAAAGCTTTATATGAATTTCAATTTAATTCACGTGCAAATATATTTCTTTTATTTTCATGTCAAGATATTTTGAAAACAAAATGAACATGTACTAAATGTTTCTTTTATGTTGGCAGCAGCTAATTGTTTTAATATTTCTTTATTTTCGTTTATATTATGGCTTTTATGGGGATTTTAATTAAAATGCTCAGATTTTAAACTAAAATTTATTTTATCAAAATTAAATATAGCCTATAACAATCAGGGATAGTGTATCTTTTGGTCAGTGAAAGAAGTTTTTAAATCGGTTCAGTAGTTTCAGAGATTACCCTCCACAAACATACAATTTTTTGCTCTTTATATAATAGTATAGATAAATACTCATATCTCAGTGAATACTGACGCGTGGGAATTTTATGTTTCAGAATAATGTTTCTCAAATGTTTTCCCAAATCTTCAGTATTTTTGTAAAGTTTTATGGAAATCCGTTCTAGTTATAAGCAAAAAAGTTTTCAAAAAAAAATTAATAATTTATGTATATATATATATATATGCCTAAATAATTGCACAATTCCCGCATCAAAATATACAAATATTGTACATAGTATGTGCAACGTGTAAAAGTTACAAGTCATTTGTAGTTTTGTATGATACAGAGTGATCCAAAGTATGTGCTCTCTTCTTCAATTTGTGGTTGGTCCCCTAATTGCACTCTGAGTTAAATCGATAGCGGAAAATGTGAGTTTTTAAATGTGTTTTGTATATTTGAAGTCCCGGGCCATTTTATCCAGCATTTTATTAGAAAATCCAAAAAATGAAAAAATAAAAAAAATTCTAATAATTTGAACACCCACTGTACAATGTTTGAACAAATGATATAAGCATGTACAGTCGGTAACAAAAGTCTCTGAACACTAGCAAAAATTCCTATGTAAAAAAAGTACGCTTAATACAGTTTTGTTAAATGAATCCTTGTCGAATCCTGTTCTTAGTCAGTCTAAGAACAGGATTCGACAAGGATTTATTTAATAAAACTGTATTAAGTGTACCTTTTTCATATAGGAATTTTTGCTAGTGTTCGGAGACTTTTGTTACCGACTGTATTTATTTAATTTCTTTGCACAAATTGAGAATTTTAAAAGAAAATGTACTAATCTATTATTATACTTTAATGTATACATTGAAAAAAAAACGTATGTAATTGCAATATAAAAGAAAAGAAACGTTTTTTAAACAAAATAATTTTTTTTATTTTATTCCTCTTTTAATTGAGCTTTTACTGTTATTTACAACAAAAGATAAAATAAGGAACACATAATGAAAACATGGGATTCTTTTTTATTTTTACAGAAAAGCAAATCTTATGGTACAAAAAATAAAGAAATTTCTTTCACATAAACACCTTTTGGTTTCTACAATTTCGAAATTATACTCAAGCAAATCAAATTAACTTTAAAGAGATTTGCTGTGAGAAGCTTTTTAAGTATTTTTCTTCCCAACACCCTCCAACTCCCCATAAAAGAGGTAAACGAAATACAAAGAGAGAGAAAAAGCGTTTTAAATTTTATAGTATTTTATATCAGACTTATAAGAAACCTCTGGAACTTTTAAATAATCGTTGTTAAATGACATTTCTTGATTACATTAGAAAGCATTCTTCACTGTTCCTGAGAGTGCGGTCTTTGGTGTATTCAATAACATAATCTAGTGGGCAAAATTCCATGCATCCTGGCATTGAGAACGAGAACATATCTTGAGGTTCTCTCTGAGGAGTTGTCGAATTCATGAACAAGAATCGTACCAAATATTCTTCATCCTGTTTGTACAGTTCTATTAATAGAGAGGAGCAAGGAGGAAGGTAATCGAAATCTTTGAAGTCTAAAGCTGCTAATAAGGCTAGCAAAGATGCAGTATGCTGAAATATTGAACAAGAAAGAATTTTTAATGTGGCTTTAGATAGCAAAACAAAACACAGAAATAGAATGGTTCTAAGAAATAAAGAAAAAGTATTAAAATGTTTATCTATTATAAAATGTAAAAAAAAAAAAAAAAAAAAAAAAAAAAAAAAAAAAAACGTTTAGATGAAAAGAAAAATTTTTAGATACTGCAAAATTTGCTATAAGAATTGAATTAAATAAAGTTAATACGTTTTAATTTTTAACCAAAATGTCTTATAGATGTAAACGTTGAATTCAAAATTGTCAAAGATAAAAATATTTAAACACTCTTGATGATATATTGAAATTATTTCAAAATATTCTTTATCTGATACACACCCACACTGTAAAAAATTCCTGAAAATTTGCACTAACTCTTAGTTAAACGTAAATAATTGAGATTCTCAATATTTATTCTGTAGTTTTATCTACTTTTATTTTTTAATTTCTCAAAAACATTAAAAGTGAATGTTTCTACTTTAGAAAAAAGCACATTATATATAAGTCACAAATATATTCTTGCCAATAATTTATTAAATTAATATGTCATTAAAATGAATATATGAAATAGATTTTTTAATATTTTCGTTTATTACTTTCTCTTACCCATAAGGTAGAAAAAGTATTGTTTTTGGGTCAAATTTTCGATCGCGATATTTTGTTATATTTACACGTTTTGAGGTGCCCTGAATACGAAAATCATGTTTTTAGCAAGTGGTCTGTGTGTGTGTCTGTGTGTCTGTCTGTTATCAGCATATCTCAAAAACAAATTATGGCAGAAAGTTCAAACTTGGTATTCTAAATGTGTATCATATAAGAATGCTACAGTAAGCTTTTCGTTAAGATCAAGCAAATGGTTCGTGTGAGGGACAATCAAGAGAATTCTAATACATTACGTCTATGGGGGAAATTGCAGGTAAGTAGAGTTTAACGTCTATAGACTGCACTAAACCAAATGAAACGAATATATATATTTTGTAATAGAGATAGTCAACTGGGAATAAAATTTTGTGTATGTAGGAGCCTCGCCTCCCCCCCCCCCTTTCAAAAGAGCTCGCCAATACCTTTAAAACGAATGGTTGGACCATCGATCTGCGATAATTTAAAACAAAGTTATCGATTTTTTTCACTTTTAACGAAAAAAAAACTTTTTTTTTTTTTTTTTTTTTTTTTTTTTAATATTGAAAATAAAAACTTTTTTTTGGATATTTAGTGTTATACTACTTGTCTAATATGGAAATCATCTGCATTTTCATAAAAGATAATTTTTTTAAATAATAATTGTAATAAATTATTTTTTAAAAGCAGAATTATTTTTTAATAAACGAATTAAATTTTATATAAATCTAGGTGCATTAATGAAACGGGGGGTTGAAGGGGGCGGTAGCCCCCCTCACACAGAATTAATTATCATATAAAACTCTTCCGAAGCCTAATTTGAATTGTTTAACATAGGTTTACATAACACCGTTATCTTACCTCTTAATCTCCAACCTGTATTTATAGTATTAAATTTCAGGGTAAGAGAAAGTCGTGTGAGTAACACACCAGATTATTTTTCTCTGTTATTTTACCTCTGTTATTTTATCTAAGATATATGATTACCAGTAGTTTTCTGTTGAAATTTTTAACAGTGTACCCATAATCATGCATAATGCATATTCGCATAATCACAGTTGTATATGAATAAATTCAACATATTTTTGTTTCAGTGAGGAAACTTGAACAATTTGAGAAATTTTATTCAAATTTGTTACTACATTGTTAGAAACTTCAATAGAAAACTACTAGTAGTCATTTATATTAAGTCTTATGTAAAAATTATCGAGAAAACTAATCGGTCTATTTCTCTTATTTACCAAAGAACTTGTTCATTCTATCTCACGTAACGTTTTGAATTTACATGGTATTTGTTTGGGGTTTTCATATATGATGCTCAAATCTTTGGCTGTTAAATTATGCAAATGAAAACTTTATAAAGCTTGCGCATGCGTAGTTAAAAATTATTTAGTAAAAGTGTTCGTATTTCGTAAGATATTGAACATTTCGTTATGATTTCTGTATTTGTGTGTAATGTAGTATGCCATATTTCCTGAAAATGGCTTTGCACTGTGTCTAATACCCTACGTGTTATAATTAAAAAAGGGGAAATTGTTTTTGTAATTTTTTAAAGAAACCGTTATATCTCCACGAATATATGTGGTAGCCTCATAAAATTTCAATACAGATAATGAGAAAAGTCCTCATAATGACATGCTACAGCCAAAACGCATTTAAAGTATTATCTTTTACAGGGTGATCCAAAGCATTTTGATTTTTGTTTAATTTTTTTCTGGCCCCTTTTTCCTTTCATGACACAACTTTTACTGAAAAATATGAGGTATAACATGTTCTTTACACTACCGAAGTTTCAAGATGATTCCTAAAGAAGTTTTCAAGATATTTGACAAAACGTTAAAAAGCGAAAGTGTTCACATTATTTTGTCCAACACCTGTATATATTTAAATATGTTATTGTCCGTTAATTGGAAGTTACTGAGAGCGAAATGAAAGCCAGTAAAAGATTATTAGAGGATACAGTGATAATAACCTTTTCTACACGCGTACGCTGCATTTTAAGAGATTCACTCGAATCAAGCGATACTTACAGTTGAATAAACAACTACTTTCCTTGGATCCTGTTCATTGGTTGCTTTTCCACGCAGTGTGTTCATTATTTTCTCGGTTAATAAACCTAAAAAGACATAAGTGCATAAATATAAGTCAAGCATATATTAAAAAGTAAAGGATAAATGAAATATTAAAAAAAAAAAAAAAAAAAAATTAAAAAGAAATGATTAAAATTGCAAGGAAAAAAGAGGAAGCAAAGTAAAAAATTATTATTATTATTATTATTATTATTATTATTATTATTATTATTTTTCAGAAGTAAACTGCACCAGAAATCGTTTTATAAAGCATAATTAATAGTTATGGTATTTTAAAGTATAACAAACAATTATAACACTTGACTAGGAAATATAATAAATAATAACTCAATTTTATAAAATACTTATAAATGAGTATTTTGTTACTAATTTGTTAAAAATAATTTTTGTTATTATTTAACAATTTTAACATTAAAAATTTTAGTTAATTGGTGTATACATATATTAATTTTTTTCTTTTTAACTTTTAAACAATACGAAGATTAAATTTTTAACTAGGAAATGCATATTTATCTTACAGATATTCTGAAACATAAAATACATATTTTATTAATAAGAATAAACAACTAAATGTCAAGTCGCACGCTGCAAAAAATTTATTAATCTGTAAAACTTAAAAAGAAAAAGAAAAAAAAGAAAGGAAAGAAAATGCCAATTCTTGCAGTTGTATTTTTCCGTTGAAGGAGAACATGTTTCGCTAATTTAAAATTATTACTATCACTAGATTTTCATCAAGACCGTGACCAGAAATTTTTTTCAAGACGGGGTGGAGGAGTAAGTTTTAGTACAGTACATGCACACAATTTTAGTACAATTAATCTAGGACAAATTGATTTGTCCTTATGGGTCGTGTTCGAGTCGGATTGGCTAAATATTTTTCTTGCGTATTAGTTTGGTTTAGGTTGGATGAATTATTATTATTATTATATATATACATATAGATATAGATATATTTCATAAAATTATAACTGAATCACTGATTATAAACATACTAAATATGCTTGTAACTAAAATATATGCATATCCAAATTACTGTAAGTAAATTTCCATATCGATCACCACGCAAACATCAGAGGGCTGTATTTGATGGACACTTTTTTCAATCTCTAGAGTAAATCCTTCTGAATTATTCATTTTCTTTTCTTTTCTTTTTACGGGTTTCAGGTCAAGTCAGGACGAAAAAAAAAAAAAAAACCGCTTTTGTAGGTTCAGATCAATGAAAATTGTTTCTCGGGTTGCGGGATTGAAATTATCGGGTTTGGGCGACCCAAACAAGACTCTAAGGTCAACACGGACAATTCTTTTTCAGATAGATGACCTACCAGTGGCCGAGAGATTCTGCTCTCAAATCTGGTAGACAGCAGGAGCCGGGTTCAAACACAAATCATACCCGTCTGCCTTTCTATTTACAGTGTTCTGTAGTTTCGTCTGATATTCCCGCAAATACGCTCTAGGATTTCCTAAGATGATCCCTCATGGAGGGCATTTCACTCAGGCTTAAAACTTTCATGTAGTCAGGGCCTTAACTTCTACACTGCAACATCTTATTAGAAAATTATTATTACTCAATGCAGTTAAACTGCAGTTTAAATATATTGATTATTAGACACGGCTCAGTCTGTGAAAAAAAATAAAGAATGAAACAAAATAAATAAATGAAGTATAATAAAATTAAAAAAAAAAAAAAAAAAAAAAAAAAATGGAGGGGAGGGGGCTGAGAAAGATGAAATCCAAAATACTTTTTGGTCAAGGTTTTGATTTTGATAAAGGCCGGAGTAAAAAAGATAGGATACACAGATTAAAATGATTTATGTTTTTAAGTAATCTGGGAAATGTAAAAAGTACGCAATACTGGACCATAAATTCTCAGAATTTTCATTTTCCACATTTTGAATATTACTAAGCGTGATGCAAGAACACCTCATACTACTTAATAAAGCAATAAACAGCTTTTATTTAGTGACTAAATATTTTTAATTTATTGAAAAGAAAATAGCCCCAGATTTTATTTGTTCATTTACATATTTCACTGTTCATTTAATCTGACAAAATATTGGTATGCAACGAACATCACGTACAATTAGTTCCTTTTAGGTTTAAATTTCTAACAAAATAAGTTTATTATTAAAGCTAACATTTGTGTTGTGAATGGAGAATATTGAACATCATTAGCTTTGTCAGGACGTTTGACTTCAGATCGTTTAGAAGATTTTTTCTATTCCTGTAATAGTTAAAGGAATTTTGAATTGGAAATCATAAAATAATATGCGCGGGCATTCTGAGAAATTAAATATCTAAAGTCAAATCTCAAATATTCATTACAACATTTAAGAATTATTATAATAAATAAAATAATTCAGAAATTATCAATTTTAGTTCCCCATCATACTATAGGTATGGGGAACTTAGGTAATCGTGAAAATTTTCGACCTCGGTTTTTTTACTTTTTTAGACGTTTTCAGGTGTGAGGAATCAAAAAATGACAAAATTTGTATGGTGTCTGTCTGCAGGGTGTCTGTTAGTCTGTTAGTGGGTTAGTGGGTTAGTGGGTGAGTCCGTTAGTCCGTTAGTTTGTTAGTCTGTGTACACGATATCTCAAGAACAAATTGTCGCAGAGAGGTCAGATCAGTTTTAAAATATTACTTTCGACACTGGCAAGGTCCCTATTCATTCGCAACATTCGAATTTAAAAACTTCGTAAGTTATTAGAAATTTACGATTTTCTTAACATGGGAGAATAGGACAAAAATTCACTTAAAAGTGCATTAAATGGAAACTTTTTACTGTAAAAATGTAAGACCAGTTTTAAAATATCAGTTTTGATGCCGGAATGAACATCAGTAACTATAAATATGCTACTTTGAAAATTTCGCAAGTTATTGGAAATTTACGAATTTCTTAACATGGCAGTATAGGGCAAAGTTTCACATAAACGTCAATTTTGAGAGATAATTTCATCGTAAAGGTGTCAGACTACTTTTGAAATATTATTTTGGACACTGGCATGAATATTAATGACTATGAATTTTCCAATATAAAAATTTCGTAAGTTATTGGAAATTTACGAATTTCTTAACATGGCAGAATACAGCAAAATTTCACATAAACGTCAATCTTGAGGGATATTTTCATCGTAAAGATGTCAAACCACTTTCGAAATATTATTTAGGATACTGGCATGAATATCATAGACTATGATTTTTCCAATTTAAAAAATTTGTAAGTTATTTGGAATTTACGATTTACTTAACATGTCAGAATAAGGCAAAATTGAGCATAAACTTCCATTTTGAGGATCATAAATACATTAGACAAATTCAAAATTACATTTATGATATTTGTTTGAGCATGATTGAATACAAATATTCTAATAGGAAAATTTCGTAAATTATTCGTAATTTACGATTTTATCCACATAGCGAAATTGTAAATTTTTCATATAAATATGAATTTTGAGGATATTTGCATTGAAAATAGTAGCATGAAAACTAAACAACGGAATTGACCCTGATAAAATAAATTAATAGATTAGAATAAGATAAATATATCAAAGTGAACGGTGGATAGACTATTAGGCGGGGATTTCGTTCTGTCACTGTATCAAGCTTTGGTCAAATTCATTTTTTTAACATGCTTCTAATATGTCTGGCACTAGAAATTTATGAGAACTTAAATATGGTGGGGAACTGAGCAGAGTCCACCTATGCCAACTAGTTTAAAGGTTAATTACGACTAATTAACTGTAAATGTGGTCCCCAAAATTAAATTGGCAGATTAATAGGCAAAATTGTTTCATTAATCGCTATTCCACAACGACCTAGGACCCAAATATACTCAATCGGCCTAATTTCGACACCACCTTTCATTAAGGTCAAAATAAAATTGATTAATACTGTAGTTTTTCTCTCACGGAATGTGTAAGGATTCCACCTTTCAATTTAAATATATAGATACTGGAAAGTTAAAAGTTCGGATTCGTTTACGTTGTTGAAAGTTAAAGGCCAGTTTATCAATAAACAGAAAAATGCTCTCTAAACAGTGAAAAAAAAAAAAAAAAATCTCGTCAATATATTTATTTATTGCGATTTTGTAATAATTTTCCAAATGCATTTTATTTTTAATTCTAAATTCCCTCTAAAACAAACTTATTTAATTAAATAACTATTTGATGAGACAATAGAGTATGTAGCGGGGGAAAAGAGCGATGTTAGTGTACTTAAAAAAATGTTACGCACGAATGATTCAGCAAGATCAAATAAAAGAAGTTTTCACAACATATGTTATAAGCAAGAATATGGTTCAACTAGATGTTTGATTATTTTACATTTTATTTCAAAGTACCTTGTATGGCAATGCTCTGGTAGGATTTAAAAGAGGGAAAAGTCATTATTTGAATATAATTACTTCTTGATTCCCGTAAATGCAAATATACTTTAACATTTTTTAATCGTAAATTTTAATCACAAAATTGTTTATCTACCAACTAAATTATTAGTTTCAGGAAATCAGCTAATACAAAAAAAAAAAAAAAAAAAAACTATCTTTAATCAAAATGTTGTTTTGGGGTTCATGATGGTTCACATTGCAATGAACTGAATGGTATAAAACTAGAAGAAAAATTAATAATATTTACGTTTCTTTTTTTTTTTTTCGAAAGATATGCACGAGGAATTTAAAAATAAATGTCTGCAATAACCTTTAAATGAACCTTTGAAAACAAACCAGAAAGTGAATTTTAAGATCCACATTAAAAGTTGAGATGATTTTTAGGAACATAGTGAATATTGCACTTAATAATTTCTTGAAAAGAATTTTTTGATTAATGAAAAATTAATGAAAATTTCTTATCATAGAACAGAATATACACCTTAATTATATATATATATATATATATATATGTGTGTGTGTGTGTGTGTGTGTGTGTGTGTGTGTGCGTGTTACGGTCAATCTGATTAATCGGTAATTATTAATAATAATCGGCGATTATTAATAATAACCGAAGAAGCCGGTCAATGTGATTAATTTATGAGAATTTATCACATTGACCGGTTACACTGCTCGGCATGAAAATTGCCTCTGACACGCCATTTTAGCATACGTAAAATGACCTCCTGAATCCGAATATGACACCCATTTTGCCCTATAACCCACAATTTTTTAGGAATGGCCCCCCTATTTTTATCATTTTTCGGTGATTTTATGGCTATAAATTTGATTTTTAGGAGGGGGGGGGGATTATTTTAACCGTTAAATATCTTCTGAGGGACTACAGAGATGGGAAACTCTAAAACATGGACATTTGCGACGAGGGAAAATTTTTGAGGGGGATTTGCCACTGAAATTATGCATTATATATCTTATATTTTTTAAATCTGTTATTAATGTTATTTTTTAAACTTTATATATATATATATATATATATATTTTAGGTGTTAAATTAATTATTTTTCATTCTTCAAATCAAATTCATGGTCACAAAATTATCGAACAGGGAAAGAAATTGAGGGACGGGGTGGTGTATCTAGAAAACGGTGGGTGACTGGGCAAAATGGGAGTCATATTCAGATTCAGGAGGTCATTTTACATAAGAATCAGCAAGAATGGTATCAGATCTCGATTTTTTTTTTTTTTTTTTTTTTTTTTTTTTTGCAGAGCAGTGTTATTATTAATAATCACCAATGAAGTTTGCTTAAAATAAATAAATTTTGAGAATTGATCTCATTGGCCGGTTATTATTAATATTTTTCAAAGAATTTTATTCAATGCAACGATTTTCTACGCGTTCAGCTAGATAGCTTTTTAACGGATTTTTGAAGGAAAACTCGCTATTTTAACGCCAGAACAAGCTAGAAATGCAGAAATTTATCATTTTATAGCCTGAATTGCCTAGACTCTTTGTATGAAATTACCTAAAAATAACTACTATTATTATTTACAAATTCGTAACAATTACTTTCTCTATTATTTACATATAGGTAAAAGAAAGTAAAAAAACGGTAGAACCGTGTTTTGAAACACCAGATTTAAAAATGATCTACCTAATCAAGACGAAATTTAATTTTCTTGTGATAACTAAGTAAAACATGCGAAAAAATATCTAAAAAGGTATTTATGTAGCAAATTCGAAGAAAACCATTAGAGTCCCTTTTGAGATACCGTCTTTTCCCCCCCACTGTCGATTTTTACAAAATATGGCAAATTTATCTGAATACCGGAAACAAACGATTACAAAGGAAAAGGTATCTAAAAAGGAGTTTATATGACGAGTTTGGAGAATATCCGTAAACCCCTTTTAAAGAAATGCATTTACGAGACCTGAAACTGACCTACTTATACAAAACGCCTGTAAATTTCTCGAAATAATCAACTAATGCATAAGAAATGACATCTAAATGAGTAACTAAAATATGGTAACTTGGAAGTCGTTAGAGTCGTGTTTGAAGTACAGTTTACGATCCTACGTCCAGTTTCCAATTTTTACTAAAAATTGGCAAAATACCTGTACACTAGACTTGTCTTAATTCTGAAGCCTCGTTGTTCTACTTTTAATCATTTTTGGATGCATGATAGTCATTACATCCTCCATTCACATACATACACACATACATGCACACATACTTATACTTACCAATTGCCAAAAACACTTTTTTGGACTCAGGAGATCTTAAAACATATAAGTCAACCGAAAACTCGTTATCAAAATTTTTGAAGGAATACAATACTTCAATTACCCAGAAAGTTGTTAATGGAAGTATTTAATCAATCGAAGCATTTATTTTATTCATGAATTTTTTAAACTCTACTAATGTCTATAACAACAAATTAATTATCACAGTAGATGGCACATAAAAATTGAGCTAGAGTTTAAGTTTCAATGAGTTAAGGCTAACTGGTCACACCCTTTCTTTGTAATTATTAAGAATAGCCGGTCAATATGATTAATATCCATCATCTAATCACATTCACCAAACTTTCTCGGTAATTATCAATAATGACCGGTTAATGGGATTAATGTCCATTAATTAATCGCATTCACCAAAAGAGGAGGTAATTATTAATAATCTCCGGCTGTTATTAATAATAACGGGATTTATTACTTTAACCGTAACATATATATATATATATAAACCATGTCTCTGTCAGTAAAAAAAAAAAAAAAAAGGATTCACTTTTGCGTATCATAACCAAAAAAATAATAAAACAACTACAGACAATAAAAAAGGTGGAGGTTGGGTAGGCATATGTTTGATTACGGAGGATGGGTGTTGTTGTTTCGCTGGATGGTTTGGTGGTATGTTAAAATTATGTTTTCAAAAAAATTAGAAGGCCTGTTGCATTTACCTTAAATTAAATTACTTTCTTTCAGTTTCTTTTGTTATTATTATTATTATTATTTTCTATCTTTCTCTTAAAAAGTTTAATATCTTCGTTTATGAGCTGTCAATTACTCTTAAAAATTAGTAATCAGTTAATAAAAGAAAATCAAATAAAACAATAAAATCAAATACATAAAGAAATAAATGTTGTGAAATTTCAGGATAAGCGATGTGAATTATGTTTGAGGGTTGTGCATTAACAAACAGGCGAAACTAGAAAAGGTAAGAATTAAGACTTGTTACTGACAGTAAAAACTATACAATTGACCTTCATCATCAAAAAGATACTCCACTTGATAAATTCAATGTGCTTTAGTAAAGATTACGAATAATAAAAAATCCAATAAATAAATAAATAAAATTGATTAAAATAAAATAAAATAAAATAAAATCCCTATTTAAATGATTTTATTAAAAATACTTACTCTAGTGTTAAAATTAACCACCAGACGGTGTTAAACTATTGAACCTGATAACATTTTCAAACTATATTCTTGCAGTATTACTAAAAAATTTTAATTTATAAAAAATTTAAGTTATTATTTCGAACAGTGTAATCATTAAAATAAATTAAAACAAAATAATTCTCTAATCCAATTAAAACACCTTTATAAGTGTTTATTGTCAGGTCAGACTCAATTTAAGGACTCCATATTACACGAGTGTCTTCCTTTCTTCATCTGCAACGAACAGCTAAACCTTTAAATTATTTTTACTTGATGTACTACACGTGAAAGCAGCTGCCTCGTTCAGTGAGTAACATTTGTTTTTTTATTGTTCGATTCTCTGAATTCTCGTACTAAATAGTTTTTCTATTTCTTTCTTCTTCATATTTGACTTCAGTTTTTAATGTACGATAGGGGACCCGCTAGTTAGTCGCTACTATAGCCACTAGCGTAACGAAATCGTACACTGGTTCTCAAGGGTGAAAAAGATCTCCCCTTATGAGTTTTTTTTCCCCGCTTTCTGAACTTCTCCTACATAAATCTTGTCTAAAATAATATCTTAATTGTTTATTTTCTCATTGCTTGTTTATATCTTTTGTTTCGGGATCAATAAATAAAAATTGTTTGAACTATTAAACAGCAGTCTTCTAAGGTAATTTTAATTTGATGAAAATTTATTCTTATTGGTCTACGTGGTTTCAGTGATCTTGTATCTGTTGCTCGGCTTTCACTTTGTGTTAAAATATTATTAGTATAAGTAAAAAGTTTTACAATTGGCTACTCTGCTTTTCTCCAGTTTTCTCTCTGGATTCCTTGATGATCTGATTAAATAAATTATTTAAATTCTCATTCAAAATGGTTTTGCTGCCTCGATTGGGGCTGAAACAATATAAATTGCTATGATTAGCTGTATTGTTTTACGAAAACGATGGAGCTTTAGCAGCTTTATGAAGTACATGCCCCCTGAAGAGGTTATACTTCAATTTTTAAGCATTTTTATCCAATTATTATTTCTGTGGTCCTTTATTTACTTTCTCCGTCATTATGTTTAATGGTCCTTTTTATTATTATTATTATTATTCCTGTCGGCGTAAGTAATTTAAATTTTTTTTGTCTCTTATTGGTTCTTAATCTGTATCGCAACATTTTTGTGTCAGTCTTACCTAAATGTTACAATCAGTTCTATTTTTGTTGTGTTGATATTGTTTTGTATCTATTAATTGCTAAATTTTACGGTTAAATTTTATTACGATATCTATCATTTATATATATATATATATATATATATATCTGTAATTAAGGTGTATATATATACATATATATATATATATATATATATATATATATATATATATATGTATATATTCATATATATATATATATATATATATATATATATATATATATATGCATCCTGGTTATTCAAAGATGTTTAAATAAAGTACACTGAAAGGGAAAAAATGTGAAATTAAAAGTGGAAATCTAAGTTTAGGATGATCCACTGTGTACACTGTGTACGTAGCGTAAGATATTTGGAGATTTCTTTTGATATAATCGTGGGAAGTATTTCGATACTCATCAAGTACAGTCTCTAAATATAGTGTCCTAGCCTAAAAGAATTGTTACGAATTATTATTATAACTATTATCATTATTTTACGAAAATTTGATATTTTTTGTTTGCAAAATTAACAGTGATCCTAGAATTTTTTAAAAGCATTTTAAAATATTTAATATGGCGTTCCATATTGTGGAAAAATTAAATATGGTTAAAAAACTTTTCAAAAATTCTATTATAACTAATCTTACAAATTATGTAACTTTTCAGTCGTAAAATTACTCTTAACACCAGAATTTTTAAAAAGTTTTTTTATTTTCTCTACTGCGTCACTCTAGATTAAACATTTTAGAAAACTCTTTTAAAAATCAGGTGTTGCGGGTGATTTTAGCCACCCCCCCTCCCCTTCCTCCAAAAGAATAAAAACTAATTTATTTTGTTGTTTATTTATTTGTTTTAGACAATGATGCAATATTCAAAGACTGTAGATGATAAGTGACAAAATAATCGTCTCGATGATATTGGTCGTAATTACAAAATATCTCACGTTTTCAATGGGAACCCTGTATTTTGGAAAAAAAAATATCTTAAATTGAAAAAAAAAAAAAAAAAAGAAGAAGAATTGCTTTATGTCGGAATAATCAAGCATGACCTTTCGCCAAGGGAGAGAAAATAGGCCCAAATAGTTTTCCCCTCTCTTCTTAGCTTTTTAATACATAGAAATTTTTTCTACTTCTTTATTGAAAAGCTTATATCAAATTAGAGTAAATAAATGATGGATGGCTCTTTGAAAATCATTTAATAAAAACTATCACTCTATAGCAGGGGTCGTACTCTCCGCCCTTTTTTCAGAACACTCTCAGGGAAATATTTTTTTTTTTTTTTTTTTTTTTTTTTTTTTAATTTATTGCTACCACAATTTTTATGCGATAATCTCTACCTTGTATATTCATGGCAAAATACCAGAAATATATCCAGAAATATTTCTGAATAAAATTAGTGGTGGTAAAGAAGGTGGGATTTCTTATCTTTACAGTGTCCTGAAAAAAGGGCGGAGGGTATGACCTCTGCTTTATATAGTCATAGGGCGACTTGTGATGATTGTAACAGTGTGTAATATATATGTAACTTCCAATCGATAGACTATGCAACCAATGATATTCTATGAAATGTGATCACATGATAATACTTCTGTATAGTTATTCAAACTGTAAATGCTCTAAAATGTTAAAAAAGCTCTTTGCTTATCTGTCATAATTGAGCAATTTTAAATATTCATCTAACCGTTAAAATTTAATACCCGAATTTTACAGATGACTGACATTATGGAATTGACATTTTTGTACACTTTATTAACCTCTATATAATACCCGAAAATAAGTTGTAGTTTTATTTTTTCCCCGAACTGAAAGAAATCACATTTTCCCCCGCGATGGTCAATCTATGCCTTATTATCTGTGATCTAAACTAAAACTTTTATTGGCTGTTGCCAAATTTAAAATAGAGAAACACATAAGTTCTTCTTTTTATTTGATAGTAGCGACGTAGCGCCGCCGTCTAAAGGGAAGTATTTTTTCTACAAAATTATGCATTATGCAAAATCAATTATTCATCAAAATTTCGAAGTTATAAATTTCCACAATTTCTTTAAATGTGATAAAATTATTTTACTAAAGCTACATTTAGACTTAGTCATTCTAAATATGAAATAATCTTACCTCCTTGTAACTTTATTAATTTTGCCGTTTTGGTTTTTAGGAAGGTAGATACATCATGGAAATATTTTAGTTCATTCCAGTAGGTTTGAGACCATTCGGGAATTGTCAGATTGTGGGCAAACTAAATTAGAATAAAAATACATATGAAAAAAAAAATGAATGAGACTAATTACATATCTATATAAGTTTTAAATGGCACTAACACAGTAAAAATAAATAAATAAAAATCCTGATATTTTACGGAAAATTTCTCGCAGCAATGTTGTCAGAAAATATTCGTACACTATGGAAAAAAATACGTTCACGGAAATTTCTCCGTAACAGAATAACACAGGGAATATATGCAAACAACAGATTTAAAAAAAAAAAAAAACTTATAAATAAATATACAAATAAGTAAAAATTAAATTAAAAACTTCGTATTAAATAAAATTCTCCAGCTTGTCCAGCCAACACCCACTTGACAGTAAATAAAGCCAACAGACGAAATTTCACAATCGCCTCCACGTCATGAAATCTAGGCCTATAGTCCTATCCACCCAGTTTCAGGTTTTCACCCTTTCCACATTCCATTTTAGTCTTTCAGTGAAATCTGAAATGTGCAATTCCAGGTGTATGCATCTTTCAGAAGACAAATCCGCATGTGCTTGCTTGTGTGATCATTATGTGAATAATATGGATTTTTCAAGAGGATTATTTCGATTAAAATAATAAGGAATCAATGTCCATTAAGGTAAGTGTTTTATTTTGACGATTCTAATTTTAAAATTTCTTCGTATTCTTGAAAATTTGTATTGATTGATTCATATTTTTTTACTTTGTTTTCATAACAATGAAAAAGTTTTAGCACATGCTAATTATTTAATAGAAAGCTTTGTAATGCGTTTTATAAGAAGTTTAATACTTATCCTGAATCTCAGTATAATATTTTTTTCGGATGTTTTTGTGTATAGTAAATATTTTTAAGTGTTTACTCAGAAACATGATGCACTACAATATACATATGGGTATTAAATATATATGTGTGCGTGTGTGTGTCGTTTATTAATTTAAAAAAGAAAAAAAAATTCACATTTTTAGCAGCTAAATTGTTATATTGAATTACAGCAACTATTATTGTAAGCTGACAATATAGTTAAAGTAACCTGTCTATTTTTTGTATGTTAAATTATTATTATTATTATTATTTTATGTATTATACAAACTGTATTAAATATTAAAAATGTTTAATCCCATGATTTATTTTATTACATATTACATTTAAATACACAAAGATTTATGTCTATTTAAAATTTTAATACAATAATTCTATCTAATTATTAAATATCTAAGAAACTTATACGATACTAAATCCAAAAACAAAGATAAATAACTCTTGTTAAAGATGAAAAAAATCATATACTGTTTAAAAGAAACATTATTTATATTTTTAATTGAATGCTTCATAACTAGTTTTGAAATTTGAAAATTTTAGTGAAGCATTGATGTTTAAAATTCGAAAACATTACATTGTAAATATTGTTTGATACTTTTAATCTGGGTGGAGAAATTTATGAATAATCTGTAATGTTGTGTTCATTATTTTTGTCCTAAAGCCATTAAACTAAAGTTTTCAATTATATTGATATAATCTTATATATATAATATTCGTAATACTAATCACATTTTTAAAACAACAAATTTAGATTTTTACTGTTTAAATTTAACTGATATGAAATCAATTTTTCAAAGCATTTTTTAGAATTATAATTAAATTCTTTACATACTTCTTTAAAGCATGACTTTATTCTTATAATAAATCGAATCAATGTATTTAATAATTAAAAAGAATATTTTTTCTTTTCTTTTCTTCTTTTTTTCTTTTACCTTGTTAAGGAAACCGTATGAATTTTTAAAGCTTAATCGAAACTAATCAGTAATATATTTAATTTTATTACTAATGAGTAATTTCTAAACTTAAAATTTTAATTTCTGACGCTAACTGATTAAAAAGAGTAATAAAAAACATTATTTTGCATTAGAAACTGTTTACTGTGTTTAAATACTTTTTGATGTATTTAATAGCAATGATTAAAGGGTTGTTACGTTAAATGAAAGTGAACAAATCATTGAATATTCTGTAATTATATGCTCCCCATTTTTCCTTTTTAACGACTAACATAAATTTTAACACACACGCACATATATATCAATGCATTCGTTACATGTTATTATTATTATTTTTTTATTTTTTTTTAAACTGTTTGTTTTTGTTCAACATATTTATTATACACTATTTGAAAAGGACAAAGATTAATTTTAGTTTACTTTAATTAGCTGGAATTTAATATAGATAATAATAATCAGTTTTATTTCAATATATAGTTTAGAATAATAATTAAATAGTTAACAGGCTTTTTTTTTTTTTATAAAGTCGAATATTCCAGTGAAAATTGTAGGAGTTAATCATTATTTGAGTGATATGTTCACTATTTATCCTTATTAACTACTTATCTAAATTTTGACTTTTTTAAATATTTGTTTTCAATAAGCAAATTAATTAACAAACAGAAACACTATTAAAAAATGGCAAAATTTAAATTTAGTATTACTGTAATAAGTTCAAAATTTAATTATAATAATTGAATTATATGCTTTAAAGTATCGATAATTGCAGAATGAGAAAATGTTTTCAAATTTTTTGTATTTTAAGTAAAATAGTGAATCTAATATTACTTCACTTAAAGAGAAAAAAAAATTGCTTAGCTATCGAATTTTTTATTTTCTCCCAAGTAAAGCCTTTAAGGCCCTCTTCACTTACCGTCGCCGGAAGCCCGAGCCAGTGTTATTCTATGGGGAAATTTCCTTTACAAATAACTTATTAACTAATACATATTTTTAAATTCTGTTTCCACATTCAGAAAATTCCCAACTGTTAAATTGACGAACCTTTTTTAAAAACGTATTTTTTTAATATTTTATTTTGAAATTGCAAAATGAAAAAAATTCACATATTGAAAATTCGTATTTTGCAGCTTCAAAATAAAAGATAAAAATTAAAAAAAGAATTTTTTGAAAAAGGTCCGTCAATTTAACAGCTGGGAATTTTCAGAATGGGAAAACAGAATTTAAAAATATGTATTAGTTAATAAGTTATTTGTAAAGAAAAATTTCCCATAGAATAACATCAGCTTCGGCTTCCGACGGCGGTGAGTAAAGAGGGCCCTTAAACTCTAAACTATCTTAAATAACGTATATATATATACACACACACATACATATATATGTATATAAATTAATTTGCAGTTTCATTTATAACCATTTAATATTTGATTTTAGCTTATTAATTTTAGTTATTATTATTATTTAATATTAAGAAATTAGTATTGTACTGTTTAATTAGAAGGAAAGAATATAGTTTTGTGAATGTCTGTTAAAGAATCTATTGTAAATATTAATAGCTCAGTTGAAACTAATTAATATATCATAGTTAAGTTATATAGTGCATTAATAGTAATAACTATACTACATGTTTTTTTTTTTTTTTACTTAACATTTTAAGTTAGATTAAAATAATAATAATTCTAATAACAATTTCTACTTTTTTTTTTTTTTTTTTTTTTTTTAATCATTTTTTAATATTTTTTATATGGAGATCTTTAGACTTATTTATTTAGTAGGAAAATGAGACCAGATTAAAAATAATTTTTAAAGAGTAGTTTGAAAGTCGATATTTAAAAATTAGTGCATATTTCAAAACTAACAAAACTGAGATAAAATATAATTGTTTTGTGTATTTACAAAATTTAGATCCTAGAGTAATTATCTTATTGCCAGAATTATTTATAATATCAATATTTAAAAAATAAAATCAAATAAATTTTGGTGTTGGTAGAGCCTGTTCAAGGGAAAAAAAAAAGTATTAAAAAAAAAAATGATTTCTATTAAAAGTTAAATTATAAATTAAATTAATAAGATAATTTTAAAAACCAACTTTAAAGCAATTTATGTTATGTTGTTTAATATTATTACTATAATATAAGCATTACTTTCTCTCAATTTATCTATTTAAAGAAAAAATCAAGTTAGCTATATTATTAGTTATTATTATTATTTTGTTTTATATTTAGAGTAGATGTTCACATTTCTGGAAATTTTCATATAGTTTTGGGAGGAAAACAGCTTTTTCTGTCCAAAATACAACCCTGAACTAAACCAAATTATCAAAAACTGAAATCCTACTTTTTTCTTATTCCAAATATTCTTTTACTTTTTTTTTTTTTTTTTTAAATCATCTAGTTTTTACCATAAGATATCTTATATAACCTTTTTTAGGTTTGTGAGTTGCATTTCACAGAAGATGACTATGAAAAAAATGCGATTGCTTACGATGATGTTACTGGCAACATTATTTCAGTTCCTCTGCAAAAAAAAAAAAAAAAAAAAAAAAAAAAAAGAGATTAAAGGAATCAGCTATCTCTTCTATTTTCCCATTATATCCTGTTTCAAATTCAGCTACTATTTCTATACCTAGGAAAGATCCTGGTGAAAGACTTAGGGAAAAAGAAATTAAAATCATCCAGGATGCCCTCAATGAAAGTATAAAATCCTTAGAGGAATATTATTTTAAATTATTATTATTATTATTACTTAATGCACTTTCACATATAATTATAAATAATGAGAGAATTGTGTGGAATGTGAATGGCTAGGGCAGGTTCAAATCAATTGTACTTTTATTGTAAGATTTAGGGAAAACTGAATTATGAAATTCCTACATTTGTAAAATACATGTATTGTTCAAAAAATAAATATTTTTAAAACTAATTGTATGTGTCTTTATTTTTTTAAACGCATATTCTTTTCTAATATAATTTCAATAATACTTCATATTATTCAGATGACTTTAAAATCTAATTTTATAAATGAAGTTTTCTGTATCATATTTCTTTGAGACTTTTTTTTTATAAAAAAATATTTAACTTTTTAAAGTTGTTTTCTTTTTTAGTATTTAGCTTACGTGCTGATATTACGTAAATTAATAAAATTTAAATATGCGTAAATACCTTACACCAATCTTTAATTAGTCATATTAAATTTTCATTGATATTTTCCACATAAAGTGTTTATGAGCATTTTTTCTTTTCTCTTTTCTTGGTAATATACAACAAAATCATCAAAATGATGGTGTGTACATCAGATAATTAAAATAAATGCTTAAAAGTTTATTATTTCTATAACTGATTGTCCGTAAAATTGCAATTAAAAGCATGGGTTACTTAAAAAAAAAGTTTCAAAGGATTTTTTAAAATATTACTATTAAATTACTAACTTTTTTTCTTTAAAAATCAGAACCCTCAAAAATATTAAGTTTTGAAATAAGTTAACTGTGTGTGTGTAAAAAAAAAAAAAAAAAAAAAAAAAAAAGGAAAGGAAAATGTTGGTCATCGTGCTTTAAAAAAAAAAAAAAAAAAAAGGAAAGGAAAATGTTGGTCATTGTGCTTAAACGAAAAGAAAGAAAGAAAAAACCTTCTGTGGATTTAATTTTTTTTAAATAAAATTATTATTATTTTCAAACCTAAGTAACCAAAATTTTGAGCTATATATATATATATATATATATTTCTCATAATTTTCTCTTGAACTATCATAATGGATTTTAATTGTTCTAAATAACGTATGACTTTGAATAATTTATTGCTTCTTTAAAGTAGTGTAACTTCTACTGAAAATTTAACGATGAATTATCATTACTTTAAGACGGGGGGGGGGGGCTCCCTTTAAGTTTATTTTACTATAAAAAGATTTTTTATTTTTGGATATTAATTTTAGTTACAAATTTTATATTAAAAAATTGTTTGTAAATGGAGAAAAAAATTATAAACCTGATTTCTCATTCTTTATTTTTTATTTATTACAACAACCATACTCACTTTTTAACATGCTAAATATTGTATTTATATTTAACGAAAATTAATTATCAATTTTATCGAATATAGAACTATTCAATTTTTATTTTAGAATTTCAGTTAAATTCTATTCTCGTTTTAAGTTACTAAACATTTGCTAAATTCTAACTTCTTTATTATTATCAAAATCAAGTAAAGATTTATTGAAATGTTAACAATATATTAAGAAAAGTGTGACATTTCATAAACCTTTGATAAAACAAAAAATAAATTATACTTATTGAAAGGATCCATAAGATGACTGATCAAATTGAAATAATAAACAGTACATTTTTTGCACATTTCAACTGATATTGATTGGCGGATTATTATCTTTTCTTTCTTTCTTTCTTATTTTTTTTTTTTTTCTTTTTAAATATTATTAAAATACTATGTAGAATATACAAGTACAAATGTGAATAATATAATTCCTGATGAACAAAAGATGATAAAAAACAAATTATCATTGAAATTCATCAGAGATTTTATTATTTTTATTCTTAATGGATTATTCATTAGTTCGCCAGGAATTACTTTGCCAGAAATTAATGATTAAAAAAAAAGGTTTAAGTGAATTGATATAAATTTCTTTTAAATACATAAATATATTGATAAGAAATGCATAAGTAATTCATTTCCTCTATCATGCTCAAATATGAATAATATAATTCATAATGAAAAAAGAAGTAAAAAAAAAAAAAAAAACCCTTTTGTAAACAAATTATTATTGAAATTCATTAGAGATTTTATTTTTTTTTATTCTTAATGGATTACTCATTAGTTCGCTTAATTTAAACTTTGCCAGAAATAAATGATTAAAATAATAAATAAGTGAATTGTATATATTTTTTAAATGCATAAAATATTTCTTTCCCTCGCTCCGTACACGCATACACTTTTAATACATTATAGAAAAGGTAATTTCCATACGATTGTCAAAACAAGAAAATATTACGACAATTAAAAAAGCTGATATTTTTCAAATTCCACATTGGATGTTTCTTCAAGGAGAAAAATCGGCCTACATATCATGACAGTAAAAATCCGCGCGGAGGCTTTCACTTGTCGAGCCGGTGTTGGTCCAGCCCACCTAGTCTGCGACCATGTTACTTCTCAGCCACGGAACCACATTGCATGATGTTACTTAGAACTTCGCAATCGTGTTTTGATATCAAATTTTCGGTAAAACAGAAAAATACGTACACACTAGATAAAATCTGTATAAATTTTTACAAATTTTATCTGGTTACAGAAAAAAAAAAAAAGTTTCTTTAGGCAGGCTGAGATGTAATTTTAGAGTAAATTTCTGTAGTTTTAGAAAAACAGAAAGTTTCTGTAGAAAAGTTACAGAAATGTTCTATTTTTTAAGAGACTTTTTTATTTTCATTTTTATTCATTTATTTTTTACAGTGTAGACATAATGATAGCTATCACCATTTGAATAATTGTTAGAATGAAATATATGTCTTTTATCGTATGTCTGATATTTAAGACAATCAAAGATTGTTATATAACATTATCATCAGCTTAATGGAAAAGTGTATTACATGCAAATTGGATTAATAATTAATGTTTTGAAATAAATTTTAGACAAAATATCTGTGCATATTATATTTAGATTTACAAAGTTATCAAACAAGAGATAAGTTAATAAAAATAGATCAATTTCTACGTGTCATTAATACACTTTTTAAAATCGATTTCTTATTATTTTTTTATTTAAAATATATATATATTAGTTAACGAATGCTTCCCTAATATAAATTTTGAGATTTAATAGTGAATTCTTAAACATAAACTGCATTTTTTTTTTCAATCCAGCACTCTCTGATATGTTTTTTACAGATACTATAATTTTTAAAAGGTTAAAGTAACTAATTAAAAAAATAAAACTATTTTTACTATTAATTAATAAATCTTAAGTAAAATTTATTTTTGATTGTTTTTAACTTGAATTTTAATATTAAAAACATTCAATATATGAAACTTTTATTCAATATATATTTTTACTATCATGATTCGTATACCCTCCTAATATGAAATTATTTATTTCGATTAAAAGAAAAAAAAAAATCTACGAAAAAAATCTAACCAAAACGAAATTTTATAAAGTTAATAAAATCATCAAACATTTTTCTTTTCTTTTTTCTAAAATCAATTTATACAATGGTCCCAGATTATTGTAATTCCTTTGAATGATTAGTAAAGAAAATTTTAAGAAAAATAAGTTTCACATCCGTTTAATTTTATTATTATTATTATTACTATTATTATTATTATTACTTTCTTCTATATGTAATATAGAGAAAGTATTGGATTCGCGAAAATTTTCGACCTCCGTTTTTTGACGGATCTACACGTTTTGGGATGTCCTGAACACGAATTGATAGTTTTTAAAAAATGTCTGTCTGTCTGTCTGTGGTTTAGTGTTTTCACCGTATCTCACGAACCAATGAATGAAATTCAACCAAACTTGGTATATAGTTGGACCCTGGCGGGGCATTGTGCTGATTAGATTTGGGGATCAATAGCCCTTCAGGTAGCGCTGTGATCGCATAATATGTAAATTTTTAACATGGCAGTATAGGACAAATTTTCGTATTTTTCACCGTATCTCACGAACCAATGAATGAAATTCAACCAAACTTGGTATATAGTTGGAACCTGACGGGGCATGGTGCTGATTAGATTTGGGGATCAATCGTCCAGCAGGTGGCGCTGTGATCGCAAAATTTCGTATGTTACACCGTATCTCACGAACCGATGAATGAAATAAAACCAAACTTGGTGTATAGTTGGACCCTGACATGGAAAGGGTCTGATTAGATTTTGGGATTAATCGCCCAGCAGATGGCGCTGTGATCGTATTTTATGTAAACTTTTAACATGGCAGTATAGGACAAAATTTCGTATAAATGTACATAATGAGCGTTATTTTAAACTTGTGATTGTAAAATTAATATGAATTATTGATAATAGTAGTAGTTAACTACGAAAAAAATTTTGTGCATGTGGAGGCACCGATTCCCCCCCTGGGGGGAAGTACCTCCCCCGGGGGGGGGGTAAATTTTCAAGATGGGTATCTTTCGAAAGATCTTGTCAATACCTTTAAAACGAATGGTTGAACTATAAATCTGTGACAATTTGAAACAAAGTTATCGATTTTTTTACTTTTAACAAAAAAAAACTTAGAATTTTTTTTTTTTTTTTAACGAAACTTAACCAAACTTGGTATTTAGTTGGTCCCTGACATAAACTGGTGCTGATTACATTTAGGGATCAGTAGCTCAACAGGTGGCGCTGTGATCGCATTTTTTCTAAATTTTTAACATGGCAATATAGGACAAAATTTCGTATAAATGTACATAATGAGCGTTATTTTAAACTTGTGATTGTAAAATTAATATGAATTATTGATAATAGCAGTAGTTAACTACGAAAACAATTTTGTGCATGTGAGGGCACCGGTTCCCCCCCTGGGGGTTGAATATGTATATAGGAAAATATAGAAGAAAGTCTTGTGGTGGCCACAACATACTAGTTATTATTGAATTTATAAAAGTATCAAATAAACTTAGGTGTTATTCATATTTAATTAATAATAGTACCTATATATATATATATATATTTAATTCCCGTCTGAATTTAAGCATTATTACAAATACAAATGCGAAAATAATAATAATGATGATAATAATATTCTTGCAATTTACCTCAGTAAGCAGAATTTCAAACAATTGCTCTACATCAGTGACGCTTTTCAGATTCATGCCACTATTTAAACTCCAATAGTATAGTAAATTCTATAAAGTGAATATGAAATATAAAATAATTATACAAATATGGCGCATTTATTTTCTTTTTTATATGCATTTACATGGCTACAGTTATTTATTTTTTACAATTAAGAAACAATTAAAGATACTAGGATAAGTGCACCAGTGATTGACACTTTTAAAGCAATATCTGATGTTTTTAATGTTCTAGTCATCAGAAAATATTTTTAGAAATCTTAAGTTAATACATATGGCATGAAAGACATTCAGAACCACATATATGTTAAAATATATACATTTGATAACAATTATTATTTTTTTTTTATGAATTTTTATTTGACACCCACTCAGTGTTCCAGTAATTGACACTGTCAGTTTTTCCTTTTATTAGTAATTGGCACCCTATGTTCCAGTGTTTGACACTGCTAGTTATTCCTTTTACCAGTTATTAGCACCCTATGCTCTAGTGTTTGACATAAGATGTTAAAATTCTTATATGCAAAATATATGATTTTATTATTTTTTTTATTTATTAATTATTTCGGGATAGATGTCAATTACTGGAGCATGCCAATCACTGGAGCACTTACCCTATAATATTCTTTCAGAATAAAAGCATAAAATATATATGTACAATATGAAAATGCAAAAATTACTTTGCTGCTAAAATAATTCTTAAATTCAAAATTAAAACCAGACTTAACCACAATCTTCATAGAAAAATTTAAAATACGCCCCTGTTTCAAATTTCTATCCAACAAATAACATACTCTAAAAAATTATATCAAGGTCAGCTGCTAGTAACCTGCATCAAGAAATTCTAATTGTATTGAATCATTTAATAACAACTTGCCTTAAATTGATTTGTTTTACTATTTGATCACGGTGTATAGTCGGTAAAAAAAAAAAAAAAAAAAAAAAAAAAAAAGCCCTCCCTCCCTTTTTACTTTCCGAACACTATAGTGAGGAAAGTATTGTAATCATGTCAAAAATCCGAATTCGAGATTTTGATGTTTCTATACGTTTTGAGGTCCCCTGAGTCCGTTTTCACTATTTTTACGATGATGTATGTATGTGTGTGTGTATGTGTGTATGTATGTGTGTATGTGTGTATGTCTGTGGGTGAACACGCTAGCGTCTAAACGCTTCGTTCGATTAACCTGAAAGTTGGTACGCATATTGTAAGTCACCATAGTACGAACCCTATAGATTTTGGTGAATCTAGCACTTATAGTTTTTTTACAGGGACACAAAGAAAAATTCTTTATCATTATGGCCTATGGGAGCAAAATCTTAAAAGTGCGATAGCATCTAAACGCCTTATTCAATTGAGCAAAAATTTTATACACATATTATAGATCACAAATACTCAATCTGTATAGATTTTGGAGAATCTAGCACTTATAGTTTTTTTACAGGGACACAAAGAAAAATTCTTTATCATTATGCCTATGGGGCCAAATTTTTAAAAATGTGATAGTGTCTAAACGCCTTATTAATCCGAGCAAAAAAATTGTACACATGTTATAGATCACAGTTGAACTAACTGTATAGATTTTGGTGAATCTAGCACTTACAGTTTTTTTACAGGGACACAAAGAAAAATTCTTTATCATTATGGCCTATGGGACTAAATTTTTAAAAGTACGATAGCATCTAAACGCCTTATTGAATTCAGCTGAAAATTTATATGAGTATTATAAATCACTGTTGCACTAACTATAAGCATTTTGGTGAATCTAACATTTATAGGTTTTTACAGGGACACAACGAAAATTTCTTTGTCATTATGATCTATGGGCTCAAAGTTCAGTAGCGTTAAATAAAACAACGTGTAATAGATGGAGAAAAATACTCAAACAATCTATTATGGTTTTCTCTCTTTTGTTTGTTTAACAACTACTCTTTCTTTACTTTATCTACAAAACTGTTAATTACTCAATGTTCGGAAAGTCGAGTGGAGTCACTCCAGATTTTTTCGATTAATTTCACCGTAAATTAACAAAGAAACGTGCGTTAAGATCTCACACGGAAAAGTATGATGTCCATTTAGATAATAATTAGAAAAGGAGTATAACAGTTTTAAATAAAAAATAAACTAAAGTAATGCTAATTAAGGAATGATGTGTGCATCTAAACTTACTTGAATAACTATTTTAAATCATGTATATTCAAAGTTATAGATGACACCAATGATAACTAGCAAAAGCCCCTAAGAGCATTTAAAAATGGAATTATCACTGTAACTCGAAAAATAATGACAGAAATGAGCTGTAAATTTGGAAACCCATATTTTTGATGATGCCCGTTATATTCGTGCAAAAATTAATATAGGTCACAATTCAGCATTTTTTGAAATATGAATTTAATAATAATTTTCATAATTCAAAATATGTTTTTTGATCAAAAATATGAATGGAACATGTTTGGACCCACTTCATTATAACTCATAAATAAATAAATAAATAAATTTGAATATAATAATTTTGGGGAAAGATATGAAATAATATTTGTCGAATTCATTTAACATTAGCATCCCCATATTTTAACAAATTATAACTTTATGAAAAATTGAGAAAAATATAAAACTGTATCATTTTTGGGGCTCATTTGATCCAAATAACGAAAAAAAAAAAAAAAAAAAAAAAAAAGAAGTTGATGCCAGTTTTAATATGTTGATGATTCCTTAAGCAAAATATAATTAAACCTTTATAAACTAGAAGTTATTGTTAATTAACTGGCATCAGCCGAACAAAAGTAAATATTCATTGCTTTTTATTATTATTTTTTTCCTCACTAAACATGACAAGGAAATTAGATTAAAAGGTGTAAATAAATAAACAAAAAATAAAAATATCGCGTGGTTCGCCTATATTATAAAACACATTCCAACTGTACTTACCGTAATAACATCTAATCTTCAACTTAACTTTCTTAGAAAGTGTTAAAAATTTATGACGCACAAGTGGAAATACACTTTCTGCAATATCTGCTGATATCACATAATGTTTCTAAATATTTTGTGTGATCTTATAAACCAGTTATGAGCGCTATAACTCAATAGGAAACAAGTTTTTTAACATTTAAATAATGTTTTTTACCTTGGTTATGTTTTTCGAAATATAAAGTTGCTGAATTTCTCTTAACAAAAATTACGTTCATGGACCATTGTGTATTACAATTAATTATGCAATCCTATACTCAAACTAACTATTTATACTATTTACTATAGTAAACCTGAATAGCACATTTAAAACATTCTGCAAATATTTACGAAATTAAAGCGTACACCGGCAGAAGAATTGAATTTTTAAACACTTTTTAACTTTGTTAAAAAGTTTTTAAAATGATTGAAAATATTGTCTAAAATTATTTAAACTAGTTTTGTTTGTAAATGAAATTGAAGATTTATCACTAAAGTTTAGGGTAATATAATTAGGCAAATTGTGGAACGGGGGGAAGGGGGGTAACGTATGTTTGTGTATTAAATAGGGATCGGTGCTGTTACATTGTTTAATACTTTTTTTTTCTTTTTTTTTTCCTTTTTTAAAGAAAAATCTAGTAGTCGTTTCCAGTAGTTATCTTCGAATGAATAATACGAGAAAGCCGAAAGCGTTACAAAAACAGTTGTATTAAAAAAAGTGCCTGCGCCACTGGCCTGATTACATAAAATCATGACTTGCGCAATGGAATACCAGCATTAAAACAGGCAATCTCCTTTTTCCTTTTTATTTAAAATTTTTATTTAAAATAGCATATCACTTCATGCCGTTAAACTTTATAAAACTTATTCCGCACTTATAACTTATCAATAACAGCATCATACGAAAAACAGAAGCACAACTCATATATATACCTAAATTTTAATAAGTCATTAAGGATGAATTCTTTACATGCAGCTGAACTTCAAAGTTAAATAAAATAACTTGCTTGCAACTCGAAAAAGGTAGTGAGTAAGAAAGTGAAAATGAAAATTCAATATAAGTAATCATGATAAACTGAAGATAAACCTACCCACTAGTTAACAAATAATATTCTTATAAAATTATGGTTTTTCTATAATGTATGTTTAGAAAAAGAACGCCTTATTCATACTATGATTATTTTAATATTTTCAAAATAATACGGCTCAGTAGCTGCACTCATAATATTTTCTCTTACCCTGCATTTGTATAAAAACAGATTATTACGCTCTAAAGTGAAAGATAAGAAAGACTGTATATAAACGATTCCAAAATACTTTTAACGACATCTGAAATTTGTTATCAGAAAATTTATATTGGGCAAACAGTACTGGTATGAGAAAGCTATAAAGCCCGTCTCAACCACTTGTTTGAATATTTTAGTTAAATACGACGTTTAAACTTGTTAATATATATATATTTTTTCCAAATTATTTAGAAAATTTTCAGCTGCCACTCTATAAAACTTATTAGACTGTTTTTGGTATCCCTTTATATTGACTACGATTTGCATATGATCATAATGTACTTAAACCTCGCATGGTAAGAAAAATGCATAACACAACTTGAAATGCACTTCAAACAATTTCTAACTATATAGTCCTAATGTATCCAAAGTTTTTGTGCGGATCCTGTAAATGAATACTGACTGGTTTTCATACGATATTTTATATATGAAACAAAAGCATGGTTTTATGCATAATATATATACGTCGATTTCATTATGTTTAGTGCAGCCGAAAGATGTTAAATTCTACCAACAAAGTTTCGCCCATAGCCGTAGTGCATTTTAATTGTTTTGTACGCTCCTGTACACAATCTGTTTATCCAATCTCAATAAAATTTTTCAAAAGTAGAGATTTAAAAATACCAATCTTAGACTTCCTGCAAATATTTATTACTTTCTCTTACCCATAAGGTAGAGAAAGTATTGTTTTTGGGTCAAATTTTCGAACACGAGTTTTTGTTATATTTACACGTTCTGAGGTCCCCTGAATACGTTAATCATGTTTTTAGCAAATGGTCTGTGTGTCTGCGTGTGTCTGTCTGTCTGTTATGAGCATATCTCAAAAACAAATTATGGCAGAAAGTTCAATCTTGGTATTCTAAATGTGTATCATATAAAGATGCTACACTAAACTTTTCGTTAAGATCAAGCAAATGGTTCGTGTACAGGAACACTCAAAAGTATTCAAATACATTACGTCTATGGGGGAAATTGCAGGTAAGTAGAGTTCAACATCTACAGACTGCACTAAACCAAATGAAACGAATATATATTTTTTGTAATAGAGATAGTCAACAGGGAAAAAAAAATTGTGTATGTAGGAGCCTCGCCTCCCCCTCTGGGGGGGGGGGGGGAAGTCCCCCCTCGAGGGGAGTAAATTTTCATGATGGGTATCTTTCAAAAGAGCTCGCTAATACCTTTAAAACGAATGGTTGAACCATCGATCTGCGATAATTTAAAACAAAGTTATCGATTTTTTTTTTACTTTTAACGAAAAAAAAAAAACAGATTTTTTTTTAAATATTGAGAATAAAATGGACTTTTTTTTTTATATTTAGTTTTATACAACTTCTCTAATATGGAAATCGTCTGCATTATCATAAAAGATAATTTTTTTAAATAATAATTTTAATAAATTATTTTTTAAAAACAGAATTATTTTTTAATAGCCGAATTAAGTTCTATATAAATGTAGGTGCATTAATGAAACGGGGGGTTCTCACACAGAACTAATTATCATATAAAACTCTTCCGAAGCCTAATTTGAATTTTTTAACACAGGTTTACATAACAGTACTCGTTATCTTACCTATTAATCTGCAACCTGTATTTATAGTATTAAATTTCAGGGTAAGAGAAAGTCGTGTGAGTGACATAGCAGATTACTTTTTAAGTTATACTGATAACATACGTATAGGCTAACCGCTATAAGCCTAATTTTTGAATTTAAGAAATCTTAAAACGTGCAGTTATAGCAAAAATTCAGTTTTGAAAATTCGATTCTAGAACATCATTTTCTCTTCCATATATGATGGATCAGAGAAAATAAAAAGAGGCAAGGACATGTAGATGATAGCAGTTTCGTAATGAAGGATAAAGCAGCTGTTGGTGACAGTGTAATTTATTCTTAGAGATATAAATGAGAAACAAAAAAAAAAAAAAAAAAAAAGAAAGAAAGAAAAGAAATGACAACACAGAATTCATTAAAGTTTAACATCTACTAAACAGATATCACATACGCATTCATCGAGCAACAGTTTTTATTTTCTTTTTTAATGAAACTGAGCATGCATTTATTTTTATTACACTAGTTTGTTGTGACCACCAAATTTTTTTTTCTTCTGTATTTTCCTATAGAAATTACACAGAATACAAATTATTTATTAAAACTATTTTCCATGATGAATGTAGACGATTTTCATCTCAGAGAAATTTGACACTAAACGTCGAAATAAAGTCAATTTTGTGTTCTATAGATAATATCTAAAAAAAGAAAAAAAAAAAGTCCCCCCCCCCCAAGATTTTTTAAGTGCCACTTCTTTCTAACATAACTACAATTACGCAGAAAAATGTTTACATGCTAATAAAAGCTTTTAAAATTAGTTCTGAATCGCACATCCTTAATTTCAAAAATCTTTAATTTTATATTTTTTATGATTACTTATGACCGCCCTCAATGAACAAACTTTTGGTGACTTTTTTTTTCTTTACTTTAAAAAACCTCCACCTTCGTGAAAATATTTTTTTTTTCAAATTGCATTAAAATATACCAAATTCAATATTTATAAATTCTTCCTCAATATTTTTAAACTTTTAACGAATTTATGAGTCATTTCGTATATAACCATAGTGCGTTCCTGTGATATGAATTGAACACAGAGTTTTCACTCGAAAGGTCCGTAAAAAATTTCTGCTCATCACGTTTTGAATATATCATGAAATAATCTGGTGTATTACTCACATAACTTTGTCTTACTTTGCATTTCCTTTCTATAAAGATAGATTACATATTAAGCCTTAAGATCAATAAGGCAAGATAATATAGTTCAATCTACGTTAAAAACAATTTAAAATAGATTTAGGAACAGTTTTATTTGACATATAATTCTATGAGAGAAGAGCTACCGCCTCCCTCAACCACTCGATCAATTTTAGCGAATTAAATTATTAAAAATAAAAAATCAAGATTGTTATTCATTTGCCAGTCTATAAACAACATGCACTAATAACAATATTGGGCACCTAAATTTAATCTTACATGAAAAACATTTAACAGAAAATGAAATATAATTCCGGCAATTTCCAAGTATAGACCCAATACATCCAAATACTTTGGGTAGCCCTGTAAACGAATAATGAATTATTTCCATACCACAATCTACCCAAAACATGCTTTTATGCATATAAAAATTTTTGTTATTTCCGTTTTGTTTAAGTTAGCCTATAGATGTTACTCAGTACTTCCCATAGACCCAATGTATTTGAATTCTCTTGGATACCCCTGTACACGAACCGTTTGTTTGACCTGATAAGGAAGTTTAGTATAGCATTCCTGTATGATAGACGGTTAGAATACAAAATTTGGACTTTCTGCTGCTATTTGTTCTTGAGATATTCTGATAACAGACAGACACACACACAGATCAACCGCTAAAAATACCATTTTCTGATTCAGTCATGGGAGCTCGAAACGTGTAAATAAAACAAAATTTCAATTTTGAAAATTTCACACCAAAACAATACTTTCTCTACCATGTATATGGGTAAGAGAAAGTAAAAAGCTGTGGTAGTAGTTCATACTTTTCATTCAGCTTACATTGTATACGAGGGTTGATCCAAAAAATAAGGTTCCCAAAGAGTTACAGCCGCACAGGAAAGTGCGAGGCGAAATTTGGCAACACCGCTGTGCGCGGCTGTTCCCCCACTCTTGATTCCACCCGGCCGCGCTTCACTGTGCCGCTCAGTCTTAGCTGAGCAGCCGTCCAAGATAGAGGTGCCATTGTTGCTCCAGCCACGCACGAGATTCGTTCCGTAATTCACTTTTTGCACGCCAATGGGACTCCATCCGTGGATATTCGTCGTAAGTTGACAGAGGTGTATGTCGACAAGTTTATGTCCGTTCAACACGTCCGAAAGTGGAACAGGGAGTTTAGTGCCGGTCGGAAGGACGTCCACGTTGAAGAACGGAGTGGAAGACCGTCAGTTTCGGAGGCGATTGTCGAGATGGTCCAACGCGAAGTGTTTCAAAATAGGAGGATCACCGTCCGTGAACTTGTTGCTCGGATTCCTGGGAGTTCTTACGGTACAGTGGAAAGAGCTTTGACTGAAAAATTGGGGTATAACGCTTCCTCAACGGGTTGGCGGAGAAGTTCTACGACATTGGGATACAGAAATTGGAGCACCGTCTACAAAAATGCGTAGAAAAAGATGGCGATTATGTCGAAAAATAGAGCAAAGTGTCTTCTTTACAACGGTGTACATTGCTATGGGAATAAACAATGTTGTCTATTTGTAAAATTGATGGGAATCCTATTTCTGGATCAACCCGCGTAAATTTAAAATTGTCGTATTGTACTCTGCTAGGTTTAGTGTTTGTAACAGTATTCGATGGAGAGCAAGACTTTTCGATCTCGATATCCATACAGTTCTACTTTACATGTATTTTTTATATTTGTCACTTTTTGGAGAAAAGTGTGTGTGCTTGACGTTAACACTGTTTGACTTATATTGGTGCCCTTATGAGTGAGTGAGTGAATTTTACATCGCACTTGTGCTAAACTTTCGGCAATGATGTACTTTTGCCTACTGCTAATGACACTTTTGCTCCATTTTATGATTTTATATTAATAATACTAGGAATTCTACTCGTTCATCACAAATGGAAAAAAAAAAGAAAAAAGAAAAAGAAAGCAAAGCCAATTAATTCGGCCCGTAAGCAAGATATTGTTTCTTCTATAATCTGATGGAAACCAATAACCTTGATAAAATCTTTTGAAAAATGAAAATTTGTAGAAAAAACACCCAGAAGTACCCATTTTACACTTTCAGATATTGAATTTCGGAAGTTCTTTCTTTTACCTTAATTAAGGCTCAATAGGAGATATTTTTTCTAGATTTCAAACTTCTGCTGGATCCCACTGTAAAAATACGTGATAAAGCTCAAAATCTTTAACATACCCTTTCATCCCCTTAAAGGTTAAATTTCGGGAGATTCTCCTCTTTTGATCAGAAGCTAAGGAGAAACATTTTGCTAAATTGCAAGCTTCTATTGGAAACCACTGCAGAGATATGGTTAAAATATTAAAAAACTTCGACACCCCTTTCAACCCCCTTAAGAATTAAATTTCGTTAAATCCATTTTTAGTGAGTTCTTACGTCATGAAAAGAGCCGTCAAGATGTCATATTTTTCGCATCAGCGGTTTGGATTTAGTGTTAACAGAGGAATAAATAAATGAATCAGTAATATTTCGCATAGTTTTTACTAATATATTTGAACTTGATTGTACAATTAATGTTTTCGTTAATTAGCATTTTAAATCATGTATTTACGTGTATGTGTATACATATGTAAGACGTGTACACTCCGAACAACAATTACATTATGACCACCTACTTAATATGACCACTTTTCGCCCTCAAAAACGTGAACATCCGACAAGGCTGTTGATAGGTAGGTCTGAGGTATCTGGTACCAGTAACTCACCAACTAATCCTAGAATTCCCATACATTGCGTGGTGGCAGTGTGGCAGCACGAATTCGATTTTCCAGGTACGACTATAAACGTTCAGTTGGATTCATGTCAGGTGAATTCAGAGGATAAGACATGATTTGAAATTCACCAGAATATTCCTCTAGCCATTCACTGCCGATTCCGCCTTTGTGACATGGTGCATTAACCTGTTGATAACCGCCATCATCCAATCGGGAACTCTGTTGCCATTAAGGAGTGTACTTGGTCTGCAATGATAGTCACATAGCACACAAACGTCAAAACATCGTCCACACCATAATAATGCTGCCACTGCCTTGTAACCGGCCAACTGTGCACCCGGGCTGCAGGGCTTACACTGAAAATCAGCTTATTCGAACTCGTCCATCAATGTGATGGACCTGAAAACATGAATCATCTAACCAGACGACTGTTTTTCATTCTTCTATGGTCCAATGCCAATATTCTATGGCCCACTGCGGGCGCGGTTGGCGATGATGTCCTCAACGCAATTGACCTCCGGCTGTGTAGATACATACACAGCAGTGTACGCTGTGGCGTATGTTTAGACACATTGTCTGTATTACCGCTGTTATACTTTCTGGGGATTTGGCTAGTGTAGCCCTTCAATCATGATGAGCAATGCGTAATTGCCTCCGCTCTCTTCAGGTGACAGTGCGTTACGGCTGACAAACTGCTGGCCAGCGACTTACTATTCCACCATACATACATCATTTTCGATACGTACTCATAACGGCTGCACATTAAAAGCCTACCAAACACACCGTCTTTGAAATTGATGTTCTCATGCGTCAAGTCATAACGGTTTGTCGTTTATCGAAATCTCATAAATTAGCTGCTTTTTCCATTATGTCGCTAAACACTTTATTTAAGGAAATACAGTTCATGGGCTCTATTCCAGCATCAGCAACACGCGTGGCTTGGTTTTTTATCTGCAGGCGAGCTTATTGTTTTAGGTAAGGAATGGTCATAATGTGCTGACTCTTCGGTGAATATTTAACGTTAAAATAACTGCAGATTGCAAGAAAACAGTTGATCAAAAGAGAAAGTCATCCACAATAATCATAAATAATAAATAGAGATATCCAAGAACAGTTTTATTTAATTTAAGAAACATTCAATATACTCACTTGACTCTGATAATAGACTTCGTAAGGCACTGATTAAACATAAATTGAAAAATAACAAACAATAAATAAGAACAATATATTAGATTTTTAAACCCCAAAAAAGAAAGAATGAGATCATTATTTAATTTTAAAATGATGATCCTGTTGGATTATAAAATGGCTATTAGATTTAATTTCGTCGTATCCAACTTTTAATTTAAAAGTTTAAATATACAGGGTCTATATAAAATAACTATACATGCTTATGATAATCAATGAAATCTTTAACGAAAATATGTTTTTTACAAGTAACATGGACAGTGTTAATAACAAAAGAATTAACAGCTATACTATATGCTCGCCTGCGTTGATCAACACATGAACAAATGCAAACAAGTTTCCTCCTAGATTTCGCAAACCAAGCTTTCTCGGATTAGCCATCAAAAGAAATTCAAGCGAACCGGTAGTGTTGCCAATGAACAACCTTCAGGGAAGCCTTACGCAACACCAGAAACTGCGCAACGTGTGGAAGATGTCGTCACATGTAGTCCTTCCGTATCTACCAGGAGAACTGGGTTGAGATCTGTATGTTCCACAAAGCGTTGTGTGGAAAACCCTTCGCTGAAAATTGCAGAAATGTGCATATCATATACAAGTTGTGATTAAGCTTTAAGCAGAGAGCAATCTATCTAGGTAAGCTATGTGTCATGACCTCCTAGAGACTGTTGAAATTGATAATTTGATGTATCATATCATCTTCAGTGATAAAGCTACATTGCACATGTGTGAACATGGGAATAGTTAAAATTTTAGAATCTGAGCTAACGAGTAGCTTATTACGCTGTAGGCGTGGATACACTCAAAAGCGAGAGTGTGGATAGGATTCACAAAGTCAAAGGTCTATGGGCCCTTTATGTTTCCCGAGGAGACAGTTATAGGTAACTTGTACCTCGACATGTTGGAGCAGTTCTTGAAGCCACAATTAATAAGTGATGGGATTATAAATACAGTTGTGTTCCAACAAGATGGAGAAGCACCTCATTTCGTCCTGATTGTTTGGGACTACTTACCACGCTTTTCTGGCAGTTGAATTGGTCGGGATTCACCAAGAATGTGGACTGCACAGCCCCTCTACATTCCTCTGCATAAAGATTTATAAAATTAAAGGTGTACTAGATGAAGATACGTAGCATTTAACAGCTTAAGCAACGGATTACAGCCGCAATTGAGGAAATTACATGAGCTACGTTTCGCCATGTTTTCAGGCCACAATATAACGCTGGATGCTGTGCCGAGGTATGCAAGGATGACACATATAAGTGTACTAAAAGTGTGACCCGAAAGGATGTATGTTTGATTAGTAATGTAAGTTATGCAACATATGTGATTATTACAAAAATGTCTAGTTACTTTATGATCACTCCGTATTTTGAATCCTATAATATCAAATCTTAGGTCATACAGTCTTAATTTTTCAGTATAGATAAAAACGACGAGAATTTTCTGGAGAGAAGACACCTTTTATTGAACTGAATATTAAACCTAAATTGTATCACAAGTTGCAGTGATCATTTGATTTTATTTTCAGACATTTTAGACAAATAGATTGCAATATGTGTTACATGAAGTTTATCCGTTGGAGAAATTAAGTTATTTTATAACTATTGGATACTTGAATTAATTCTCGCAGTTTCTTGATGAAAAAAAAAAAAAAAAAAAAAACAGGTTTATTCTAATAGAATAGGAGCAAAATAATTTGAAGTGACAGCCTTCAGCAGCGAAAAAATTTTTAACTTTTCGGGTAACAAATGGATACCAGGATAAAAAATTTAGGTTCTTTTGAGGTGATCCATTCATGGAGCCAGTTTTCGATATCGTTAAAACATGTGAAGTGTTTTTCCGGAAACCCCTGCTGCATGAACAACAAGTGATAATCGTAAGTTAAGACGTCTGAAGAATCCACATAGCCACTTATATCTATTAGACATCTAAAGTACATCCGATGATGAATAAAAGGTACAAAATATCTTAAGAATGTCTATTAAAAGTTCTAAATATCCTGTACTACTTATAGATATCTATTAAATGTTTAAATGTACACAAAATTTAGACGTGCTATTTTCGATGTCCAATAGATGTAACATGTTAGATAAAAACAAAATATAGATATTTTTAATTTCTATTAGATGTAGCAAGTCCAATTTTTGGATATTTGGAGATTTGTTGGATATGCAACAGACATCTAATGGATGTAAAAAATAGTGACATTTGTCATGCTAATATATATCTGTAGGATATTTACAGAAGTTTAATTGATCATTTTTTAACTTTTATAAATATTTTATGGATGTAAGTGGCTGTGTGGGATGTGACAAATGAGGTAAGACATCGAAGTTCCTTAAAGGTTTTCTTCACTCGGTTTGCAACGTGTAGTTTGGCATTGTCAAAAACAGAACTTTGTGATGTGTCTGAGCATATGACGGGAGTTTGGTTAAAAATGTTTCATTAAAGTGAAGCAGTTGTATATCTTATCATTCTGTATTTACCGTTTGACCCGGTTACAGTAGTTCATAGTACATTATTCCGACTTGATCCGACCACATGCACAGCATAATCTTCTTGCCACGAATTTCCGGTTTTGATGTTAATATTAATGGTTTACCGCAACACTTTCATGATTTCTTGTGCTTCGGATAATCGTAACGAATCTACTTTTCTTTGCCAGTCACATTGCAATGCAAAAATGACTTCTGTTTTTTGTGTATTTGAAGCAACACTTCAGATATGGTTAAGCATTTCACAACGCGTCTTTTTATCAGTTTACGTGATACCCAGTTTCCCAATTTCTGAATAATCCTCATAGCTTTTTAAATGTTTACTAAGAGTTGATAAATCCGCATTTAGTGTTTCAGATAACAGTATAATCGTCTGATATAAGATTTCTGCCATCAGTTCCTCTGACTGCCCATCGTCAAACTTTCTCGGAGGCCAGGATACATTTTGTCACTCACCTCAAAATTGTTGTATTTGAATTGTTGAAATCAATCTCTGCAAGTTATTTCTGACTGAGCATGTTCTCCATGCACTTCCAGTAGCAAACAATGACTTTTTGCTGCAGATTTCTTAAAATGAAAACAGAAGGGTGACATTTCTTGTAAAAGCTGTTTTTTTAGGCACAGAACTCGATATATTCAAGATATTAAGTAGGTGTATTTTTTCCCCTACATTTAAAAGTCACACACAGATCTGAAAGCCTAATGTTTCTACAGTGAAATATTTCTTATGTCATTCTCTGCTATATTATGCTAGTATTACTACTGCCCTCTCCTCTTCAACAGCGAGAATTAATTCAAGCACACAATATTTGTAACATCCAACAAAGTTTAAAGATGATTCTAAAAGTAAAAACGTGTTGACTATAATACCTGATAAGTTTGAAGAAGAGCCCTTGTTTCTCGAGAAGTAATGCGTTTCAGCTCTAGTTCTGCAGCTGGACAACGATATTTTGACAAGAACTATAAACATTAAGATAAGAGAGTAAGAATGTAAATGAAATCATGAAAAATATCTAAGAATCGTTTTCAAAAGATTATGTTATAAGATAGCAATTTTCATTTTCCCTAAAAATGAACTAGAAATAATAACTCTGCTCACAACAAGATTTTTATTCAATGCATTGAACTGCAGAAAGAAGTATAATTTATTGGTATTTCATTATTACGTGTACACAGTGTATTAGTGTGTGTATTACACACAAATTACAGGTAAATTTAGCAAAAATAATAACAGAAATATTATTTTCAGTAAGAGTTATTTTAATCAAGCTGAAAAACATTTAGAGATATTTTAAAGCATTAGCAAAACACAATTTAGTTATGCTAATAATAATATGGTAATAATACATAATAATAAATATTTTACTCTTCTAGAAGGATTTATTATTTAGTTGATGTGACACCTTTTGTTTCTGCATACTTATAATTCTGACTTTTTTTTTTTTTTTTCCGACAATGATATTCTAAACAGCAGTGATAGGCCTTTACCAGAAACCAGTGGCTAATCTGTCCGCTTGTTGACAAACTTACAAAAACAGTTAGACCTTCAACTAATTTATTTTTGTAATTTTGTATTTTTTATTTATTCGTTTTAAAAAGGAATTTCTTTTTTTATTATAGCTAGAACAGTGGTATAATATAATATACTCAGTGCCCGCAGCGGTCCTATATTTTCATGTGTGTTTCATTATTTTAACACCACTGTTTTTTTTATACATTTTCAGTCAAAATTTTAAAGCTAAAGCAATAGGTAAAATTATACTGATTGATTAAAGTGTTGGGAAAATAATAAAATGCACGCAAAAATATAGGACTGCTGCGGCCACTGTATACTGAAAGATTAGTTCGTATTGCTATCAGCATCGTTTAACCCTGCTGCTGTGTTCGGGTCCATTTTGACCCAAAATCAACATAGATGAAAATTTTTATTTTATGTAGAATACTCTCCGTAAAAAACAATATGAATTGTTACATAAATTTAGTTCAAAAATAGAAAATGAAACTATGGTTATGTATTGAAATTAAAAACATCGGCTCTGTTTTGACTCCATTTGGTACATTCAAAAATGACTGTTCATTTTGTCAATTCAAAATGAACAAAGCAGCAGGGTTAATCAGATTAAAAAAAAAAAAAAAAAAAAAAAAGACTACAAAATATTATTTCATTTGAATTTGAGAATTGGTAATTATGAGTTCACTAAATTCAAAAATTGCTTGAGAATTATTAGTTTCTTTATTGTATTCAGGAACTACGACTTCAGTTTTATTTAATACTTAATTTGAGATTCTGCCATGAAGAGATAATTGTTGTCATGCATTGAAAATTAATATTTACATTATGACCCATTGATAGATTTATCCCACCTTGTTACTAACATTACTTTGCATTGTTTAGCTTCTTCAGATGAAATGTAAAAAGATTTCAGTCTGGTGATATGATCCCGCGAACACTGACAAAAATGATTTGCTAAAATCACAGCTAACTTTTTTCATTTAATTAAAGTCTGTTCTTTTAACTTGATCATGCTAACTACTCTATGATCTTCCATATCACAAGAATTGTTTTAAAATAATATGTCGTTCTCTACAATTTGCAAGAAAAAATTCGTAAAATAGCTCTATTTTTCACATCAGGATTAATTAAAAAAATTTCATGGTTATTAAAAAAATAAAATGAACCAGCTTACCTGACCGTGATCATTATCATAGTTAATATATATAGGCTGCCAAGAAAAATTCTGTACAACCTCCCAGTAAGGGCTTGGACTGAAGAACGCCGTGACAAGAGCCTGGGCATGTTTTGCTACTCCTTTATTAGCGGAACTAAACACTTCTAGCTGAAAATGTTTAAAAATAGAAGGAATAGATAAGTGATATTCGAAGGGAATTATGAGCATAAATCTCATCAACTGTTTAAAATGACATACATGCATGCGCAAAAGATACATTACTGGCCATTGCGATGTTAGTGCAATTGAATCTTTAAAATGTATTCCAAACTGTCTTAAAAAATATCATTAATAATTGTATGCATGGTTGTCTTAGTGAGCTATCTGATTTTATTTAGCAGCATGACATGCAGAGTAATTATAAAATCATCGAACAAATTTTGAACCTTATGGACGGATGTGATGTCAAAAAATAAAACATAAAAGGAAAAACTTTGTTTACTTACAACATTGCTATAAAAAACTTTTTACAACATTGTTTTTTATTATTATTATTATTATTTTTAAGAAATACTCAAAATTAGGACCGCGAAATGTAATACAAGCTTGGCAGTATAGTGATATTGATTACTGAACACTGATTACTAACAGTTCGCACTCGCGTACGACCAGGGCCGGATTATGCTTAGATGGCAATGAGTTCTTACATTCTACAACCATTTTTACAATATATATATATATATGTGTGTGTGCGTGTGTGTGTGTGTGTGTGCGTGTGCGTGTGTGTGTACATATTTTTAAACCCACCGTTTTTTTAAGCACCAGAAATTTCGTAGAATATTTCCCTGTAATATGTTGGCAACAATTAATTCTTTGCCGGTCCTGTTAACACTTTCGCGACAGCTGACATGAATTCATGTCATGTTAGTAGTCGCTATAGACAGCGCCACCTATTACAGATTGCGTACTTTTTATTTAACTGTCACCAATAATTTTAAGAAGTGATGTGATCGACGTTTCTTTGATTTTATTCGCGTTTTATGTATACCAAATGCCACTTCTAAAAAATTTTGGTGGCTATTGAATAAAAAAATCTGGAAAAACTGAAGGAAGGGCGGCAAATCGACCAACTAGCGACTACTAACGGGTTAAAAATCTGTAACTCCTCCAGTGGGCGTTTCTTTAGGTTACATAGGTTACATTATTTCTTAACAATATACCTAATATTCAAATTTATACAATCAATGCACTATGAATACAAATTCTTTTATTAGAATGAGTGTAATTGTAATATATATCCGTTTTTATTATAAATATGACTACAGAAAACAATGATTTAAAATAATGAATATACAAGAATAACGCCCACAGGCGGAGCTTACGGTCAAAAATATAAAAACATGCGGTCGCGAAAGTGTTAATTTCACTCTTCCGGTCTTTGTTGGGACTTTTCTTATTCAATATCCACCACTAAATTATAATTGTAACGGTTGGCTAATCATTTCGAAGGTTATTCGTCCTTTACGTATATCAAATAATACTTCTTAAAATTATGGATGGTAGTTGAATAAAAGAGTCCCTAAATTTGGCAATACTCTTTGGAGCGCTTTAGAGCGTTAGAACCGGAAAAGGGTTAAATAAGAAGAAAATTATTCTTCATTATTACTGGTATGAAAAAAAGGTGGGCTAACAATGCTCTGGAATAAATTATAAAAGTTGGCAACTCTGGAATTGTCTCAAATTGCTATTTTTCCGATGTAAATATAACTTTTTTTTTTCCCTTTCCTTTTTATCTTAGTGAACGCCAGAAGCATAAAATCTACAGATTAGAGGGAACCTATTTTTCTGGCCATCGGAATATTGACCCTCTCGTCTGTGTGATAATCTGGTTCTACGTTCTTCCTCAATAGACATTCGAGACACGCCTTCTACCACTTTTTAACGGCAATATTGTTATATTATATATATATTATATATATTGTTTAAAAATAAATAAAATAAAATAATTCCCATTTTGATTATATTTCTTATGCCTGTGTTTTTTAGTCAATTTATGACACAAAAGTTCATATTGTGTATATACTTTTAAATATTGCTAGGTATAAAATGGCGCTTACAAAGATTCTGAAGAAACAACTGTAGAAAATCTATTTTTTCGTAAAATAATCTCATCAGACAAATGTCGTCATTTTTTCTTATTAGTCGTCCGCGTGCTTAAATATTGTCCATGTATAAAAATTATTTTTTTATACTCGCGTATCGTATCGTTTCGACAAAAAATAATTGGAACTGGTTCACGTTAGAGAAATATTATATAGGTTGTAAAAATGCAATGATTTTTCCTTATAAATCTTTTATCTGAGTGTCTGCGCGCTTATTTTTCTACACTTATCCGTCACTTCCGCCCATGCTTTCTTATTCTAAAAATGCTTTATAATAATAATAATAATAATAATAATAATAATAAATATACCACAAATTTGCAAATTTAGGGAAAATAGAGATGAAAAAAGATAGCAATCAGCGTGACGATTTCCTAACTGGTGTTAGTTGTGTTTTTCACACACTTATACTAATTATGCGTTTTCTTTTCTCTTTTTATTAATGTTGCTTCCTAGGGTTTTTTTTATTTTCCCCGTGTTTTTTCTACATTTTAAAGTATAGTAGTGTCCCGCACGCTCACCAACACCACTGCCAAGAGTAATAAACGTTGCTCTGGGAAAAAGAAAAAAAAAATTATACAGACACGACATTATTTCATTATTTAAAACATGAAAATCTGACATTGACAGATTTTAATTTAGTGCCAGAGGCCTACTACTAAACTTGTTAATATCGACAAATTCTTCTTTAGTTAATTCGTGACGATCTAAATTCCATGATAAAGTTTTCATTAAATCAAACCAATGTGTTTCAGCTGCAGATACTGTAACAAATAACGTTGGAAGTCCAAACTGTCTTATAGCCGCAAAACAACGTTTTTTCTCTTTTTCCCAATGAGGGGGAGGTGTGCCTTGGGGAGGGGACTCATGTCAAAGTTGTACCTTGGGGGGGACTCATGTCAAAGTTGGGCCTTGGGGGGACTCATGTCAAAGGTGGGCCTTGTGGGGATTCATGTCAAAGTTGTACCTTGGGGGGGACTCATGTCAAAGATGGGCCTGGGGGGGGACTCATGTCAAAGTTGTGCCTTGGGGGACTTCATTCAATAAATCCCCATTCAATAAACCGACTGAAATAGGCCCTTAGCACTATTAAGAGTGTATTATAAAAATTCGACAACGCTGTACCGACTGAAATAGGGGTACCTTGGGGGGGACTCATATAAAAGATGGGCCTGGGGGGGGACTCATGTCAAAGTTGGGCCTTGGGGGGACTCATGTCAAAGTTGTACCTTGGGGGGGACTCATGTCAAAGATGGGCCTGGGGGGGGACTCATGTCAAAGTTGTGCCTTGGGGGGGGGACTTCATTCAATAAATCCCCATTCAATAAACCGACTGAAATAGGCCCTTAGCACTATTAAGAGTGTATTATAAAAATTCGACAACGCTGTACCGACTGAAATAGGGGTACCTTGGGGGGAACTCATGTCAAAGATGGGCCTGGGGGGGACTCATGTCAAAGTTGTGCCTTGGGGAGACTTCATTCAATAAATCCCCATTCAATAAACCGACTGAAATAGGCCCTTAGCACTATTAAGAGTGTATTATAAAAATTCGACAACGCTGTATCGACTGAAATAGGGGTACCTTGGGGGGGACTCATGTCAAAGTTGGGCCTGGGGGGGGGGACTCATGTCAAAGTTGGGCCTAGGGGGGGACTCATGTCAAAGTTGTGCCTTGGGGGGGACTTCATTCAATAAATCCCCATTCAATAAACCGACTGAAATAGGCCCTTAGCACTAATTAAGAGTGACCTATAAAAATTCGACAACTGTACCGACTGAAATAGGCCTCTAGCACTAAAAAATCGAGATCTGATACTATTCTTGCTGATTCTTATGTAATAAGACCTCCTGAATCCGAATATGACTCTCATTTTGTCCAATCACCCACCGTTTTCTAGATACACCACCCCTTCCCTCAATTTCTTTCCCTGTTCGATAATTTTATGACCATGAATTTGATTTGAAGAATAAAATATAATTAATTTAACACCTGAAAACAAAAAAAAATATATATATAGTTTAAAAAATAATTTTAATAACAGATTAAAAAAATATAATGCATAATTTCAGTGGAAAATCCCCCTCCAAATTTTTTCCTTTATCGTAAATGTCCATGTTTTACAATTTTCCAACTCTGTAGTCCCTCAGAAGATATTTAACAGTTAAAATAATCCTCCCCCTCCTAAAAATCAAATTTATAGCCATAAAATCACCGAAAAATGATAAAAATAGGGGTCCATTCCTAAAAAACGGTGGGTGATTGGGAAAAATGGGCGTCGTATTCGGATTCAAGAGGTCATTTTACATAAAAATATGCTGAAATGGTGTCAGAGGCAGTTTTCATGCCGAGCAGTGTAATAGGCGAGACGTGTCTAAGCATCGATGATAGTTTCAGGGACCTTATACCTCTCATCATCCATTTCGATAAACTAACATATAGTTTATCCGATCTTTATTCACTATAAATGAGTCATTTCCATTATAGTTGTGCAGATCCATAGAAAATTTATTTATATTCCTCTTCTTTTCTTGATATCTTTTTGATCATCGGTAATTACGCAGCATTTTTTCATAGCAACTTCATATGTACGTCATCACCATTATTTATCTTTTTTTTTTTTTTTTTTTTTTTTTTTTTACTTTACCAATGTAACATAAGTCTTGTTCATAGAACTAAAAAAATACAAATATACTTAAACTACTCTTTGTTTGTTTTGATGTCTTGAATGGAACCATACTGATTTAATTGTTGAGTTATTTTGTGTGATTCGTCGCTTACTAAAGAATCGTTTGTAGAGATACTATCGGTATTCACATCAGGAAACGGTTAGGCAGTAGCACGTGTTTTTTGCACCTGATGAAGAAAGGTTACGTCCTTTCGAAACCGGTTGTGTTGGTTTAAAATTTATGGTGTGTAAAGAAGTTTTAAAATCTACATATTCACATCATATTATATTTTTTTCCTTCTTGGTGTGGTTGACAAATATTTATATAGAATTATTTTCTTTCCCTTGTCATTACTTGGAGTTGCACATTATGGAAAGGCTCGAGGGTTGTAAGCAAATGACGAACTTGTTGTTATTTGGTTGTTTAATGTATTTTCTAGTGAGGATTTTACATTTATTAGGACTGGGGCCTATTAGTCTCAATCTGGGATTTTTGCGTTGTCGATTTTGATAGTTGGACATTTGAGTTCTATTACGATAAATACTATGATATAATATGATACGATATATTAGACCTATCGTCCAGGGTTAGTAGGCATTTTTGTTGAAAGAAATAGTTTGTTCGTTCGGTGCAACTTGAACATTAGTCCCGTCAGGTACAACTTGCACATTAGTCCCTTGAGGTACAACTTTCACTTTAGTCCCGTCAGGTACAACTTGCACATTAGTCCCCTTTAAATATAGTGATTTTCATCATTTTAATTTGGAAAAACCTCCTGCAGCTTCTATTATTAATTCTCTTCGGTACTTTTTCCATTTTGCCAGTGAAGCGATAAAGTTGCCAAGAATGATATAACCGACGCCAAACATTAGGCACTTAAGACATAGTAATTGTTTCAAAATACTTCGATTAATAATAAGAAAAAAAATTAAAGAAACTTTATTTATTTATTTATTTATTTATTTTTGTTCTGAAAGTAGAAAGGAAATTTCAACGAAGTTTAATAGACTCATAATTAAAGTTTAAAAATTAAAAGAATAAGATCGTGTATTATAAAAACTGCATAGCATCGTGAATTTTTGCGACATCCTCTTTTTTATAATTTAGCAAGTTATAATTTAACAATATATATATATATATATATTTCTTAAGAAAAAATAAAATTGGGTATATATTCGTCTCATTACACCAATAATTATTGTTTTTGTATTCTAATAAACTTATTGTTACTATTTGTTTGTTTAATGTATTTTCTTTTACATTTTCGTTTTTGTGTTTTCATAAAATTGTAGGGCTCACACAGGCGACTTCTATCATTATTATTATTATTCTTTTCGTACCACTATTTCCAAAAAATAAAATTTATAATAAATATGTCTTCGCAGGTAAATCCGCACTTTGCCTGCATAAATTTATTATATATTTTATGATATGGAAATAGTGGAACGAGAAAATAATAATAATAATAATAATAATAATAATTCGCCTTTGGCAGCCCTGAAAATGTTACTGAATCCTTGCAGTTAAGTACTCTTTTTTAAAAGCATCATTGTGAATATAGCAGGACAATCTTTCTTTGAACAAATATGTAAACTATTGTAACATTTGTCAATTTTCCCAATTCTAATTATATAGCATGTTCAGAGAGCAATTCTTTTAGCATAGATGTCAACTTGTACAGTTTTTTAACACAACTATTTCTTTTTTAAAAAATCCATCGATTTAAAATTTCAGGTAGCAAAAAAGCATATAAGTTAGCAGCCATGAGTTAGTTACAGAAATTTTAGCGCCATATTTTTATGTATTATTGTAATAAATATTTAAATAAAAGCAATCGACATTTTTTAAAAAGTGTCGTAAAATGCATATTCAGCACAAACTGTACAGCCGCATTACATAGAAGCTGAAGAAATTACCATAGATCTGTAAAATGATTTTGTTTCTGCTTTACTTAAGGCTAATTTAACGAATAATTTCAAACCTAGTCATTCTTGGCGCAAGCAATCTTGAAAGTCATGGAATTTTTCTTTTTTCTCAATTTCAAGGCTAAATAATTTTATACGCCAAAAGTTAACCACATATATTTTACTCATTTGGGGGTATTTTTCATTAGTGTATATTCACTGCAATGCAACGTTCCTTTCTGGTTCGTTTTGATACAAGAAGATTTTGGGACAAAGTTTAACCCAAAAAAAAAAAAAAGGTAGAATTTTGAACGACCTTTGACTTTTGTGCCATGAGTCAATCATATGTATTTTGGTCTTAAAAATTTATGTGGAAATAGTAAAACACAAAACAATTGTAGAATTTGGTAGAATTTTGAACGACTTTTGACTTTTGTGCCACGAGTCAATCATATGTATTTTGGTCTTAAAAATTTATGTGGAAATAGTAAAACACAAAATAATTGTGAATACACTGCAAATAAAGGCGTCTTAAACTAAGACAAAAAAAAAAAATCTTAAAATGGGTTTCAGACACGTAAATGTCTTTAAATGAAGCTAAGACATAATATATATCTTAATTTAAGACACTTTTGTGTCTTAACAAACTGGTGATGCAAATGAACTAATGTAAAGTATCTTAAAAAAGTAAGGTGTCTTAAAGTAAGACATTTTCACATTTCATCGTTGACTATTAGTAGTGTTTAGTAGTAGTATTTTCTTTTACATTTTCGTTTTTGTGTTTTCATAAAATTGTAGGGCTCACACAGGCGACTTCTATCATTATTATTATTATTCTTTTCGTACCACTATTTCCAAAAAATAAAATTTATAATAAATATGTCTTCGCAGGTAAATCCGCACTTTGCCTGCATAAATTTATTATATATTTTATGATATGGAAATAGTGGAACGAGAAAATAATAATAATAATAATAATAATAATAATTCGCCTTTGGCAGCCCTGAAAATGTTACTGAATCCTTGCAGTTAAGTACTCTTTTTTAAAAGCATCATTGTGAATATAGCAGGACAATCTTTTTTTGAACAAATATGTAAACTATTGTAACATTTGTCAATTTTCCCAATTCTAATTATATAGCATGTTCAGAGAGCAATTCTTTTAGCATAGATGTCAACTTGTACAGTTTTTTAACACAACTATTTCTTTTTTAAAAAATCCATCGATTTAAAATTTCAGGTAGCAAAAAAGCATATAAGTTAGCAGCCATGAGTTAGTTACAGAAATTTTAACGCCATATTTTTATGTATTATTGTAATAAATATTTAAATAAAAGCAATCGACATTTTTTTAAAAGTGTCGTAAAATGCATATTCAGCACAAACTGCACAGCCGCATTACATAGAATTTGAAGAAATTACCATAGATCTGTAAAATGATTTTGTTTCTGCTTTACTTAAGGCTAATTTAACGAATAATTTCAAACCTAGTCATTCTTGGCGCAAGCAATCTTGAAAGTCATGGAATTTTTGTTTTTTCTCAATTTCAAGGCTAAATAATTTTATACGCCAAAAGTTAACCACATATATTTTACTCATTTGGGGGTATTTTTCATTAGTGTATATTCACTGCAATGCAACGTTCCTTTCTGGTTCGTTTTGATACAAGAAGATTTTGGGACAAAGTTTAACCAAAAAAAAAAAAAAAAGGGTAGAATTTTGAACGACCTTTGACTTTTGTGCCATGAGTCAATCATATGTATTTTGGTCTTAAAAATTTATGTGGAAATAGTAAAACACAAAACAATTGTAGAATTTGGTAGAATTTTGAACGACCTTTGACTTTTGTGCCACGGGTCAATCATATGTATTTTGGTCTTAAAAATTTATGTGGAAACAGTAAAACACAAAATAATTGTGAATACACTGCAAATAAAGGCGTCTTAAACTAAGACAAAAAAAAAATCTTAAAATGGGTTTCAGACACGTAAATGTCTTTAAATGAAGCTAAGACATAATATATATCTTAATTTAAGACACTTTTGTGTCTTAACAAACTGGTGATGCAAATGAACTAATGTAAAGTATCTTAAAAAAGTAAGGTGTCTTAAAGTAAGACATTTTCACATTTCATCGTTGACTATTAGTAGTGGCGCCATCTGTGAATGGAATTTGAAATCAAAATCATCTTCATTGTCTCGTTTATTTTTCATATCAAGATACAGTTTTAATAAAATGATAATTTCTTTTAAGAATTTTTTAACTTAGCTGCGAAAAAAAAAATATTTTTTTAAATTGAAATCATGATCAAATATAAAAAAATTAAATCTCTTTTATCTGTAAAACAAAATAAATAAATATAATTTTTCTGAAAATCATTTCAAGTGAGTAAGGCTAGCCGCTCTTCTTTTACTCCTAGTTTGACACTTTTTCAATTCTATTATTAAAATAGTTATTTTTTATTTAAAGCTCGCTCATTTAATTAAATGATATAACATTAAGATGAACTCGCAGCGAAGAATATTTTATCGCTAAGAAAGCGAATTTCTAACTAATCTTACACACAACTTGTAAATTGCTTTCTTTCTTTCTTTCTTTCTTTCTTTTTTAAATCTCTTTCGATATAAAGCTCATTTCTTTAACTTTTTTACCTGGACGTAAAACAAAACTTTTCTAGTTTTCATATTCATATATATATATTTTTTGTTGTTCGTTTTAACTAACAGTTTATAGAAAGAAATCGTTTTCAAAACATTACAATCTTAGATTTTAATATATTTGTTTATATATTACAAAATTTATACTTCTACAATTGAAATTTAATAATAGAATTAATACATATTGAGCTTTAGATTTAATCTCGAAAGTTTTAAGGGAAAAAATACAAGTTATATTATAACACTACAATCCATTTCGCGAATATTACAGCATATATTATCGTAAATTTCTGTGTGAAGTCGTGGCGCAATTGGCAAGAGCGTACGTCTACGGTAGCGAAAATTGTGAGTTCGATTCCAGGGGCTGGTGTATATATATATATGTATGTATTTTTTTATTATTATTATGTTTTATCAATGCTCTAGAATATTATAAAATATGTTTTAAACTGAAAATCAGAATCACCACACCACCAGCACTTTTATTTATTTATTTATTAAAAAGCCTTAAAAATGGCAGATCTTTTAAGCCTAACATGGTCGTGTTTCAAAACATAAAAAAGATGGCGGAGTTTTAAGACATCTGCAATGTCTCAATTTCAGATGCGGAAAGTTGTCTAAAAAAGTAAGACACTTTTTTTTCGCTTAAAAAATGACCATCCGTTTAAGACACTTTTTTAACTGAATTTAAGACGTTTTCGTTTACAGTGTACCATGCTTCAGACACAGAAGTATTGCCTTACGTAAATTCCTATAGGTTTTTCGTAAAAATAACAAACGACATTCAATTTGATCTCTAAAAGAAACTTTTTTTTCCCCCTTCAAATAAGAAAAAAACACGTGTCGAATATTTTTGCATAAATAATATACCCCGAAATTTACAACAAAATCAAAAATGTCAAGTCAACTATCCATGCCTGCATGATTCTGAAAAAAAGAAAAAAGAAAAGAAAGAAAAAGAAAAGACACTTTGTGAGGTTGAGACTACAGAACGTCTCTACAGTTGTTTGAATTAAGCTGGATCGAGCAAAGTAGAAAGTGGGGACGGTTAAAATCGCTTCGTCGCCAGTGACTCGGCGAAAGTTGAGGTCGAGTTAGTTTTGTGTCGGCAGGGTGCTTCAATGAAAGAATTAGATTCTGAGTATTAGATAAATTAGAAGTGATTTTAAAAGGATGCATTGAAATGAAGAGAAAGGAGGGTGTAGGAAGAAGTATAAAATGTAGATGGTTTTAGTAGATATAGCGGATGTTGGTGGATATTATAGTGGATGTTGGAGGATATTATAGTGTGGATGTCGGAGCATAATATAGCGTGGATATTAGAGTATTATAGTGAATTGTGGAAAGTCTTATTTTGGCGAGTGTTGAATAGTGGAGATTTAGAGGAGTGAGGAATAAGTCGTGATGAGTGTTAGTACGAGTAATTGCTAGCGCTCGTGAAAGTGAAGTCGCAGCAGTGGAGTTAGGAGTGCAACCGTTTCTACACCTTCAATTGTTGCTGGGGTGAGATATTTAAGATTTTATAATTTAATTGTTTTTACATATATTTTGATTGAGTAATACGCTGACTGAGCTAGTTTAATTGCCAAGCCGCCCTCCCATTAATCTGCTCAAATAAACACTTATTTATTTGTTTAATTCAAGTCTTGTGTTCTCTTACTTATCCATTTAGTGATCTAATTAAGTTAAGATGGAGTTTGCATCAACGCAAACTTCACAGTGGCGCCCAAATCAGTTCGATACCCCCCCCCACCCCCACCCGCCTTCGCTCGGGTTTATTTTACTGGCTCAAACAATGTACTCGAATTTTTTGAGGATCTTGAACAATATTTTGATATTTGTAAAATTAACGAAGCGATTTTAACCGTCCCCACTTTCTACTTTGCTGGATCCAGCTTAATTCAAACAACTGTGGAGACGTTCTGTAGTCTCAACCTCACAACTTAAGTATAATATCTTTTGTTCATTAGAATTTTACTCTTTATTATTCAATTTACAATTATTCAGAAAATAAATATTTAAAGAACAATTTGTAAATGCAATTACAGGAGAGGAATCTGTTGCGTTTATTTTCTAACGTTATTTTTCATTTATAGTTTGAAAGAAAAAAAAAATGTGCTTTTAAAATACTTTTTATTATTTAGATACTTAACTGTTATAATAAAAAATTTTAACATTTTTATTTTGAAAAAAAATTAAGTTACTGACGACTCATCTATAAAAGAACATTATTATTTTTAATATTATCTTTTTCTTTTCTTGTTTTTTCTTTCTTTACTCTGTATAGTTAAAATAAGGTTCCAATTTTCAAAAAGAACATTGGATTGTGATATCGAAAAGGTAATTTCTGTTTACACGGGGAGAATTAGAATCTAAAATTCAAGCTCATTTTTCATGTAGAGATTTCTAGATGGAAAAAAATAATAATAATAATCTCGCTTTTTAGCAAGTCAATCCTTTCATTCACCCTTTATAGTGAACTAAATCGATATATTTCTGAATTTCTAAGGCTTCTATCCAAAAGAGTGTTAGATAGATTTACAATAAGTATTCAACATTGAGAGGAAATCAAATCTGTTGTTATGAATCAGCACTGCTTTAGCTTTTCTTTTTTTAGAATTCTGCAAAATTCAGTTTTCTAATCTGTCTACATTTAAAAAAGCGGACCATTCAATGAAATTATTCTTTTTACACAAAAAAGAAATAAAGTTCTTAATCGACCGAAATTGGATTAAAATTTCAGTCATAAATGTAATAAAACGTTAAATAATTTTTCCTTTGCATTATAACAAAAAAATTGCAAAAACTAAGTTTCATTCTAAGAAATATTATAATTTGAGTGTTTGTATGTTTTAATAAAGACCTAATATTTGAAATGTTTCTCCCTTAAACTATACCCTGAAACAACCTTTTAAAACTACACGAAGTTTATCCCCGCCCCACTTTTTTTTCTTTTTTTTTAAAGGTGTGTGTATGTGGAGCAAAGCATTGTCTCTCAAAAGAAAGAAAAGACCGATTGTGCGCATTATGAAATTTTGAAGTTGGAGCCTACATCTATGCATGTTAACCGTTATTATAAAAAATGATATAGAAAAAAAAAATTGTGACGTCCAAAGCATACTATTTTTTTTAATGTAATTTTTAATTTTGAATTTTGAATAATAAATAAATTTCATCAATAATTTAACGTACATGGTATAAGGATGAACTTTCTAAATTTTCGGAATTTATTTCCGGGGACTTTTTTCAGGGGACATTTTTTCCTGATACCCAGCCCTTTAGTACCCTTCAGTTCAAAGAAACGTGGTCCAAATCCAGGTTATACCTAGACGCTCATAGTGCTTCGGAATCTATTTTAAACCGTAAGTCTGGGTGTAATGAGCAGAAAATGACCGTATATTGATATTCCAAAGCAAGCTATATCACTCTTTCATCAATCTTTTAATATCTTTTGATATATCTTTCTTTCTTAAAGAACTTCAACTTGCAGGTGACCCGTACGAGATTCAACTATTAAATTTTTTAACAATACAGCGTACCATCAATTTGCATTAATTTCTTAAAACTGTTGATTTCGTGTGCGTCAATGCCTTTAATTGCTATATAAAAACAGATGGATCTTTATTTAATTTTTATCATCAGATGAATAACTCCCTAAAGTAAGGACTTTAGTACAGAAAAATGGATGCAAAAACTACAGTAAAATAGTGTAAGTCATCATTTATAAATTTAAATAACTCGGAGACTATTTTACTCATTCAACGGGAAATTAAGTTGCTTTTCGAAAATGACGGGAAATCTTGAATTAGGGATCATTTACTTGTTAAAATTAGCCACAATTTTGATTTTTTCAATAGCAACATCTTATTTTGACTTCATATTTGAATTTCTGAGTACCTGGCAATGTGGATTTAAGTATACATTTTATATTCTTTTTCTTTAATATTTATAGAGTTAAAACAAAAAGTGTGTTAGGAATTTATCCGTAAATTTAGAGAAATAAAATTAAGATACCACAAGAAAAAGAACAAAACCTTTTTTGTTTCACTCCAAAAATATTTTTTGCGAAGTTAAAATGAATAAATCATGCGATTATCTATGCGACTATCAGCAATATTGTTTTATCTGATTTGGGTTTATTTAATATATCTAAATAAATAACTTTATTTAATACATATTAGATATATTTAATTATATTACATCTAAGATTGCTCAGACAATGCTTTTTAGGAAATTGGGCAATAGATTTCAATTAAAAATTTACTAACATAGCTGTAAGGATCGATAGTTAATTTTAATTAATTTTCTTTCAGTTTAATACATATATATATATATATATATATATATATATATATATATATATATATATACATTATGTTGTAGGCGGGACATGTAAAAACTGCAATTATATATCTAGGGTGAGTCCAAAAGTCACAGAAAAAATTTAAAAATTATTATTCAAAAAGCGTTCCTACAATCGTTTTATTTAACTGTCACCGCAATTTTTAAAAAGAAAATCTTCTATAGGGTATTGATGCTACAATAGCTTTGAAACGATCAAAAAAAAATCTTTCTAGTTATTGTGGTGAAAGTATAATAGAACGATCGTAAAAATATAGGAATGCTGCGAACCTTGAAATTCTCAGCAAAGAGGAACGTTCACAGAGTCAACAGTCGGCGAAGAAGTACCTGTAAACTCTCAGCAATAAAACTGCACACTGCAAATTTCCATGAGATACTTTGCATCAAACACATAGTACCCTTACCTTGAATATTTATCGAAAGCTATGGTAAATATACAGTTAAATATCTATTTTTACTTGTCTTACACGTTGGATTATACCCCTTACATCTACGGTTATTTTACAACTATTCTATTTTTGTTATGTTTAAAACGTATTTAAAAATTAATACGCTGTTTTGTGTATGTTGATTAACTGTTCGAGGGTATTTTAATTTTCACAGACTTACTTCAATTTTTCACATTATTTTTCTTTCTTTTTTATATTTACATATGGGGTACTGGTTTTAAAAACCTGGATTGAACCCTGGTAATGCATATTCATGCTATTTCAATTATCCTGGAGTAATGCTGCATTGATGAGAGATCGTTACAGATTCGAAACGTTTGCAGTTTTAGACTTTTTTTTTTATATGCGTTTATTAATAAAGTACAATTAGTATAATGTATCTGTTCTTTATATTTTATTTGTTATGAAAATATCTTTTTATTATTATTATTATTTTTTTAATGGTAATTTTCATATATATGTATATATATATATATATATATATATATATATACATTTAAGAAAAGTAAGATAATCACAATACCTCTCTTGGATCAGAGCTTATGAAATCGCTATAAAAATTTCTCAGAAACACACCTAAAGCATACGCTTGGAACTTGCCTAACTGGAAAAAAATAGTTCTTTTAATTAACAAGTTTTAGTCTTCATAACATGATATATAGTACGTATACACATATAGGGAATAAAAGAAAATTCTTATGATGCGCTTGTTTAAAAGAGAGAGAGAAAGGTTTAATTAAAAAGGCTTTTATAAAAAGTAATCTGTTATTTAATTATAGTGCGTGTAACTCTTAAAAGACAAAATTATAACTATATTAAAATAATACATATGAACTAGGGGAAGCCGGGGTAATAAGAAATAGGGGTTATAAAAGACGCAGTCAAAAAACCCACCAAAAAATATACTTAGACAACTTTAAAAATATGTAATATTAAGTATAATGTGTATTCTTTACTACAATACACCTATTGAGAAGCTTATAGCACATTTTGAATTATTTTTATACGACGAAAAAAACCTTCACTTTGAACTTTCCCTAAAATTTCGTGACTTTTTCTAAATTTTTCTTTCTTTCTACTTTTTTTTTTTTTTTTGTAGGTAAGATGTTTGGGATTTATTAATGTGTAACCTTTTGACCAAGGCTATGACTTTTGATGTACAATTTTTTAAAACCTTGAAAGCATTCTTTATTTACATGTTCTAGGCATGTTTCTTATTATTTTTATTTTTTGTGGGGGTAATAAGAGACATGAGTCTATTATTACCCCCACTGTTAATTCCTGTGTCCCCCCCCCCCATTGTAATTCCTGTTAATTCTGCCTGACTAGTTTACGAAGCGTTTACTTAGTGTTAGGCCTAGTCTAAGTTTACCAAGAGAACATTTTTTTTTTTCACTTTAAATCAAAAAGCAGTTTTACTCATTAGGCTAAACCATATTTAGTTGTTATGATTATGTAAATTTATGTTTAGAATGTGTATAAGTTAGTATTTAGTCATTAATACTTTGTTACATAATAAATAAGTTCATTTTAATTACTAGAAAAATCTTTTATAACATTTTGTTCGCTTGTATACACTTCAAAGATACGTTTTTTTTTTTTTTTTTTTTCCCGATTTTCGACTACACTTTCGAAAATGGGTAAAATATTTTCTGCCCATTTAAAAAATTATATTGATGCTTTTGGTTAATCCCTAGGTCATGTTGATTATGTAGAACTATCATTAAGTACAATATTATATTATTTAGGACCTAATATTAAAAGAAATTAATTTCACAAACACATTTATGACAGTTAATTTTCGAGAAAACATATTTTTTGAATGGATGTAAATAAAAAAAATTTAAAAACAATTGGCTGATTCAGAATTGTTTCCAGATGTCTTTTGTTATTCCACATGATTTTACATTTCTATATATGGACAGTTACAAGCCTTGTCTCTTATTACCCCGCGTGGGGTTAGAGAGAAGGATTTAATGAAAAAAAAAATTAACAAAAAATTTAAGTTCAAAAATCACCTAAAAAATCAAGAGGAGTCCATTTGATGAAATTAATACGAGATATTTATTTCAAGTTATTTAGATTAATAGTATAGATTTTATTAATATTTTTTGTCTCTTATTAGCCCTTTTGTCTCTTATTACCGCAGCTTCCCCTAGTGATTAAACTTTTAAAAGTATTTTATTATTATAATTTCCTTTTCTCACTTTTGTTATTTTTCTTGTTTTTTTTTTTGTTTTTTTTTCCCAAGTTAATTAGATTTGATAGAGTTCTGATTTCAATTATTTTTGAAGGTTATATTACTATTTATTATTATGTAAAAAGAAAAAAAAAGAGAGAGAGAGATTTAATACATTTTATGTTAGTAATATAAGTGCGAAACGTATAGAAGTAATTCATCCGTGTAAAAAAATAATTTCATCAATAATGTTGACTGACGAAACGCAAAACTAACGAAAACCAATCAAAATGTTTAAGATTAAAAATTCTACGTATTTAAATTTTTTATAAAAGATAAATTTGTAATATTTTAATAAAACACGGGATAACAATTTAACTGTAAAATCATAAATTACCATTGTTAGATCATCTAACCCTTCAGTCCAGATTGAAGCAGGATTTGGATCCTGTGGATAAGTGAAAGGTGGTGCAAAGCTACAGTGCTTAGAAACCTGTAAAGAAAAGAAAGGTAAACACATTTAACAGAAATAAATAAAGGAAAACTGGGACTGGAAAAAAAAATAATAATAAATCATCTAAGGTAGCGACAAAAAATATATGAACACACAACATATCTGTCGGGTCGAAATTACTAAACACGACTCTTCGTCCGGTAAAATAAATTATGAATGAGTGTAGAATAAAAGCAGCAATACATTTTGTTTTTATACTGAACTCATGCTTAATTATAAGATCGAATTGTGACTTGTGAACACAAATCTTAATAATAGTACATAAATATAAAGTTTCTATTTCGATTAAACTGAAACAAACTTACAAGATTTAAATAATACCTTTCAAATTTAATACAATATTCAGAATTTATTAAACAATTTTACATTAATCAGCAAAGACATTTTGTATTTATAGTAGTAAAAATTTCAATATCTGATGTGAAATTAATTTTCATCATTTTGATTGATATTTTCTCTATGTTTTACACGTTTACTTTTCATAACAAAACATAACGAAATAACTGCAAATTTTTCAGATTTAAAAATAAATGCTTTTTATTAAAAAAAAAAAAAAAAAAAAAAAAGTGAGGCAATTAGCGTTCATGATTGTTTTACAGGGCAACACGGAATAAAACAGTTTTATTATCGAGTATAATCATAAATTACGTGAAGTTCACTTTCAAACAATATGCAGCGCTACGCAAAACAATTTATTTTAGGCATTCTCTTTAAATGTTACATTGCAAGGATATATTTTATGATATTTCTTTTTGTATAATTTAAAATAATATCTAATTTAAAGTGTGATCACAGCGATAAAATGCATTAAAGATTAAATGTTGTAACAACTGAAGATTGCTTCATAATTTATGCGATTATTTTGGAATTTTTCTCTCTCGTCTAATTTTAGGGAAGTGATTTAATGAAAAAATAAATAATTTTTAGTAATCAGATAATTACATATTTTAATAGATATATATCTTCTTAGGTATCACTGACAAAGAAATTATACTTATTTCTATATACTTGGATCAACAGAGCACGCCTTTAATTTTTAATCTTACTTAAAATATATGCTAAATTTTGCGCTATAATAGCTAGTCAATAATTATTGAAACGAAATTTAAGTCTCAGAAACAATGAGCACCAACGTCGTCCAAATCCCATGTTATTCTATGGAGAAATTAATCCCTGTTATTATTCATCAAATAATGCACACTTTTAAATTTCGTTTACATATTCGTAAAATTAATGACTTAAAATATGTCTCGTTTTCCATTATTTAATTTAATTTAATTTAATTTTTTTAGTTATTAAAATTTGTTTTGAAATTATAAAATGCAAAATATCACTTTGTAAAATTTTGGCATTTTACAGCTTTAACATAAAATACTTGAAGTTAACAAAATAATTTTTAGATACTTTGATCAACAGAACACTCCTTCAATTTTTAATCTTATTTGAAATGTATGCTAAACTTCACATTATAATAGCTATTGAATAATTAGGTCGACATGTAAAATTTTGGCTGATCTTTATGTGTTTTGGTGTGTTGAAAACGAATGAATCCAGTTTTTCTTAACACGTATAGATTTTTGTCAATACAGGATGCTTACCTATACAATTTCTTCATTACTCTTCCACTAATATAATTATATGATAAGTTTTATACTATGTTTCTATGATTAATTAATCATGGATAATTACTGTTGTAATTGCGCAGCACTAGTGCGACATAAAACCGTACCAACCAACCTACTGTTATGATGGTAATATATGTAAGAAACTGTGTCGGTAAACACCTTGCATTGACAAAAATCTATACGTGATAGAGAACAATGGACGGCATTTTCGGTTTCAGCACATCAATAAACATAAATAAAGATCAGCTAAAATCATCAAATCAAATTCTGTCAACTTCGTTTTTGTCGACGTGTGTTATCGAACCAAAACCAGAGGCAACACATCAGTCAGTGTTGTTTCTCCTCCCCATGTAATCCGGTGGGATTTTTACTGCTTCATATTTTAAATATATCTCATAAATAATAATAATAATAACACAGGTTGACAAAAATGAAGTTGAGAAAATTTTAGTTGATGATTTTAGTTGATCTTTATCTTTTTTGATGTACTGAAACCGAAAATGCAGACCATTTTTCTCTATCACGTATCGATTTTTGTCGATACAGGGTGTTTACCAACACAGTTTCTTACATATACCATCATAACAGTAGGTCGGTAGGTCGGTTGGTTGGTTGGTATGGTTTTACGTCGCACTAGTGCTGTGCTATTACAACAATAGCAGGTATCCATGATTAATTAATCATGGAAATATACTATAAAACTTACCATATAATTATATTGGTTGAAGAGTAATCGAAGAAATTGTATAGGTAGTCACCTGTATTGACAAAAATCTATACGTGATAGAGAAAAACTGGCTTCATTTTTGGTTTCAGTGCACCAAAAAGCATAAAGATCAGTCAAAATTATAAAATCAAAATTTTACATGTCGACCTGTGTAATAATAAAGTTAAATTCTGCTCTTGGAATACGATACATTTTCTCTTAATGAATATTTAAAAATATATATTTATAATTCAAATTCTTTTTAGAGCTCTTTTCTTATGTTGCTTTTTCTCTCAGTGAAAATTGTAAAATTTGTAAAATGTATGTATATTTATTTATTCATTTTTTTAAACTCGGAGTCTAATTTTCAATTCCTCTCTTTGAATACTCTGTTAGTGAAAATTATATATATATATATATATATATATATATATATATTGGAGCTTTAATTTTGAATTCCGCTCTTTTAATATGTTACCTTTTTTCTTGGTAAGAAATTTAATATACATATGTATTTCGTTTAACAAACTTGATGCTCTCATTTTTTAATCTCGAAAAGAAATATTTAAGTTTATTTATTTATTTATTTTAATTGCTTACTAAGATAAAAGATAAGTTGTTCAAAGAGTGGAATTAATTTAAAAAAAAAAAAAAAAAATCTAATTTTCAATCAGACATCCTTGAAATACAAAGCAACGATAATCCCATAGCTTTACATGCCACTGTTAAAAATTTCTGTAAATTTTATGTAAATAGTTATTCAGAGTCTCTGTAAATTTACATTAATTCTTAGTTAAAAGTGAATAATCGAGATTCTCAATCTTTATTCTGTATTTTTACATAATTTTATTATTTAATTTTTTAATTAAAATTAAAAATGACTGTTTCTACTTTAGAAAAAGTATTCTAAGTCAGAAATATATTTTAAATATATTTTCACCAATAATTAATTAAATTTATATTAGTTATTAAAATGAATGCTTAAAACAAGTATTTTAACATCTCCGTTTATTGTTCCCTGTAATTTTACATAAGACTTAAGATAATACATTACACAGAGTTTTCTGTTGAAATTTTTAACAGTGTGGGGAAGGAGAAACTGTGAATCTGGCTGTTGTGGAGTCTTAATTAGATCTTAATTAGAAATTTTCCTTGTAATTACATAAAATGTAATGTACATAATAGTAACGGTCATTCATTATATTTTCTCGACTAATAAATTAAAACATCCAAATCGTCCTATAGAAATTGAACGTAAACCCTAAATGAATCCTTTATTATAAAAAAAAAATAAAAATAAAAAAAATAAAAATACCTTTATTAAAAACTGCCACAATTTCCCGTACACCTTAAAAAGTCTTAAGTAATCTAACATGCTGTGGCCATCATAAAAATTTCTTCTATATTTTCCTATACGAGTTCACTCGATATAAATAATTTATTAAAATGATTATTTATTGGTGTTCCAAATCTCTTTAAATATTGCGCATTTAGTGAATAACACAATAATGAATTTAATTATTAAACTTTTTATAATATAGCACACGATTTTTTTTTTCTAAAAATTCCTAAGATTAGTAAATGGATTTATTTCCTGATTTCAAATAAATAGACTCAGTCCCCTCGTCCGATTGTGTAGGAACTGACTTCTTGAACATAATTTTCTGAACTTGTATCTCGGGTAAAACCTGAATACAGTCGGCCCCGCTTAAACGAATATCTGCCGTTCCAACTATATTAATTCGATTAAGCGGGTATTGGATTTTTGCGGGGAAAGACTAGAAACGCAATTACATGCATAAGTATAATGATTTTATGATTACATGAAAAGATAAATGTTCGATACCTCTTTCTTATTCAAATATTTAACAAACTTTTACTAAGTTAAAATATTATAGTAATTTATAAATGCAATTAATACTGCAATAAATACAAAATGAAGTGCACTTGTACTTTTAATTTTAACAAAAAAAAAAATAGTTTTGAATGATTACTTTGATATAAACTTAATTTTTCGATTTCTTTTTTAAAGCACTTAAATCGATTATAATCGCTTCTATGAGACTCAAAATGACGATGAATAACATTAAAGGATTTTTCAACTTCATTTATCATTGGAGGAGGATCTGCCTTCTCTTCTTTATCGCTTTCATTTAAAGGTTTTATTAAAAGATTAAACTCTTCATCTTTTTCTATTTCTCCATCTTTATCCACATCTATGAGTTCATAAAGTTCAATTTCAATCATCTAAAAACTTTGAAACTTTGTGATTTTTAATTCCTGGAGATAATTTATATTTTAATTTCGAATGTCATCATCAGTTGCTGATTTTATAAATTTGGCTTTTGCAAAACAATTTTTATCACCTCGGCAGGAATACCGTCTCATGTTTATAAGGCATGCCTTAGTTATAACGGATTTATTATTATTATTATTATTATTACTATTATTGAGAATGAGAGGAAAAATCTGAAGCGGGGTGGCGTTGTAAAAAATATTTCTTTAAACGAGGAAATTTAACACTACTTCTATGGGGGAAAAATTGGTTCTATAAATTTATATTCTTATAAGCGGGGTATTCGATTATCCGTTACCCGATTAAGTGGGGACGACTGTATTTATTAAAGTGCTCATGTGTACATAAAATATATGTGCGTTGCTATGGATTGAATTTAGACTTTAGGGAACACAAATTCTTCCACACGTGTAACTATACGTCTGAAAGCTACTTGTCGAATAAATAAATTTTAGAAATATAAAGAGAAATATTAAGTATTGATGCCCAAAATGTTCATCGCAATGTCAGATAAGCATTTCATATAATTGGCCTTTGATTATATTACTCTTTTTATGCTCATATTAATCAACCAGAAATAGAACTAATTTTGTTTATATTATTTTTAAGACATAAAAAAAAATTAGCATTTCCCCCCCCCCCCCCAATAGTAGGTACTATAGTTAAATTATGTTTTGTAATGTTTTTTAGAATAACTGCAAACTGATGCTTTTTTATGAATTTTGCGGTATTTGAAGAACTACGCAGTCTCGTGACATGCATATGCACCATACTTTAACGCTAGAGCCGCGGAGCGGGTCAGTTTGAAAACGACGGACAACCACAAATTAAGCGTATACGAGTCCGATTCCACAGTTCGAAATGTGAAAATAAAACTATAGATATCTGTTAAAAATGTAAAGCACCCATTTGTGAAAAATGTATAAAAGTTATTACTAAGTTTTTTTCCACAATGTATACAGTAAAGTGGATTTTATAATCTATAAAACTAGTAAAGTAACTGACAAAATTTTTAATTTTTTGAAATTATCTCTAGACTTATTCAAAGGAGATACTCTGTTTTTCTATTGAAATTAGGAAATTTATGTCATAGTTTTGTTAAGGAGACATGTTATTGTACTCAAGGGAATAAAATTTTAAACAATACGATTTTGTAAAAAATAAGTTAATTTTTCTTCATTTATGTAAATTATTTAATGCAAATTCTGAGAAATATTGATTATTATTTAAAAAATAAAATATTTAGTTAACTAAATTAAGATCTTTTGAATATTTTATTGGTTTACAATCTAGGGTGAAAATGACCCGCTCCGCGGTTCTAAGTATGTCGAAAGTTCCGCGGTTCTAGTGTTAATTACAAGAATTTAAATCACATAATTAATTAAACTTACTATTTGCACCATTTGTAAGTCTTCCCTTGTACAGGCATGAGTTATTATTGTTAAAGATGATACCAGAACAAATATTCCCAATTTCCACATCTTTAACCAAGTATACTACAAAACGATTTTAGATTGAATGTCTACTTTTAACCTTGATCTCTTATATAAACATTTTCAAGAAGGTAGTCGAGCAGTCATTGATTTTGCATTACCTTTGCGAAATAATAACTCGTGTTACATGGAGTGTGGATTATAGCGAAGTTGAAGCAAATGTATGAAACCTTCTTGGAGAAAAAAAACTAAGGAAGAGCAATAAATGTACAGTGTCTTGGCATTTGCATGTCGTATGCTTCAAATTATTTGAGTAAAATACGAGAAGTGTTAGTTTTGCCTTGACAAAGAACTTCTAACTTTGGATAATTCATATTAAAGTTTTTCAAGGTTGTCGCCATGGAAGGTTTGATATACATATAAAAAGAAATAATCTTGTGATGTTTTATTTATGTCTCTTCTGTAATAAGTGTTTCTTATTATGTCTAACAAATCTTTCTCAGTTTATGTTTTAACTATTTATGCAAATATATGACTACATTACGAAAACAGTTTCCTTTCTTCAACATTATACAAGGGGAAAAAGGATTTTTTTTTTATTTTTTAAACATTACCTCTCAAGATTATGTAAAAGAGATATTCGTATCTTACTTCAGGAATTCCTGAAAAACTACTATTTTTTTAAATTGGTTGTAAATGAGAAGAAAAATTGCTACATTGAATATGAAATGATTATGATATACTCATTCAAGGAATTATAATTTTTTGCTTCACGCAATTTCTGTTTTTCTGTACGTAATCATATCGTCAATGCTGTGGCGAAAGTAATAGTTATAATTATTAAATCTGAAAATCATACAATAACTTATTATTTAGTTATTGATTATTAAAATTTAAGTTATAGTTATTAATTTATTTGCTTATACTAAATATTTGAGTTTGTTATACTCCACTTTACACTTATCAGGCTAACGTATAACTAGAACCTTTACGGATCAATCGGTGATAAAACGTATACACAAGATGCCCACTAAAATCCGTTCTCATCCTTTAAACTGCAGAACATCTGTAGTTATAAAAGTCGTGTCTAGATACAGTAAAGTGACTATACATTTACAACGCCACTTGGTGAAAAACGTCGGAATTCGCGTTTCTATATATAAAACGGTACAAGTTAAGTCAGAAAATGAGAACTGCAAACTTGTAAATATCACCGATTTAGTATGAAAATACATCTTGTAGACATGTTTACTAAAAATAGAACGCCTGAAACGTGCACTTATTTGTTCAGAATTTTCTACACTGTATAACATTGGGAAGCAATCTTAGAAAGAAAAAACAACTACTAACCACAATATATCTTTATTTTCGGTGTTCGAACTTCTGTCCGTCAGCTGCAATGCACATTTAGAAACTTATTTGAACTTTGCTTAGCATACGAGTCACCAGAGTTGCCAACATTTTAAATTATTCCGGAGCATTTTTATCCTTGCCTTTATTCCATACCATTTTTTTCTTTAACAATAATTTTTCCTTATTTTATCGTAATTATATATTGAGGAAAAATATTCTATAAATAAGGTGGTGCGAATAGACATCGGAGCTAAAAGTGTTCCGGAATAAATAAAAATGTTAGCAACTATGATGTCATACGCTACAACATATGAATAATGTAAAGTTCAAATAAGCTCCAACGTATAGTTTAAATAAGGGTCCACATGGGCATATTGCAGCTGACGGACAAAAGTTTGAACATTAAAATTACGATATTAGTTAATAAATAGTTGCATTTTTCTTTACAAGATCACTTCGATACGTCACTGTGTAGAAAATTTCGAACAGAGAAATGCACATTTTAAGCGTTCTGTTTTTAGCATTTATGTCTACAAGGTCAATGTGATATTAAAAAAAGTGACTGCGCTGATACATGCTTTAAGTCATTATTTTTATGAAATCGTATTTTTAAAGCCTTAAAAAAATTCAGAAATTAATAAAAAAAAAAAAAAAAAAAAATCGGAAAACGGAATGTTGACAAATTGATTTCTGTCACCTCCAAAATCCTAAATCGTAAATTACAGCGAATCGCTACTTTATTGTAAAAAAAGTACACAACAAGCATATACAGGGTTGCCATAATTAAACTTGGCTTATTCAGAGCACTCTGTAGCTGTAATTAAAATCCGGATTGAGTCGAAAATTTGTATATAGACAATTCAAAGAATGCGCTCAAAGATTCTGAAAAAGAAAAAAGTATTTAAAATAAAATTTTAAAAATTTCCACTAGTGGCGCATTACAGTCAAAATGTTTTAAATGATATGCAATGAATAACTGTGGCCTATTCTAACATTTTTAAACCTTACGCTATTTAGAAATGTCATTCTTACATTTTGCAAAGATTTTTGAAGAAAAGTTTGTCAGATGACAGAGTTCATTTTCCACTCCTTGGTCGACCCGTTCTTCCGATCTTAATCTGTGTGATTTTATGTGATTTCTTAACTACCATAAGTTCGATTTTTAAAGACGCCAGTAGAGAATTTCTCAAACATGACTTCATAAGCAATACTGATAGGTAAAGAAATCATTGTAGGTATAATGAAAGAGCATGAGTGTCTTGAGCATATGAAAAACCCAGCAGCGTCCATATCGCCTATAATCAAATGTAATAACTTCAGAAGAATCTAGTGAATCAATCTTTCAAAGTTAAATCGTGACAATAGTGTTGAATCGTATTAAATCGATGGTGCTCTGCACACAACTTTGTAACTCACTTTTTTACCTTATTTCAAACCATTTATGAGAATGGAACGCTACTCCACCATTTTCCACCAGGTTTCAATTGAGTGTTCGTATAGTAGCACATAACCAATTTACTGGATACCACTTTTATGAATATTACTATAGTCGTTCAGCAATTAAAAGACTGGGAACAGATTTTAATGGACATTCAATCCATATTTAATTGCAATACCACCGTGAAACTTCTGAAAGTGCGCAATATCAAATGCTATGTATATAATTCAACAAGAACAAAAAATGCGGTACGCATTGATTATTAGCACTTTCCAATTGTACGTACCTGTTGTATCATATAATTTTCAATGTTCTTTGCCTATGCTATCACACAACGGGCAGACAGAAGAACTAAAAGGCATACAGGTAGACTAATTGAATTCATAATCACTCTTAAACATTGTTGAAAAGTGTTAAAAATGATTAACACAAAAGAAAATGCAGCCCTTAAATTCTAATTGCTGTCCTTAATGTATTGGAATATTTTAGTGTAGCCCTGTAAATCTGAAAGTTACCCATATCATGTTTCATACAAGACATTATTTTAGCATATTAACAATAAATTTCACTTTCTTTATGATTTTTGCAGTAGAATTTAATCGTGACTTATAAAAATGTCTGTCCTAAAACGGAATGCATTGGCATTTGTTTTTGAGGTGCCCCTGTACATAAACAAGTTGTACAGGACTTATTAATGACCTTTATATGTAGGAAACATTCTATAGTGAACTGGAATAACATATATCGTTTTCAAAAAATTCTGAAAATATTTACGGACACTGCTGATGGGCAGACGGACAGATAGACATATGGACAGTCTGATAAGCAGATACACTAATACAAATCATATTCACTCTTAAACATTGTTAGAAATTGTTAAAAACGCTTAATAAAGCAAAAATGCAATTCCAGCAAATTTTCAGTAACAGCCACTAATGTAAGTGAATAATTTTGTATGGCCCTGTAAATTTTAATGCTAAACATCCTATATTCCATAGACTTTTTTTTTTTTTTTTTTTTTTTTTGTGTGTGTGTGTGTGTGTGTGTGTGTGTGTGCATATGAATGACATATTTCAATTTCATTAAAATTTGTGCAAAGTAAACTTATTAAAATTTGGTTTATAGAAATACCTCTCATAAAACGCAACGCTATGGAATACTTTCGAATGTCCCTGTACACAAACCAGTTGTTGTATTCACTCCATTTTCTATAACAAACATCCCATAGTGAACTTGAATAACATATTTAAATTTTATTAAAATTTGTGTAAAGTATTAAAATATAGTTTCTAGAAATACCTCTCATGGAATATAATGCTTTGGCAAACTTTCGGGTGTCCATGTGCACAAACTAGTAGAGGTATTCACTCCATTTTCAATAGAGAAGACCCGATAGTGAAAAAAAATAAATATAGCAGTTTCAAGAAATTCTACGGATATTTACGCGAATTAGAGTGCGGACAGAGATATAGACAGACAGACGGAAAGATAAACGGAAATCATTAACACTTTTCAACCTTGTCGGAAAGTGTTAAAAACGATCTTAGATGATACATCATATTCTAATTAGACGAACGTTTCTATTAAAAAATCATAGATCTAAAATGAATGAAGCAAATTCTGCCGTGCCTTAACAGCGAAAAGAAAAAAAAAATCCACTTTACTTGAGCATTTCTGTATTTATTTTGTTTTTTAAAAGTGCGAAATGATAAATATTTTCAAAATAAAAAATGGAAGGCAACGGATGAAGTATAATATAAATAATCTTTTAAATATCAAAATAATGTAAACTAAGTAGCTAGTTTCAAATTTTTTGTCTCCTTTATATTTTAACTTAGCATAAATTTTATTCGATCAAACAGGACAATACTTTAGAAAGTTATCTAATTTATTCAACAACACTTTAATATTAATAATGATTGTGTAAGTGAAGATTCTTTCATATCTATGCCACCTATTCACGAAATGTAGTTTCTTTAAATAATACTGTTTATCGTTAACATATTTTAAACTTAAAAAAAAAAAAAAAAAAAAAAAAAAAAAACAATACTTTGAAAATCCAGACACCAAAAGTCATATTCTGTTAATAAAGATGATGTCAATACACCTACATTGCTTGTTTGTGAATGAAAATTTTCATTAATAAAACTAGCCTATAACACACCGACGAACACTGTTGCCAGACACTGTGATACTGAAGGAGAAAAAAAAATATTTTCTTCTAAGAAAAGTGTGAGGTCACATCCAAGCTTTCACTTGATTAAAAGTGCAGTAAAGAAAATATGAGTTACTTGATGAGCTATTGTTTGTTCTATCTAAAAGAGAAATTTAAATAGATGGGCATATTTTAAAGCTGTGTGCAATGCCTATGTATATCGATATTTAATCATCATCCTGAAAATTAGAAAGGCAACAGATATAGTACCAATTGACGTTCGTTACAGAAAGTGCATTCAATTTTTGTGAAAAACATCTCTTTGGTCAAATATCAACAAAATAGAAAATAATTTTTTTCTTCTTTCTTTTCTTTTTCCCTTTTCTTTTCTTCTATATTAAACACAAAAAGGAAGTATTATATTCATGAAATTTTTCAACTTTCTGTTTTCAGTGATTTTACACGTTTTGAGATACCTTGATCATGGTTGCCTATTTTTAGAAAATATTGTCTGCGTGTCTGTCTGTGAGTGCGTTACCAAAATTTTGTGGACGCTGTATATTTTGAGCCAATAGATGAAGTTCAACATCAGTTTACATTTCGATTCATAGTAATTTAAATTGATGCATATCGTTTAAAAGATAGCGCTGTCATCCCATTTTTAATAATTTTTAACATGGCAGTATAGGACAACATTTCTTATAAATGTACGTAATGAGGATCATGTATAATTAATCAATGTGAAATTAAATATATATACATTTATTTATAATAGTAATGATAAACCAAGATTTTTTTTTTTTTTTTTTTTTTTTTTTTTTTTTTTTAGGAACATTCCTCCACAAGCGATAAAAATTTCTATTTTCAAAAGAAATCCTCAATACCTCTAAATGAATACTTATATAATAGATCTGTGATAATTTAAAACAAAGTTATTGTTTTTAACACTTTCCAACAAAGTTGAAAAGTGTCTTCGGTTTGTTTGTCTGTCTGTCCGCGCTCTAACTCCCGTAAATATTCATGGAATTTCTTGAAACTGATATATATTATTAAAGTTTACTATCGGATCTTATCAATTGAAAATGGAGTGAATACCTTTACTGGTTTGTGTAAAGTGACAGCAGAAAATATTCTAAAGCATTGTGTTCTATGAGAGGTATTTCTATAAACCGTATTTAAATGCCTTTACTTTGCACAAATCTTAATGAAATTGAAATATATAATTCGAGTTCCCTGTCGAATGATTCCCATCGAAAATGGAGAAAATACTATCACTGGTTTGTGTACAGGGACAATCGAAAGTATTCCACAGCATTGTGTTCTATGAGAGGTATTTCTATAAACCATATTTTAATATCTTTACTGTGCACAAATTTTAATGAAATTGAAATATACTAGCAAATCCGTGCGAAATTTTCGCACTTTATTTCTTTTCTTATTTAACTTTAAAATTTGAAATTCATAAATATTATACCAATTTCACTACCTAATTCAAATTTTAATTTACCAGAAGCCAAATTATTATTATAACCAAATAAATATTGTGCAATTATGAAACCAGAATCATTCAAAGAAAAATTCTAAGTAAAATTCATAGTTGACGACCCAGTTTTCATACTTCTGCAGGCAGTACAGTTTTATGAAAGAACCCCCATGACACTTTTTAAATTTTTATCGCCAAGAGTGCGATGACATTTTATATATTTTGGCATATTTTTTGTTAAAAATAAATAAATAAATAAATCCTATTTTGATTATACTTTTTATGAATACATTTTTTAGTCAATTTATGATAAAGATTCATATTCTGTATATATCTTTAAAATGATGCTAGATTTAAAATGACGCTTGCAAAGATTCTGAAAAAGCAACTTTTAAAAATACATTTTCCCATAAAATAATGCCATCATATAAATCTCGTAATTTTTTTCTTATTAGTTCATTGAGCTGAGTCCGCGTGCTTTTGTTCATTTTTAAATTTGGTTTTTTTAATCCTCGCGTATTTTATTAAATTCACTACTATCCGCGATTGTAATGAAATGCTCGCCCTCTGGTGGGCTAAGGTGAAATTATCACACCACTGCATATCATCATATTATGCAATCGATTTTCCATGATGTAATGGCGGAGAAAGAACAATAATAAATACACGTGACTATTATATTTACTAACAACTGCAGTTCAGAGAGCGCCATCTATCGATCATTACAAACGCGGATCGTATCGTTTCGACAAAAAAAAAAAAAAAAAAAAAAAAAAAATTGTAACTGGTCCACGTTAGGGAAATATTATAAAGATTATTCAAGCTCAGTCTCGGATGTTCGCCATTGAAAATGAAGTAAATACCATGAATGGTTTGTATCCAGGGGCGCCTGAATGTATTCCAAAAAATCGCGTTCTATGATAGGTATTTCTATAAACCAAATTTTAATAACTTTACTTTGCACAACCCCACTAAAAATAATCCGAAGATATTCTTGAGAAAATAGTATTTTCTTAAGACTTTCTTCAAATATTTTAAAATATTTTGAAACTTTATCTTTTTTTATAAAATATCTTCAGAGATTTTGAAGACATTATAAAGAAATTTTGTAAATTTTCTTAAGAATAGGTTACATTGAGGGCTATTGCTGGAAATTTGCTGGAATTGCATTTTCGTTTATATTGAACGTTTTTATCACTTTCTGAATGTTTTTTAACTGTGAATATGATTTCAATTTGTGTATCTGTCTGTCCGGCTGTCCATCTTTCTATCTGTCTGTCGGCCCATTCCCATAAATATTTTCAGAATAAAAAAAAAAATGATATGTGTTATTGAAGTTTACTATGAAATGTTCCCTATTTAAAATGGCATTAATAGGTCCTGTTGAACTAGTTTGTGCACAAGGACACGCAAACAAATGCCAATGCATTGCGTTTTAGGACAGACATTTTTATAAATCACATTTAAATAACTTTCTATTGTAAAAATCATAAAGAAATTGACATTTATCGTTTATATACTAAAATAATATTAACGTTCAGATTTGCAGGATTACGCTAAAATATTCAGATACATTTAGGGCTGTAATTAGAATCTCAGGGCTACATTTTCTTTTGGGTTAAGCATTTTTAACACATTTCAACAATTTTTAAGATTGATTATGAATTTAATTAGTCTATTTGTATACCTTTCAGTCTTTATGTCCTTTCAGTCTGTTATGTTTTAACGTAAGCAAAGAATATTGAAAGTTGTACGATAGAACTAACACGTACAGTTGGAAAGTGTTAATAATCAATGCGTACCGCATGATTTTTCATTCTTGTTTTAAAATATCACTAGTATTACGCCATTTTCTACCCCGACATTCAGTGTTATAATTTTATGATTGAAAATCGTTTGGAATCATCATGGAAAATAATTTTAATGAATAATAATTTTAATAAATAATTTGTATAAGAAAAAAAAAAAATAGAAGAATGTTTTGTGGAGACCAGAACTTATTAGTTTTTTTAAGTAAGATTAGAAGCTACTTATTAAATTAACAATACAGGAGATCACATTAAACCGATTCAATATTTTTTTGTTCGTTTTTCTGACAAAAATGGGGTTATTGCAACCATTTCAAAATATTTTGACTAGTGCTCAAGAAAACAAAATTACAAGAAATTATAAGAAGCGGAAGTGGCAAATGATAAGCATCCAATATATTTGTTGCGGCAATCTCCTTCATTGATTTTAAAGTTAAGTTCGATTGATTGTTTGTGGGTCCTTAGGTCTAGGTGGAATGTCTTCCTTGGGGTCTTTTTAAGGATTCCTAGCCGATATTTACGCGATTTTTGGAGAAAACCACGGAAAAATACTAGTGGCTAGATTCGACTTGGAATCAAACCCTATTGAATTTTAGTACTGAAAAAGGAATAGAATAAAAATATCTTTTTAAACTGCTCTATTTAGCGTAGCCAAATTTAAATGTTTATATAATTAGCCGTATAAAACATATTTTGAAAAGCGCTCCGTAACTGAATCATCTAGGTCACATATAGACAGTAAAGAAGTTCTGTTAAAAAAACAGAAAATTTCTGTAACTTTCCTGCAGAAAATTTCGGATTTTTAAAATGCTGGAAATTACATTAGAAAGTGTTACACAAATTTTGCTTCCGTGGCAGCTACGTATGATCATCTGCTGCTATACGCTGGGCATTGGTTCCATTCTGCTGGATATAATCGAAGAATTTTATTCAAGGGAACAAGGGATGTTGACATTAAATCTATTTTTGTTTTGTAGTCTATCGTTTCAAATCATGTACTGTCATAAAATCTATCATTATTTATCCATAGAGCCCATTTTAAAAGAGGAAAAAAGAGATTTTAGAAATGGAAAGACCTCTTTTATGAAAAATATAATACAAAATAATGTCTAATTTTAAAATGCTCTATGCAAATTCTAATTTATTTTAAAATCTTCAATTTTTTTCTTTTTTTTTTCTTCTTTCTTTCTTTTCTTTTTTTTTTTTTTTTTTTAACAAATCATTTATTGTATGCAACTGAACGCATCAATTTATTTAATTTTTTACATCTCTATTACAAAATTGGTTAAAAAAAAAAAAAAAAAAAAAAAAAAAAGGCGTAAAATTTGAATTTTTTTATGAATTTTTGTCTTGAGATTGAATTTGAGAGTTCGTAATAACGATAATAATATCTTAATTTACAAAGTAATAACCGGTTTCGTGACAAATACACTCGTTTACATTCATGCAAATTTTTAAGAAGATCGAATGAAAATAAATTCGCATAGAGCACGATAAGTAACTAACTATTCCCAAAATTTGGAACCTAAGAAAAATAAATTTAAAGTTTAAAATTTAATATTTTGTAAAAAAATTTGAAATAATGTTTAAGGATCTGTTATTTTAAAAGTATTATGCAGATCCATGCATTTTGTAATAACTACCTGGATATTTTTAAGGGGATGGTGGACGTTGAAAATTATACTTTGGAATTCCAGTCTTAGAGTTATAAAAGTTTGCATACATGTGCATTGAAATATATCAGTATTAAATATATTAAAATTGTTATAGTTTATCAATATATTCGAAACGTTGTACATATATATCGTGCATTAATTTGTTGATTGATTGATATATTAGTTTTTTAAAAACAATTTTATGATTGAATATTAAAACTTTACATGAAATTTCATAATTAAAACAAAAAAATATTTTTAAAATTTAATTTTTCAATCAATCCACAAATGAATGGACAAATATGCATGGAATATATTGATAAACTATAGTAATGTAAAATTGAGGAAAATTTATTAAAAATAAATAAATAAATAAATAAAACAACTTATATGTTTTTTAAATTTGCCAAAATCACAAAAAAATATTAAAAGTAGGGTATCGTTTATATTTTATATTTTTAACCCGTTAACGCCCAATTTAAATTTGCAAAATATTATTAGCTGATTATTTCACTTTTAAATTAATGTAGACAACTGACAGTAAAATATATTAACTTAAACAATTCTTCTGATAGTTTTAAATTTAATGCCTGTCCTCGTTTATTGACGCTTAGTGTTCTAGCGAGAAAAATTCGAGGTAGAAAAACTTTGAGATAACAGACTAATTTCCTATTATATGTTGACAAAGATCTCGAAAGTAAGGTATTGTAATATATATTATTATTCAACTTGATTTAAGTTAGTACACCTGCGCAAAAAGCAAATATGTCTGCGACGAATGAAAAATCATAAAATGACTATCCAAATTATGAAATGATGATTAATAGTAGGCACATAAAACTTTCAGGGATCATTTAGAGTGACACTGTAAACTGTCACTAAAAAGCAGAAATCATTCCAAGAAACCACAAAAAATATACGGGCCGTTTTATTAGCTGTCCTCAAATGAGGACACTGGGCGCTAACGGGTTCTGCGATTCATTTAAACACAGTGACCAGCGAGGCAGGCGAAGTCCACTAATTTACACTATAGCCCAAATTGCAACAATGCTCAAATTTAGCAGTATAAACAAAGAGAGAGAGAGAGAAAGAAAAAAAAAAATCTGGTGTGTAACAGCCACACGACTTCCATTACCCAGTACTACACACATTATAAACTTTTTTGATTTAAATAAGTAACAAAATTGCTCTATCCGTCAAATAAGTTATTTAAAATAATAATTAGAAAAATAATAATCGGCGGACCTGAAATTGAGCTATTTATACAGGACGCCTATCAATTTTCCTGAACTAACCAACTATATCATTCGAAAGGACATCTAATAGAGTGTTTATATAGCAAGTTTGAAGAAAATCGTTAGAGCCGTTTTTGAGATACGGACTTACGGTCCCACTTCCGGTTTCCGATTTCCCACTTCCGGTTTTTCAATTTTCACCAAAATTTGGAAATTTCATCTGTACACCAGACGTATTTCAATTCTAAAGTTTCGTAGCTCTATCTTTATTAGTTTCTGAGCTATAATAGCCAGAAGATTCTCCACATACATACACACACACATACATACACACTGACCAATTGCCAAAAACCACTTTTTTGGACTCAGGGGACCTTAAAACGTGTAAATCAGGTGAAAACCCGATATCGAATTTTCAGACCGAATACAATACTTCCATTACCTACGGTAGTAGGGTAATGGAAGTAAAAATGCTGTAATTCGTTACAGTCTAGCAATCAGAAAGAAAATGCACCATCGGAAAAATGCAACCAATTTGAAATCTATCTATGCGTTTTTCAAGCTACACGGATTTTTCGAAATACTAATCAAATATTCCTTTTAGACATGTTGTTTGCTGAGCGAATGCTGCTTTATTTCACTTCGCAAATACTCTAGAGAGAGAGAGAAAAAATGAACGTAAAGGTATTATAAATATTTAATTTTGTTCTCCTTCAAATAATGCATATTGGTAGTAATCGAACGGAAATGAGATGTTGCAGCGTTGTACATTACATTATAGTAGAAGAAAAAAAAAAAATAAATAAATAAAGGCAAACATTGAAGACTCAGAAGCTTATATGTGTTTATCAAATTTTAACGTCGTTTAATGTTTAGATATGACCTGAAAGAAATTTTAACTTTGTTTGAAGTAATTTTAATCTGTTAAAGAAAAAAAAAAAAAAAGATGATGTTATGTATTTTAGTAATATATTTACTAGTAAATCTGCAGATCAGGTGCTTCAACGTCCTATTCGCATTACTCATTACCCAGCTAAACATTTTTATATATTCCAGATCATTTAAAATAGTTATAGAGTATATATATATACAAACACCTATATATGATTAACTCGCTACATAAACACGTTTCTGAGGGGTGCTACTGCCCCCGTCAATCACCCGTTATATCTGTCCGTCTATATGTATTTGTAAATACGTGTACATATATATTTCCTTGCATCTCATAGCCTCGTGTTAACTCATTGTAACTCATAAATACTTCTACCATATTGTTTTACAAAAATTACATAATAAATTGGAATTATTTTGTGTTGTCCTGTAAACAAATTACCACCATTTCTAAAGCAATCATTTTTTATTTTATTTATTAATTTATTTATTTATTTTACAGAAACCCTGTTTTAAATATTCTAAAAACACGTGTTTATTTCATTATGTTTAATGGATGTATAGGCATGTTAAAATGCACTTATAAGAAATACTGTCTGTAGACGGTAATGGTACAATTTTTTTTTATATGTTCCTATACACTACCCACAGTAATTATGTACATTAATAAAACTATACAATTAATTTTTTGTAAGTCATTAATATTTAAACAAAATTTGACACCATTTGGATGATTACAGAATGTCATCAGAATTCTCGTATGTGGTCCTGTAAATAAATTATTTAGTCTTTACATACCTTTTGTCTAAAGATAAAATGCGATTAAGCATCTTAACCCCGTAGCTGCCTCGGGTGTATATATACGTCTATCCGAAGTACGATCCTTTGTATTGTACTGCTACTAGTGAAACTACTGACACGTCTCGGCAATGCAATAAAATAACCTTGAAAGTGATCTTGACAATGTTTTCGAAAGATTTACTCATTTCAGAGGTGAGAGAGAACGGTGGCAATGGGAAGTGAATCTTGTAATTATTATTATTATTATTAACTCATTACATAACCATATATGCCTTTGAAGCGGCTTCCGCCTCCCTCAACCCCCGTTGTATCTGTTTGTTTATATGTATCTCTCTATATCTGTATATGCATGTTTCCTTGTCATTCACAGCCTTGTGTTAATTCTTTGTAACTCATAAGTACTTGTATAAAATTTAATGCGAAATGATTAAAACACATGATGACATTTTTCTAATGAGATTATCTTTTTTTTTTTTTTTTTTTTTTTTTTTTTGCTGCTGCAAAATGAAATACTAAAAATTTATCAATTTTTGAAAAATGATTACTAATTTAACGATTCTGAAGTTTTATGAATGTGAAAACGGAATTTAATAAAATGTATTAGGTAATGAATAATTATAAAAACAAATCTTCCCATAAAATAACATGGGCCACGGCTGTCGGCGAAATTAGTTAACAGTTTTGGTTTAACAAAGTCTGAAAGCTCTGTTTCAATATGAAACGAAGTTAACTAGATTATTTGGTATAACTACCGATTCCTCGACACTAAACTTTCCCAAAGAATATAAAAATAAGCCATCTGCACTCGAGTAAATTTCATTGAACTTTTAATTACAGTTGGCAGCAAAATTATTGAAGCACACATCCACATTTTTCATTGTTCATTTTTTTTTTCTTTTTAAGCTTGATCGCTAATTTTTATCATCAACATAATTTTTTATAACAGCGTACAGACTACGATCATGACTCGAAAAATATTTACTTAACAAAACAGTATTAGGTGCACATCTTTTAAATAAGAATTACTGCTAGTGCTTCAATAATTTGTTGCTGACTGTATGTATTCGTGATTAAAAGACTGTCAGACGCTGTTGATTACTGTTCCTTAACAATTGATATTTGCGTTCTATCTCGACTATAAAGCTGCTTTTGTTGTTATTATTATTATTATTATTTTGGTACGAATTTTCCTCTAATCATTATATTGTTTTGGGGTTATTCGTAGCCTTTGAAGTATATTTCAAAGTATAAGGAGTATACTTCAAGTTGATTATATAAATCAACTATTATAGTTCATTAAAAAATGAATATTTTTTCTGAAGAAATTCTATAGTACGAACAGCTAGCTTACCACACATGAAAATGTCAACGTATTCGTAATAATAGGTTTAATGGGTGTATAAGAGCATCATGCGTTATCTACATCAAACTTTTATTTATTATCATTGTTATTATTATTATTTTGAAATGGTCTTATTTTTTTTTTATGGTAAATACATTATTTAAAAAAAAAAAAGTCCTAACAACTATATATAAAATCCAGAAAAATAATAAATAATAATAAAAGAAATCTATTGTAGATACCCACACAGCTACTTACATCCATAAGACATCTATAAACACGCATAAATGTTAAAAAATGATCCAATAAACTTCTATAAATATCCTACAGATATCTATTAGCACGAGAAATGTCACTCTTTTTTACATCCATTAAATGTCTGTTACATATCCGATAAATCTCCAAATATCCAATAATTGGACTTAGTAGATCTAATAGATATTGAAAATATCTAAATCTTGTTTTGGTCTAACATGTTACATCTATTAGACATCGTAAAAAGGCACGTCTATATTTTGTCTATATTTAATCATCTAATAGATATCTATAATTAGTACAGGATATCCAGGACTTTTAATGGACATACTTTAGATATTTTGTACCTTTTATGGATCATTTGGATGTAATTGAGATGTCGAATGGATATCAGTGGTTGTTTGGGTACGTTTTACATCTGTCATACTGCTTATCTATTTGTTTGCTTTCCCGTAGAGTCCTGCGTGAGTCGAAAAAACTTGACCCGCACCCGACCCGCAATAAAGTACCGTTAAATTTGTGTTATATAAGAAACTAAATTAAAATTCTATAACACAAAACACAGTTGTTGTTGAAGACATCTTCCTGAAAATTGCGAGTAATATGTCTAATTATAAACCAAAGCTTCACTTAATAATAAAAAAAAAACCCTTCCTTTTAAAAAATTCATAGTTCCAAATATTTTGATTATATTTTAAAAAGAAGTAAAATAAAGAAGTAAATATATGAAGACAAATGATTTTCGCATATAAAGTTTTTAAGTATTATTATTTACGTATCTGTAACTAAACTCCTGTTACTAGTCATGTTGTTTTATATTTCTATGGAGGAAAAGAATTATCATCCAAAACCTACATTTAAACATTTGAGATTCGTAAAAGAATTTGGGTAAAAACTACTTCGAAGAAAACACTTCTTTTTCGGGTAACTAAAATATTAATGATAATCTTACCAGTACTCGACCCGCAAAGCGGGTATCCTGCCGGATTTCGCAAGTATCCGACCCGTGCAGAACTCTACTCTCCTGTGCATGAATATTATTGTTATTATTATTCTGAAGTGGGCTTATTTTTAAGGTAAATGCATTATTTAAAAAATATCTTAAAAACTATATGTAAAATCCGGAATACTTACATTTGTTTATCGGATTGGTTGCTCTCCTGGGAAGTGCTCATCAGTCGATATAATATTTAGACAGGTTGTTAATCTATACATCAGTTGTTTACATATTACAACTTTTCATCCAAGGATTATGCAAAAAAATTAGACCCGACTTCAATTCTCCAAATATTGTTCTTCGATGAAAGCTGTGTTAACGTAAAAATGTACAAAATATTATAACATCGATTTAAAATTTCAAAATAATAATAATAATAATAATAAATAAATAAATAAATGAATTTTAAAAATTACAAAATTTAAATTTTTATACATTCTCCAATATACAAAATTTCAATCGAGCGAAATGTTTCCCCACACACTAATAAATTTATGTATAAATTTTTTAACATTTCATCATGAAAAGTTTCAGAAATATGCCAAGGTAAAAAGGAAACTTAACCTCTACAAAAATTCTCCAAATAAAATAATTATATCGAGAGGACAGATTCAGGGAATTTGTACAAATTGCATTGAAAGAGATTTATAGCGTAAATAAACGTACTTACATTTCATTTTGCGATTAATCCGTCAAAAACTTTGTTTAAACATATTTCCAACACTTATGACACAATACTATAATTTTGTATATAATTTATTTCGGTATGAGATACGTTATATTCATTGGACTTTTTTTTTTTTTTTTTTTTTTAATAGGGGCTGCATAAAAATTTGAATTTCGTATTTTTCCTCTTAATATTTTGATTTTGCAGAATCCTGTACCTTTTTTTAATGTAAATTTGCAAATCTAAGATCAATATTTAAGGAATAAATGCTGACCCGATGTAAATTGTTTTTTGAACACACTATACAATTTCTTTATGGAAAATATCCATTATTTAATGTACTATCGTATGTTGTTTTATATAACTGCTTCAAAGATTGTAAAATATTTGAGATATTTTTGGATTCTGGGAAAAAGTTAGGGATATCTCGGTAAATAAAGGTAATTGGATTAGTCAAATGAAAAATGAAAAATCGCAGAAGGTGAGTAATAGCAATGTCCCCTATCAGCTGATATACACCTAAATTAATTCAACATTCTTTTATACATCAGTATTGTGGATAAACTTAGCCAGAGCAGTAATATTCAAATTAGGATTTAGTTATTAGTTACGCTTACCTGCAGTCAATTTTGTAATTTACACGAAATTTTTAAAAGGCAATTTTGTAGAAACATTTTAGTTAGTACGTTTTGTCGTCATAAAAATTTTATTCAATTCAATATAACAGCGGCATCTACTGTTTAACATGAACAAAGATTTCATCATAGTTTCACACAATAATTTTGTCTATGAAGTTTAGTATAATATAAACCGATAAATGATGAGATACAGCCATATGAAAAATAGAAGGCGGCGAGTAATAATAATGCTGCCTGTCAGCCGATATACATATAAATCAAGTTAGTATTCTTTTACATTACAACCATCGCGCGTATCAAGTTTGATATATTTATTCTCGAAATAAACAGGTATATCCTTCTTAAAGATGTGGAAACTTGCAAATGGCAGATCCATCCGTGACCCGATATGCACCTAAAGTAAATCAGCATAGTTTTTCATAATGAACCTCTAACATATCACGTTTTGTGCAACTGTACGACATAGAAGCTGAGATATTGGCATTGCATTCCCGTGAATAGGAAATCGTAGAATAGAAGCGGCACCTATTGGGCTGTATACGCAAGTAGAACTCTAATTTATCAAGTTAAACAATTTTTAATTCTGTGCATTAGTTCGTGATCTAGAACTGTCACATAATTTTGATCCTACAGGCAGACGGATATTTTCTAAAGATGGTTGAACTATGTTGTGCACCTTTCAAAACGTCTAAATTCATCAAAAACCGGAAGACGAAAATTATTACGAATTGAATACTTTCTTTTATGAATATGGCTGAAAGTAAAAATAGGAAAATGAGATAATCTATATATAAAAATGGTTAAGAGATTTCCTTGGACTCTGTGTGTTTACGCACCGATTATAAGATCACATGCTGAACAAAATGTAAAAGGAAAATAAAGTGGTTAAATGAATTTAATGTTTTGATTTTTATGTAAAAATATGATCACGTGTTATCTTTAAAAGAGTGTAAAAATTAAGTGTTTATGGGATGCATGTGGCATCTGTATAAAATGTTTATAAGAAATAGATTATAGAAATAGAATTAAAGAAATGGAATAAAGAAAATGTTTATAAGAGAATGCTTAAAGAGAAGCAACTATGTTGGTTACATTTTGTTTTACAGCTTGAGCTTTTGAGTTTTAAGTATTATCTACCTTAGGAGTAATCACATTTTTATGTAAACGCAGATTGTTGCTACTTTATTGATTTTTAAAGTGTGGATCTATTTTGTTTACTTTCTCTCATTCTCCATCTTGGATCAGATGGATTGGCACGCAAACAGTTTTGCTCATTTAGAGTTTGATTTTGAAATTTTTTCCGCATTCGGAATTCGGTTCGTTCACGAACCAGGGCTTTTCTAGCATTCAAATAAATAGATAACTATAAGTAAAAAATATCTTTATGCAATATATGTCTTTTTCTTACAAACTCGTACATATTATTTTTGATGAAATAAAAGAACTTTGATTTTATACACTAATGTGTGGCGCATAATTTTTAAGCAAATGGACATATGAACATAAAATTTGGATGTCATGTTTGTTATAAAATCATTAATCAAATTCTGAAAAACTTTAACGTAAGTAATAGTTTTCAAATTGCTATTAATTTAGTTTTTCTCATAAGTAAGTTTCCGAAGAAATAATAAAATTAAATATTTTTAGGGGGGAAAAAAAAGAATAAATAAATAAGAAATAGTGTTGGGAATGCATTTCAGAAATGTGAAAACATCGTTAAATTAAAACCGAATTGTTTTCTTCCCCTTCATTCATTTTTCTTCTTGTCTTTTTGTGTGAACAACTTAAAAAATATATGTTGTTGTTGTTGCTTATCCTCCTTGTCTGACGGAGTCAGACAAGATCCACGAGTTCGTTGACTGTTAGGAAGTCAAAGACCAGAAGAGGATTGGTAAAAAGATCCTCCTTAGAGAGTCCCATGCATTTGAAAAGGTGCTCAGGAGAAGCCTGATGATTTTGGCACTTGGTGCAGGTGACGAAGGTTTTCCTGCCCTCGTTGAAAGTGTGGCACTTGATGTGACAGCTAGCGAGTCTTGAGAGTGCAGTTCGGGTACGTCTGTCACACGGGAAGTCAAGGGACAAACCCGGTTTTGAGCCCTTGTACCAATAATGAATGGGGGAGTTTTCCACTCCTCCGAGATTTTTGAATTTTTCCTGGAGTATAACTCCAGAAAAGTAAGTGCGGAGGAGGGAGTAGAAGAAATCCTGCAACCCTCCTTAGCAAGATTATCAGCCATTTCATTCCCGTGGAGATTCACGTGTGAAGGTATCCATTGCAAATGAACGTCATGATTAAGTGAAATGAGTTTTAATTTAAGCAGTATAGATGTGCTGACCTTGTCGCCTACAAGAATCCAATTACTAAGATGGTGAAGAGAACTACGGCTATCAGTCAAGATCCATAGGTCACCATAATCCTCTTCAGAGAGAATAGGTTCTAGTCCCAGGTCTATTGCAATCAATTCACTTCTGAAGACAGAGCAGTAATTTGGATTACGATGAGAAAGAGTCAAGTTGGCGTGAGGGGTTTCAATATATATGCCACTACCTGCTAGGTTGTCAATTTTACTATCGTCGGTGAAGATTTTAATGGCATTATTAGGAATCACACAAAAAAAAAAAAAAAAAAAAAAACTGAAATTAAAAAAGACCAAACTAAATCTCTTCTAAGCTCTGTTCAAAAAGCTGTTAAAAATTCCACCGTTCTTAATGACAATACCAAATTCTCGGTTTCCCCTTCTTCAGCAATTTGTGCTCGTTTTTATGCTTTACCTAAAGTTCATAAAAATAATGTTCCCCTCAGACCTATTGTTTCGAATATTGGTACTGCTACTTATCCCCTCTCTAAATTTTTAGCTTCTATTTTTTCTCCTTTATGCAGCACTAATAGTCATACTATAAAAAATTCCTATGATTTTGTTATGAAGTTAAATAATTTGAATCCTGTAAATTGCTCAATGTTATCTCTTGATGTGAAGTCTTTATTTACTAACGTCCCCACTTTAGGTGCGCTTAATTGTTTAGAAAAAAAGTTACGCGAATTTCATTATTCTGACATTGAAATCAAAGAATTTGTCAATCTAACTAAACTCTGTGTTTCCCAAACTACTTTTGAATTTAATAACAAATTTTATAAACAGTGTGATGGTTTAAGTATGGGTAATCCTTTATCTCCTATTCTTGCCGATATCTATATGCATTATTTTGAGGAAAAATTATTAAAGATGTTAAATTTAAAATGCTGGTTACGTTACGTAGATGACACTTTCCTTCTTGTTGAAAATCCGTTTGATGTTTCTGCCATTCTTAAGGGGGAACAACACAGTAAAATTTTCGAAAAATGAAAAAAAATTTTATTGTATTTTTTGATAGCTTATACTTTTAAGATTATAATGCCAAAATATTAAATTGATTTTCGTTAAAATGTAGAAGTTACAGCGTAATACGTAAAGCGCGTCATGCGACTCGTGACGCGCTTCAACATGTACGAGCGAGTGAACTTGTTCGCGCGATTAATTGTTACATTTGCTCACTTTTATCGAAACGTTATAGTAGAGTAACATCATTTTAACTGTTTTACGTTTTAACTAAATTAATTCGTTAATTATTTAAACAATAAAGTGTTGATGTGTTTTAATAGTTGAAATTGCAACTTATTCAGCTGTAATTGTTTTCAACGAGGGTTGCAAAGGATTATTGAACGTTATGGAACAACTGGAAATAAGTATAGGCCCAATATCCAAAGAATACGCTGACAATGAAGATAATCGCAGAATTTCGGCTGCTACTCTAAAAGCATATGAGGCATCACAGGAGGGTAGAAAATCTAGAAAAATCGCTGAAATAGCACGTGAGACTGCTAAAAATAATGAAGAAGAAACATCTTATGGACCTGGTATAGATGCATTGTAGTATTGTAAGCATTTTATAAATTATAAACGAATGATTTTTCATAAAACTTTAAACGTGTTTTACTCGAAACCAAGTTTTTCAAAACGGCTGTCGCTCTAACTACTGTAATTTTTTACCGATTTGCTTCAAATTTTGACACCGTGTTCACAGTATGTTTAGTTTTCGTTGCACGTAGGGGTTTTTTGATTTGATTTATAGTTTTTCAGTAATCCAAGAATATGTACTCCTTTTTTTTTGAATATTTTTTGAGTTTTTTTTAAACACTTCGCCATTTTGTGAAAAATTCAAATTTTCAAAAAAACCTACGTGCAACGAAAACTATATTTATATAGTTTAAAAAAAATCTAAACAGATTCAGTTTCGCATTCTTTTTACTCAAGTTATGCATACAGCCAATTATCGATAATTGCAAAACACAGTTTCAAAGATTGTGTTATATTAAAAATATCTTTTTTGATTTTTGTAATTTTTACATTTTAAAATGAAGATTGAGGTAAGTAGAATAAGACAAAAAAAATATATAATGTTCTATTTATCTCAATCATTGCAAAATTCATTTTAAAAAAATGTATTTTACAAAGCTTCTACTGTGTTGTTCCCCCTTAATATTGCTAATGCTATTGATCCCCATATTCAGTTTACCTTCGAGTTAGAAAATTGTAATCAACTTCCCTTTCTTGATGTTGTAGTTACTAGGTACGATTCCTCTTTTAAAACCTCTGTGTACAGGAAACCTTTCTCTGTTTCTAACCCTCCCCATGCTCTCTCTTATCATCGGGCTAAACAAAAAATTGGCACCTTTTACACTTACCTGTATCGTGCCCTTAAAATTTGTTCTGATACTTCTTCTCTTAAAGAAGAACTGAATTATTTAAAGTCTGTTGCTATTAAAAGAGGTTTTAGGCCCTCTATAATTGATAAAGCTCTCAAAAAGTTCAGTAGGCCAACTTATAATTCTACTCTTTCCATTGATGATAAAATTAAACCTGATAATCTTGTTGTCTTACCTTTTTATCCCCCCTTATGTTTTAAATTAGACAAAGTTTTGAAGCGTTTCAATTTTCACGTTATTTTTAAACCTGTCAATAAATTCCAATTCCCTTCAACCAAATCCCCTGTTCCTGAGCTTCAAAAATGGGGTATCTATAACGTCCCTTCTAATAACTGTGATTTATCTTATATTGGCCAAACTAAAAGAAATCTTGAATGTCGTTTACGTGAACATTCTCGGTATGTTGTTAATCAAGAAATTTCTAAATCTTCTATTGCGAAGCACAGTTGGGAATTTGATCATAGTTTTAATTTTAAGAGTGCCAAAATTATCTTTCATGCCAAACGCGTTTCCGAACTGGATTTTTTGGAAAATTTAGCTATTTACCTTAATCGTGATAAAATTGTCAATGAAAAATCTGATTCCACTTTGCTGTCTACAGCCTGGAAAAATTTGGTTAATTCAATAAAATAAAATAATTCTAATTAATTAAAAAAAAAAAAAATACATAAAAAATAATAATAATAATAATAATAATTAATGGATAAATTTTATTAAGTTTACTTTTTAGTTTAATATTATTGAAAAAAAAAAATTAATTGTTTTCTCCTTTCCTCCCTCCTCTTTTTGTGGTGTGTGTGTACTTGTGTTCCTCTCTGATTGGTCCTGCCCTGCATGTTGCTTCCTATTGGTTGTTTGTGTTGCTCCGCCCCCTCTGGATTTTGTCCTGTTTTCAGTGCTTTTGCCTCCAAGGCAGTTGCACGTGTTTGCACCTGATGAAGAAAGGCTACGTCCTTTCGAAACCGGTTGTGCTGATTTAAAATTTATGGTGTGTGAAGAAGTTTTAATTTCTTGCTATTATTAGGAATGTAGCTTAGGTTTTCCAAAGTCAATTGTCTAAGATGTTCTGGTATGTAGTCTTTCTTGTTAACATGAGAGCTTAAGTTAAAGTGAAAGTGAATCCTGGGGAGTCCTGCAGGATTCAAGCAGCAGTGTAGTGAGTTGGGTTCAACATTACAATTAGGTAGTTGAAGAGAGGCGGCCTGACTGAAAGGACTGATTCTCTTTAATCTTTGATAATTACTCCAGCTGTTAAGGTACGTGGAGGTCTTGTTGCAGAGGCGAGTTTAGAGAGTTTATTATAGTACTTAACAAGACCAGCTTGTCTTCCAGTATGGAGCGGCTGTACGTCAGCCTCATAAAGAACAATTTCAGAAGGACAGCTATGTCTCAAACCAGTGATAATCCGGGCAGCACTTAATTGAACTTCTTCTAACTTATTATGGTTAGTTTTGGATGCACAACAATAAACCGGGAAACCATACTCAAGTATAGGCCTAATGAAAGTCATATATGTTGTTCTAAGGGTTGTTGCGTCGGCTCCCCAGTCTCTACCCGCAATATATTTAAGAATATTAAGACGTTTTCTACTTTTCAATACAATGTGTTCGATATGCCTGTTACTAGTGCACTCTTGGTCCAGAATAAATCCCAGATATTTGGGATGCTTCTCGTAAGTGAGACTCTGTCCCTCCAACTTCAGTTGTGGTTGATAATTATATAAATGCTTATTGGTTGTGAAGAAGGTGGCAATTGATTTGCGAGGATTAAAACTGATTTTATGTTCCTTGGCAAAGTTGGATACAGCTACAAGAGAATTATTAAGTCACGATTCAATATCATTAATATTGTTTCCCGAGCACCACAGTACAATGTCGTCTGCAAACAGTCCCATCCTAACTCTGGTAGAAGTCAGTTTTTCAATACTAGATATAAACATGGTGAAAAGAGTAGGGCTAAGCACTGAACCCTGAGGAACACTTTGGCTGAGCTTAAATGGTCCTGAAAGAAACTTGTTAACCTTCACCTTGATAGATCTGTGTTGTAGAAAGTCTGAGATCCATGTTGAAGCATTGCCACAGATTTTGAAATAATCGTGAAGTTTGATAATCAGTTTATCCTTCCAAACTCTATCGAAGGCCTTCGTGAGGTCCAGGAAAGCGGCCACGGTGTGGTGAGTGGGTTTGAGATTCTGGGCATCCCTAATGGATTGACAGAAAAAAATATATACACATACGAATATGAAAATTGTACGATATGTTCATCATAAGATTACTTATTGGCATTTTTATTATGAAGGCGATGTTCTTAGTTTACAAATAAATAGTTTACACACACACATACATACATACATATCTATATTAGAATGGACGATTATTAGTGTCAATCTACGGATTTATACGATACCAGTTTTACGATAGTTGGACATTTATCGAAATTGAAAATTTATCGAAAATATAATTGAATAATTTGAAAGCAATGTTATAATTTGAAAAAAAAAACAAAAACAAAAAAAAAAAAACAAACAAAAAAAAAACTAGTCCTCCATACTAAACTAAATTCTTCTTTTGACAGACTTTCATCAAAATCTTTTTCTCTTTTTTTTTTTTTTTTTTTTTTTTTTGACAGAAAAAGAAATGAAAAGAAAGTTAATAATAATCAATATTGAAACAAACAGTATCGAAAGTTTTTTTTTTTTTTTTTTTTTTTTTTTTTTTTTTTTTGGGGGGGGGGGGGGGGGAGGGCTGCGAGTTCAAAATGTTTATATTTTATTGTAGTTCTTTTCTTTTTGTAAATGCATTGAAATTGAAAGACATACTTTTTAAGTTGTCATAAATCCGATAAAGAAGCCGGACAGAAAAGGAACTGCTCATTGTCCTTAAGTTCTGATGAATAAAAATTGTCTTTCACCGTGGAAAGTTTAAGTATATTATATTGCAATAGTGCTTTATATTCCCTTATCTGAATTGTTCCGACAACAGTAAAGACAGTCGAGAAACTATTTTCCCCCTTTTTTACTTTCTCTTACCCATAAGGTAGAGAAAGTATTGTTTTTGGGTCAAATTTCCGAACGCGAGTGTTTGTTATATTTGCATGTTCTGAGGTCCCCTGAATACGATAATCATGTTTTTAGCAAATGATCTGTGTGTATGTCTGTGTGCGTGTCTGTCTGTTATCAGCATATCCCAAAAACAAATTATGGCAGAAAGTTCAAACTTGGTATTCTAAATGTGTATCATATAAGGATGCTACAATAAGCTTTTCGTTCAGATCAAGCAAATGGTTCGTGTACAGGGACAATCAAGAGAATTTTAATACATTACGTGTACGGGGGAAATTGCAGTTAAGTAGAGTTTCACGTCTATAGACTGCACTAAACCAAATGAAACGAATATATATTTTTTGTAATAGAGATAGTCAACAGGGAAAAAAAAATGTGTATGTAGGAGCCACGCCTTCCCCTGGGGGTGAAGTCCCCCCTCGAGGGGAGTAAATTTTCATGAGGGGTATCTTTCAAAAGAGCTCGCCAATACCTTTAAAACGAATGGTTGAACCATCGATCTGCGATAATTTAAAACAAAGTTATCGATTTTGTTTACTTTTAACGAAAAAAAAAAAATTAGAAAAAAATTTTTTTTTTTTTTTTTTTTTTTAATATTGATAATAAAATGGACTTTTTTTGGATATTTAGTGTTATACTACTTCTCTAATATGGAAATCGTCTGCATTATCATAAAAGATAATTTTTTTAAATAATAATTTTAATAAATTATTTTTTAAAAGCAGAATTATTTTTTAATAGCCGAATTAAATTCTATATAAATATAGGTGCATTAATGAAACGGGGGGTTGAGGGGGGCGGTAGCCCCCTCACACAGAACTAATTATCATATAAAGCTCTTCCGAAGCCTAATTTGAATTGTTTAACACAGGTTTACATAACAGTACTCGTTATCTTACCTATTAATCTGCAACCTGTATTTATAGTATTAACTTTCAGGGTAAGAGAAAGTCGTGTGAGTGACACACCAGATTAGTTTTCTTCTATTTTGCCGCAAAATTTTAAATTAGTATTTGGAGGCATAATGTATCTTCATCTATCTGTAATCATCTTTAACCACATTTCTCAATTAGTTTTCTTTCTAAAACTTTTCAATTTTTTAATGTAATTTATTATGAAAACTTACTTAAGAGAAAAACTGAATTAATATCAGTTTAAAAAATATTATTGTTTAAGTTAAAATCTTATAGAAGCCGATTAATTATTTCATAACAAACATATGACATTCAAATTTTACTTCACATATTCGTTTGTTTAGAAGTTATGCGTAAAAGAGGAATATAAAGTTGTTATTTCAGCTTTGTATGCCAGAGTACTTTTATTATACGTAAACAATTTGCATTTCCCTTTATCTAATAATATTGTGTTCCAAAATCCTATTCGGACCTAAAATGAAGGATAAAATTGTCCCGATTATCAAAATAACCTTTGTATCTCATTGATGTCGTATGAGAGATATTAATAACTTGTTTACAAGATAGATATGCCAAGTTTTCACGGGGTTTTAATACAATGCAAAGATATTTAAATATTGGAATTGTTTAACTAATAATTCATACAAACACATGTTTATAAATATGTAAAATAGTGCTGTAGATTACAGATTACACAGCAATTTCCATTTAAACTGGCTGGTATAGAGGTCATCCAGTGTCTTTAGTTCATTTTCTGTAAAATTGATATAAATAGTTTTAACTATCAATCCTGTGTAATAATTACTATTATTCGATATTTACCTTGTGCTGATATATTTGTTTTTCTTTATCCCTTTAACGTACACTCCATATTTCTTTCTGAAAATTACTAAACTAATTTCAAAAAGTGCTGTTAGACTCATAGTTGATCGTATAATTTGTAACGAAAAAATAAAATAAATAAATAAAATAAATAAATAAAAATGGGATTTAAAATTTTGAGTTTTGGTCTCAAACATCTATAAGTTAACCTAATTAATTTCAAATAATAATTTAAATTTCATGAAGTAAACATTACAAAATTGCAAAGGCTCGAATAGCTGTTTCAGGTCAAAATAATAGTGCGACCTTTCTTCGATAAAAGAATCAGGCATGAAAGTATCATCAAAGCAGCAATATGTATTCCCAACCTACATTAAATAATTTAAAGTGACTCCCGCATATGGCTTCCTCTGAAACAACATCTCTTAAATTTGGGAGTAGTGCTGCTATCTACCGAACAGACAAGGAACAAAGGTTTAAAAATCCATTAAAATAAGAAGAAAAAAAAAAAGAAAAAAAAGAAAAATTAAATGATTTTAGGACGAAACCTATAAATGTTAAAAGGTTATATAGAATCAAATTTTAGTCTTTATTTTCTTCTATGTATATAATAAGAAGAAAGTATTGAATTCGTGAAAAAATTTTCAGCTCCAGTTTTTGGCGGATTTACATGTTTTGAGATTCCTGAATACGATTTGACTGTTTTTAGAAAATATCTGTCTGTGTGAATGTGTGCATCACAAATTTTTTGGAAGCTGTATCTCATAAACCAATGAACACAATTTAACCAAACTTGGTATTTAGTTGGAGCCAGACCTAAACTGGTGCTGATTACATTTGGGAATTAATCGCTCAACAGGTGACGCTTTAATTCCTTTTTTTTCCCCCTAAATTTTTAACACTGCACTATAGGACAAAATTTCGTATGAATGTATATACTTAGAATTTTTTTGACTCATGATTATAAAATTAATATGAATTCATCATCATCACGTGAAGTTCCGGAGTACCTACGGTGATCTAGACAACCGCTAACCTCCACCTGAAGTTGTAGAAGTTGCAGTATATGGTGTTATATGGTCTAGCAAATTCGTTCTTGAAAGATAATATGAATTACTGATAATAGTAGTAATAAACTTAAAAAAAAAAAAAAAAAAAAAAAAAATGTGCGTTCATTTAGGAGCATCGCTCCCCGGGTTGTGTAAATTTTCAATATGGATATCTTTCAAATGGTACAGTCCTGGAAAAAATGTTACGGCAAAGAGAAAAAAAAAATATTTCACAACTGCTGATATGAGTTTTATGAAAATTTAACTATAACACAAGAAAAGGCAATTTTAATTATATCTAAAAATTTTGCAAAAAAAATAAATTATTTCTTATTTTAAAAATTATTTTCTTTTCCATATATATTAAAAGCTGGAAAAAATATTAAGGCCACATAAGATATTATTTAAAAAACAGCTAATAATCTAAAACTTCACCTTATTTTCAGTTAATTTAATCATTTTTGAGATTATAAAATTTTGAAAACTTTAAAGCCTGGGAAAAAACTTCAAAATATTTACAAACACAGTGGTGGACATAATTATAAGGCAACTATCTAATTTGACAAATAGTGGAAGAAAAGATTCAGAGCTTAAAAATGTTTTATCCAATACGTCAAAAACATAAATTTATTCTGTTATCATATATAATTATTTTTTAATAAGGATATTTTCATACAATTTAATAAAAAAAACTTAAAAACATAATGGACAAAATTATAAGACACCAATCGTTTTTTTTCCAAATACAATGGTCAACATAATTAGCAGACACTAATGGTCTAAAAGAAAATCCTCTAACATGGTTATTCAATATTTGGTGGAGCCGCTATTGTTTTTTTATAACATGAAAAATGCGATTCGGCATCGAATCTATCAATTCTAACAAAATATCGCAAGACATTTCTTCCCAAGCACATTTTATGGCATTCTTTAGGTCTTCGACACATAAACTGCCTCCCATTTCGGTAAACCGCACGAGCTAAGATCCCCCACAAGTTTTCGATGGGATTTAAGTCTGGGGAGCGATAAGGCCACGAGAGAACATTGATACTTTGCTCTGAAAGCCACTTTTTTGTTTCGTGTGATGCATGAATCGGCGCATTATCGTGCTGGAAAGTGTAGTTTTCGCCACAAAGAAGTTCACCGTATATGGCTAGTGTATCTTTAAGAAGATTCTTATACTTTTCGTAATTCATTCTTGAATGCACAAAAACAATATCCGTTTTCCCTTGAGCCGAAAAACCAGCCCAAAACATTACTGAGCCTCCGCCCATTTGGCGGCTCATTAGTACATGAGGAGACTTCCGTAAATATGCCAATAATATTGAAACCCGTCAGGACCATCCAGGTTAAACTTTTTTTCATCAGAAAATAACACAGAGTACCATTTGGAGGTCCAGGCCATACTTTGTTTAGCGAAGTTTAGACACTCCATTTTGTGCCGGCTTAGAAGCGGTGGTTTTTTCTTCAATTTTTTATATTTCACATAGGAAGCATTATGCAAGACCCTGCGAATGGTTCTCCTTGAACAAATCAATTTCAAAGCATTTTAAATGCCTGTAGTGGTCATCTTATTCTGTGTAGCGAGCGAAAGCACATGGCGTCTGTCTCTCGAGGACAAGCAAGGAGTACGTCCAGATCTTTTAATCACCGATCCATTAATTCCTCTTTTCAAAACATTTCTAATTGCACATCTAGAGCGTTTAATAACTTTTGAAATATTATTAATTGAAGCACCAGTTCCATTTAATCTCCAAATTTCGCGAATTTCACTTTCTTTTAATTCTGTACCTCGCCTCGTGGCATGTTTGTAAATGCGTGAAGTCGGTTATCGTCTGCTTTAGTTAACTGCTGACGTCATAACAGCGCGCAGAAAATTTGCATATTGCACATTATTTTCGAAAAAAAGCAGGTGTTTTAATTAAAATGTTAGGGTGTCTTATAATTTTCCATCGTATTCTTAATTTTTTTTTTATTAAACTCTACAAAAATATCATTTCTGTAAAACAATTACGCGTGATAACAGAATAAATTTATGTTTTTGACGTATTTGATAAAACATTTTTAAGCTGTGAATCTTTTCTTTCACTATTTGTCAAATTAGATAGGTGTCTTATAATTATGTCCACCACTGTACGTATTGAAATTTTATGCATTTTCAAACACAATGTAATGAATGACAGTTTTAAATAAATCTATAAACATATTTCAAAAATATTTTCATATAAATTTCATATTTTCTTTTACAATTTGTGAAGAGGAAAGATTCTTTGCGTTGCTCGGCTAACAATAGTTCTCACTTGTCGAGGAATCAATGCAGATGGCATTCCTGTACCTTTCTATTGAGAGTAGTCATCGTTATTTTTTAAAAAGTTATTCATTACAGTCTTAGATCTTCTTATTCTTTTAGTTATTTCTCGAGAAGTTAAGCCACATTGTTTAAAATTAAGGATCTTACCTTGTTCAATCATTGTTAATTTCTTACGTTTTGAAAAACAACAAATTTCTTTCTGACATGAATGTTATTCTTTAAAGCAGCTCCGCAGTCTACAATAAAGTACTGCAGAAAATAAATGACATGAAAAAAGCATCAAAATTGAGTTAGGTCTTATTTTATTCCCGGTTGTCCATGTATTTAAAAAATATTCAGTTACCTTTTACTTAAAAAAAAAAAAACTTTTTTTTTTTTAAGTAAAAGGTAAGTGAATTTGACGTTATATATTTTTATATGTACGTACAAATTAAGCTGTTATTTTCTGCATTATGTTTAAATGTGCATTAAATTCGAATGAGTAAATGTGAAAATAATTATATTTGGAGTCTTAGCTCTACTCAATCATATAAATATTTCCTGAGATTTTAAACCACATTTTTTTAACACTATGAATCATGCCTTGTTTAATCAATGTGTTATCTCTCTCACATTGTTATCACTCTCTGTTAATAATTTCTTATCTCACTCCATTACAAAAAATAAAATAAAATAAAATAAACTCAAATTTTCTACTGACATAATCTTGAGTTGTTAAGACAGCTCCGCAGACGACAATAACATACCTCAGAAAATTAATAAAATTTGAAAAAAGTATAAAAATTGGGCTCTGCCTTATTTTTTCTACGTTGTCACATGCATAAAAAAAAATAATAATAATAAAAAAAAATAAAAATAAAAAAAACCGAACTTCCAGTAATATTTTTATATGTATAATTAAAACCATAATTTCTTGCACTGAATTAAAAATTACATAAAATTCGAATAAAAAGTTGCGAAAATAATAAAGTTTTTGTCTTGGCCTTAACGTTTTTTCCAGGGAACCATGGATGTTTGAACCATGGATCTGTAATAATTTAAAACAAAGTTTTTTTTTTTTTTTTTTTTTTTTTTTAAGGAAAAAAAATATATATATGATGTTGGCACAAAATTGACTTTATTTCGGCATTTAGTGTTATACTTCCCTGAGATAAAAATCGTCTGCATTCATCAGGGAAAATAATTTAGTAATTTGTACTGCGTGATTTTGTATAAGCTTATATAGAAGAAAGTCTTATGATTGACCCAATATACTAGATTTTTTTTCTATTATTTGCATTTTATTGGACAAGTGTAATTCAGTGTAATTTCTAAAATTCTTTCGTATCTACATTATAGATCTCCCAATGAAAAATTAGATGTTATATAATGAAGAATGAGATGAAGAATTAGATGTCATAACGTTCCTCGTTAAAAACACACATATTTAAAAAATCAAATAAAGACGAGAGAATAAACATATAGATAATATTTATTAAATTTCTGTATACAACAATGGAACTTTAATAAACACACATGGATTCATACAACACTTATATAGCCTCATAAAACATATAAAAAGTTGTTAAGCTTCATAGTCATAGCTGTATTGTTTGGTGACGAGGAATGTTTCTAAATCGGGTGGTTCAGGCTTGTAAGTAGCCAGACCCTCTTGGAACAGAAAGCGAGCCACTTTCGCCGCGATGGTTAGAGACACTTTGCGAATGGTGTCCAGGGGTGGGTAAACTCGACCTTCGGCCATGTGTTCTTTGGTCACTTGCTCAGCAAGGGCCTAAAAAAATGGAAATTTTGATTATGAGTTTGTCTGTGCATAAACTTCTAGTAAATATTTTGGGACTATTGCAAAATTTCATGAGAACCATTGGCAAATACCTTTGAATAACAAATTTAGCATTTATAACTTTCATTTTTGTAACTGTAATACGAAGATTAATTAAGATATATTACTGAGCATGGACCAGGGGCATAACCAGCCACATTCTCTGTGGGACGAAAATAGTCAAGAAAGAAAATTTATTTAATATTCCTGGAAAAGGTGTTAGAGCCCCCATAGCCTCCCTTTAACATGGAATATATAAGTCCATTATAATAATATTAAATAATTTCAAGCCGAAAAGAGTTCATATGATTTCAAGATTTTGTTGAAATAGAATAATGCATTGAGTTATTTTTAATCATTATCAACTAAAAATATAGGGGAGAGTAGGGATGAATGGGACATTTTTCATGTTTTTATTAATAATGTTCCCCGTATGTAATTCAGAATTTTGTAACATTGCTCATAAGTACACTTCAGTAATCAGTTACATATAAACATACTAACTTCAATAAAAAATTATAATTTTTAATTAATAATAATTTTTTTACATGCATGTGCATTGTCCCATACATCCCCACCGATTGGGATGAATGGGACAGGACTGGAGTTAACAAAGAAAATTAAACAAAATGGAAAATAAATAAATGTTTAAAGTTAAATTGGTTTATGTGATTTTATTACACACTATGAATTTACTGAAATTAACAAAAACTGATGTATTGACTCAAATTAACATCAAAAAGCAAAAGTCCTTCGGTTTGCACAGTTCCTAGTGATCTAGGCTTTGGTAATTTAATCTAATAAGATCAAAACTAAAAATAAATAAGACACTAGAAAGATATAAATCATTATAATAGAGTACAAATTATCCAGATAAATTTTTGTTTCCGACTGATCGGGAAAAATAAGCATTCTATTCTGTATTACATTAATAATCACCAGGATTTATTTAATTAGCTTAAGTGAAATTGTGATTTTAATCAAATTATTATTAGTTTATTTATTTTTTTTAATTATTGATTTAAGTTGCATTGAATATTCTAACTTATAATTTTTTTAATCATCTAATATATTCTAACTTATAATTTTTTTAATCAATTTTATTATAAACAAAAATCGGAACAATTATTTTCAATCTATTTTTCTCTAAATCCATGCTATTTTTATAATTCCATGTTATAACTACTGAACTACAGGTTATAAAAATATTGAAAATCTATTTACGATTTGTTTTAATATAATTCTTGTGTACAATTTTAAATTAGCACATAGTGGGGAATGTCCCATTCATCCCGACCACCACATGATCATATAAAACAGGAAATATGTTTAATGAACAATTGTCAATATTCTTCTTGAATATCATAAACACAGTAAAAGATTATGCCTTTTCACCATATAAGAGTTATATTAACTTTAAGCAAATAGTTAATTTCTTAACTACTACCTAATTGAATCAGTAAAAGTTACTTTGGCAGCAGAAAAAGATACTCTTTTAACTTTTTTCTGCCCTTCTGTATATAGCACAATTCTGAAACTACACTTGATGAATGACCTCAGCACTGCCATATATCAGAAAAATTGTCAAGTTTCTGGTGCTTGCAAAACAAAAATTTTGCTACTGTCCCATTCATCCTGCGTCCCATTCATCTCCACTCTCCCCTATTATGTTACTCCAAATCACAGATGCTAGTTTAGAGTAGACATTTATGATTAGAGTCGTTCATCGCATCGTAAGTTATAAAGTAGCATAAAGCAGGGTTTAAACTGTCCTCAGTTTTTTTTTTTTTTTTACAATTCTGTTTAAAAAATCACATTTTCCTGAAATATGTTGGTAAGAATTTCGCTTAGTGAAAAATAATTTCATAATTTTTTTTTTTATATAATAACCTCTAATTTTTATTCAGATATTACAGGATAAAAAATACAAAACCACTGAAAATATCGAGAATCGTTAATTGTTTAGTATATTTGGATTTAATTTCAATTTTTAATGGTTGAATTTAAATGTAAAAATATTTTAAAGTATGTCAGAATTCGGTTCATAGAAGCATTTTCAGCGTTAGTATTGCTCAATGATTTACCTCTACTCATTACTCCCCTTTTTAATCACTTTTTCATTTTGCTTTATATGGCTAAACTGTCTCTTTTTCCATTGTTGAAATGGAAACAAAATTTCATTGATTCATGTTTTTAAATCACAAGTACAGTTTTTGTTAATATTATTAGTGAACAAAAGAAATAGAAAACAAAATAGGGAATAACCAAGTAAAGAAAAAATAAATCAACAGTATTCAAAGTATTAAATTAATTTTCGAAAAAGCTAAGATACTGCTTTTGCATTTTAGCTAGAATGCTAAAGAAACTTTTTTGCCAGGTTAAACCCTGGCATAAAGTAAATGCTCAGGACGCTCCATTTAAACTGACAATTTAAATTTAAATCGAAAATATTTTAAGTAATTTCAGGTTAATGTATCTAGATGAGGGGGGGATGCAGGTATTTATACCAGCATTTTATATCGCAGAGAATAATTCATAAAAATGTCGTCAGAAATGTCAAGTTTTTATGCTTGGAAAATAATCCTAAAGATAAACTAATTAAATTTATCATTCAAAGAATGGTCTGTTCAATTGTTGGCACAAGAACAACATTGTATGTCAAAAATAGCTCATTACAATATCGCCTGCGGCTCCCCCCCCCCCCCCCATTTATTTATGACTATTTCAATACAATACAAAGTGAAACTGTCCATCGTCATTATTTTTGTTTTCAACACGTTAGCACATAGTAATCGTATAATAATTAAAAACAACTGCAAAATGTGAACAGAGTTTAACATTTTTTAATATAAATTTAATTACAATATTATCACTCCAAAGGCACTTTCCTATAGTAGGTAACAAATGCCAAAAATTTTAATGAATGATATATCAGTAAATAATTAAATCACAGTCGTGTGGTTTGTTATATTTTTAGACACCAGATAGTATTTTTACTTCCATTACTCGACTACCGTAGGTAATGGAAGCGTTTTATTCGGTCCAAAAAATTGATATCGAGTTATCACCTGATTTACATGTTTTAAGGTCTCCTGAGCCCCAAAAAGTAGTTTTTGGTAATTGGTCAGTGTGTGTGTGAGGGGGAAGGGAGAGGGGGAAAAAGCTTGCGACTATCATATCTCGGAAACTAACAAAGATAGAATTACGACAGTTCAGAATTGAGAAACGTCTGGTGTAAAGATTATTATTTCATCTTTTGGTGAAAATTGGAAAAACAGGAGTGGGGCCATATCTTCGTATCTCAAAAACGGCTCAAACGATTTTCTTGCAAAGTTGCTATATAAGCACTCAGGGAAATTGAGAGACGTCCTGTATAAATAGCTTAGTTTCAGGACTCACAAGTGCATTCCTTTAAAAACGGCTGTAAGGATTTTTTTCAAACTCGCCGTATCAACCCCCTTTTTGTGTCCTTTTGTATGTAATTGTTTACCGGTCAACAATTCAGTATGACAAATTTTGATAAAAGTCGATATCTCGAAAACGGTTCTAACAATTTTCTTTAAAAGTGTTACATAAACCCATTTTAGATATCCTTTCTAATGTATTACATGGCTATTATTAGAAAATTAACAGGCATCCTGATGAGGTAGGTCAGTTCTAGATCTCGGAAATTGGTGTTTCAAAAAAATGGCTCTATCGATTTTTTTTTTCTTCTTAACTCGCTATATAAACTCTGTTTTATATATCTTTACACATGTATCAATTTTCTCTTACCGGAATATTTTTTGGTATTGTGGTACAGATATCGCTGAGACAAGAGTTTAGATGGCCGTGCACACATTCAGGTTCAAAAAACAATAAATACAGTCAAGGCAGAATAAAACGATAAACAGTTGAGGTGCCAAAAATCAAAAATTTATTGAGTTCAAAAAATATTGTTCGTTACAACAGTAACCAAATTAATAAGGGAATAATAACTACCTCTGCCTGTAGGTAATTACACTAAGAGACCAAAAAAAAAAGCCGCACTTTGATATTTTCCTTTTCCCTTTTTGCAACCGACAATTTAAAAAGAAAATTTTTGAACAGATTTTATTACTTAGCCCTCCACGTACACTTTAGGATTGAGCCCAGTGTTAAAAATAAAATGCAACTGTCAGGAAAATTATAATTTTAGAAAGTATTTCAAAAATGGCAAGTATAAGGCATTTAACGATGCCACAAAAAGTATTAATTTTAGAATGAAAGTCAAAAATATTTTAATACGTGAGATGGCAAATTAATTAAATGTTAACGAAATATTCCTGAGGAGATTTTTAGGAAGTTATAAAATTTTTTGGTTGTTTAAACGAAAAATGTGTCTTTAGGCAGCCATGTTGCCCATCCAAGCGAGATGATGGCAAGTTAAGAAACAAAAGTTTTAAAAAATCGATTTGCACATGCTCATAACTTAGAAAAGATTTAAAAAGAGTGCATAGAAAAATAATTTCTTCATAAACAGTGCGGGAACAAAACAAATTATGTAAAAAACCAGAAGATCTGCGAAAAAAAAAAAGCCAATACTAACGAAAAGAATAATAATAATAAAAAAAGACTTCAGTTGATCAAAAATTAAAAAAAAAATTATCAGTTAATTATTAGGCCGAACTGGTTTTTTCTGATGAGTCAAGTTCATTTTATTTCGGGCTGATTAAAAAAAACTAGGAAGATGATAAAAATGTGACCGAATAATTGAAAATTGCATTCATAAAGCACACATTCCCCGTACATTATGGTACGGAGGTGCATAAATTTTCAATGAGTCCGGAAAATTTTTATGCTCAAGGGATCAATTAACTCGAAATAAAACGCGGCCATTATAAAAACGGCGCCTGACCGACTATTTTGAAGGTATCTCAGACTTTCCTGCAAACAGAATTTCAAGATGATATTGCACCATACTAAAGGGCGTCTGTGGTGCGTTTATTCGACTCAAATTGTTAAACTACCTATCCTATCGCATGAGCACCTGTAATTCTGTAAGCCATCATATCTTTTTTTAACTTTAAGTTAAATCCCACAAAAAATGTCATAGAATTTCTTTTTCATCAGACATGGAAATATCCCTAATCTCAATCCTCTAGAAAATGTTTATTCTATAAAAAAGCGCGGGAAAGGGGCGAGGATTAAAAAATTACAGCCTACTACTCTGCAATGACTAGAAAAAATTATTTATGATATTTGGCACTAAGAAATTTCAGATATTTATATTAAAACACTGCATAATACTATGTCATTGCACATTAAAGCAGTAATTCCATAAAAAGGTGGAATAACTCAGTGCAGAATACATATTTTTATTAAAAAATTGCTAAGATCTAACAAATAAGTAGTTTTATTTCATGTATTAAAATATAACTTGTTTATATCACACAATAAATCAGAATACAGTACAAAGTATATGCTCATCATATTACGTTTAAAAAGAATGTTTTATGTAGATTTTTAATAATTACTTTGTAGAGTGTAACAAATTGAATTATTAAATAAAAAATGTACATAAGTATCATTTCATCTCTTTGATATTATGCAAACATGACAGTTTTATTTGTTTCAACCATTAGTTTTGAAGTTATTACAAATAAAAAGGCAATTTTTCTGCAGTGCGGCTTTTTTTTTTTGTCGCTTAGTGTATATAAAAAGATTTCAGGATCTGCATAACTTGAGTGAGAGAGAGGGTTATTTAATATATCCAAACGAGACCACTGAAGAGGAGCGAATGTAACAAATGTAGTAAAATATTTTAAATGTAACTTTTTCTTCCCCACTTCAGAGAGAAAAAATCAAAACTCTTCATTTTTTTTTTTTTTTTTTTTTTTTTTCTTTCTTTCTTTCCAAAATGCATGTGTAAGGAAAGTGATTTCTTTTCTAAATGCATGTGTAAGGAATCATGACAAAAGTTCGTCACTTGAGATTTTGGTATATCTATACGTTTTGAGGTTCCCGGAGTTCGTTTTTGCTATTTTTACAGTGATATAAGTATGTGTGTGTGTCAGTTAACACGATTGTGTCTAAACCAGGGTTGGCAAGGTTTCGGACACTATGGTAAAAACCACGGTATAAACCATGGTTTTTACCGTCCTGTCCAAAACTCTAGTGTCCTAAACTATGGTTTTTAATAAATTATATTTTATTAAAAATGATGCAAATATTCAGAAAATTAATAAAATAATTATTATAAATATGTGTGCATAAAAATATATAATTACTAATTGTTACTTTCAAGTATTTGCCATTGTTTTAATTTTGATAATATATAATACAGTGAGAGAAAAATCATAGTATAAAACAGTATATATATATATATATATATATATATATATATATATATATATATATTACAGAAGCTTTAAGGGGAAAAAAATACATAATTGAGTCTCAGATATTGACATTTGTAATATTTATACACACATAAGCAATATGAATAAATATTGCATTTGCGTTAAAATATCTTTAATTATTATAATCTTTTTTAAAAATAATGTTTAAAAAAAAATATCTTGAGATAAATATTTAAAAGAAATTATATATATATATATATATATATAATGTTTTCAAACGAAGAAGGAAATACATATATAGAATTTTTAAATTTCTTAAATAGAATAGTTGTTTTATATTTTTCACATATCTGCCATCATTAAAATGTATAGAGTTCATTGCCTAACTATAATTTTATATTTTATGTTTATTTTTGGAAACTTTTTATCTATATTCCTTTTAAGGAAGTTTTGTTTTTAATAAAATCATTTTTAAACAGAATTTCTGTAAAATAATGGATAAGCAAGTCATGAGAAAAAAAAAAAAAAAAGAATTAAAGAATAAAAATAAATTGGCTGACTATTCAAATTGAGTATATATTATTACACATTTTTTATTTCAAGAAAAATTTTAAGGGTATTGAAATTTTTATTTAATGTAGCTATCGTTAAATTTAATATTTTTTTCACATTTGAAAAATATTTAAAAAATTAACTAAATTTTCAGTGTAAAATGCCTTTAATTACTAATTATAATTGTGCTAAGAAATAAAGGGATTATAAAACGGGATTTCTCATAATTTTAAGTTGTAGACAGTTTGACACTTTTGGACAGTTTTAGACAGTTTAGGACACTTTTGGACGGTAAAAACCACCTGTCCTGTCCAAAACCAGTTTCGGACGTCCTAAACGCTTTGTTCGAATGAGCTGAAACTTAGCACGTATGTTCTAGGTCACCGCAGTACAAGCTGTGTGTGTATGTATATATATATATTCTTTACAAGGACACAATTAAAATTCTTTATCATTATGGCCTGTGGTTTGAAATTATTTGAGTTGCGATAGCGTCTGAATGCATTATTCGATTGAGCATTAAATTTACATGTTATAGGTTACCGTTGTATGAACTGTACAAAAATTGGTGACTTCAAATTTTTACAGTAATACAACAATTTTTTTTTTTTTTTTTTTTTTTTTTTTTGCCATTATGACCTATGGACTCAAATTATTTGAAGTGCAAATGCGTTAAATTAAACAGCATACTATTTCGGGAAATTACTCAAACACATTTTCTCTTTTGTTTATTAAACGACTTCTCTTACTTTAAAATTTATTTAAACAGCTGTTAATTATTTAATGTTCGCGGAAAGTCAAGTGGAGACATTTGAGTTTTTTTTTTTTTTTTTTTGCCATTATGACCTATGGACTCAAATTATTTGAAGTGCAAATGCGTTAAATTAAACAGCATACTATTTCGGGAAATTACTCAAACTCATTTTCTCTTTTGTTTATTAAAACGACTTCTCTTACTTTAATTTATTTAAACAGCTGTTAATTATTTAATGTTCGCGGAAAGTCAAGTGGAAACACTTGAGTTTTTTTTTTTTTTTTTTTTTTTTCCATTATGACCTATGGACTCAAATTATTTGAAGTGCAAATGCGTTAAATTAAACAGCATACTATTTCGGGAAATTACTCAAACACATTTTCTCTTTTGTTTATTAAACGACTTCTCTTACTTTATTTAAACAGCTGTTAATTATTTAAAGTTCACGCAAGGTGAAGTGAAGTCACTTGAGGGTTTTTTTTTTTTTTTTTTTTTTTTTTAATGCAAAGTTTTGCCTTGATTAACACAAACTACTTTTTTTTTTTTTTTTTTTTTTTTTTTTTTTTGTATATATGTAAACTGTTAAACCTTCTGATTACTAAAACCTTTAAAATACTTTTTGAAATTGTATTAAAAATGGATATTTCCTTGTTACTCAACATAATTTCATATAAAAGAGAAATTGGTACTAAATGAGTGGATGAGCCTCTTCTGAAATAAATGTTTAAAAAAATGTTTTAAATAAATGTTAATTCTAAGTGAAAAAAAAAAGTTGCAATTATATTTAGCAAGTATCATTGTAAGGAAATTAATGCATTGAATACATCAATTAAACTTTTGCAGCGTATAATAATTAAAATCATATGTTTAAAAGTAATTCATTGTATATATTAAATTATGTACTGTATGCTACCTTATATTTAAGTATTCTTTAAGCAGTTAAATATATTTAACAGATTTCTTGCATGAGCTTTTACTGTATACCTATGAATATAAAATTTCATTTATTAATATTTTTTTTTAATTAATTTGATATTGTTATATAGCTTCTGTGTTTAATAGAATACATTTCGCACAGTAAATGTATAATGAAGAATTTGAAATCATTTAAATAATATCTAAATGTAAAATTTTATACCCCCCCCAAAAAAAAAAAAAAAAAAAAAAAACTAAATTTTATGTATGCTAATATACAGCTTAATCATAAATCATAATGCTTAATCAGCATTAATAATCATTTTTATGCTATACAGTATTATTCGGCTGGCTTTGATCGTATCGTTGATCACTTTATTTAATTTAATCATTTTTATTTTTATGATAATCTGAATTGTCTAAATCCTATATATATTATAATATAAGCCTAATAAATTTAATACACTTTGAATAAAATGTCGATCAAAACCTCAGTTCGAGTCCCTATTATTTGATAACAACTCCTTTGTCTGCCCCCTGACCATGTCCCCACGATCTGCGACAGAGTTACTTTTAATGCTATAATGATGTCAATGTATAATTTTTGATGCAAGTTTAATTTTTCATACAGCTTTATTTCAATTTTACTATTCACGTGCAAATATATTTCTTATCATATAAAAAAATAAAAGAATGAACTTTTTATTTTTATTTTATTAATTAAATTAATTATCCAATAATAATAATTATTATTTTTGGCATCAGATTGATGTTTAATTATTTCATGTTTAATATGAGGTTTTGAATTAGATATTGAAATTTCGAATTATTATTCTTTTTATTGTTATTTACAAAATGAATGATAGGCTATGTAATTCAGGGACAGTGCAGCAATTGAACAGTGATTTTTTTTTTTTTTTTTTAATCGGTTTAGTAGTTTTAAAGATTGTTCTTACATACATACAAACTTTTCCTCTTTATAATATTAATATAGATATGGTACAAAAGTTTAAAACGCATTAAAAAAAAAAATAAATAAAATAAAATAAAAACATGAAAATTTAGTAATATTACTTGGGTATAGTACAGAGTTCAATTTTTATAAATAAGAGAATATTCATGCAATTTTAGAAAAAGCTTAATAACTTTTTTGCTAGTAATTTATACGATAATTAACAAGAAAATATTTCATTTTGTTACAATTTTAAAAATAGGCCTGATGTCTAACTGTTAATGGTATACGTTTTTTTTTTTTTTTTTTTTTTTTTTTTTTTCCTTCTTCAATTAATAATATATATATAAAGAAAGTAATGTCCCACAGATTATTCTTATTTATCAGATAACAGAAATAGGATATATGCTTTAATTGTGAGGTTGGGGGGGGGGGGGGCAGAAACTATGAAATTGAAATGAAATACAGTCGAACCTGGTTAACGTGAATCTCAGGGGGATACAAACTATGTCCATGTTATCAGGAGTTCATGCTATCTGCAACTAATCTTCATATAACTAAACTAATCTTCATTTTAACGGGGACTGTAGAAACAGTTCCTGTTAAAAGTGATTCACGTTAACGAGGTTCGACTGTAATAATTTGAATATGTTCTGTTATTTTGGACTGGTACTTTAACAAATAAAGATAAATCTAAACATTTCTTAAAAATTTCAAAATGTCTACACCAAGAAATTATTTTAAGCTATAACTTTTTAGTTCTTTTTCAAAATAGCTTATGTGTACATAACATGGCATAGAATTTGATTATATACCATTTTATGGAGTTCAGGAATAAATAACCACTTTAAATTAATATTTTAAGCAGATTAGTTTATTTAAAAAGAAATATACTACTAAGAAATTTAAAAAGAATATTAAATGTTAGCTAGATGCAAGTCAACACAAAAATTTCATTCTACATATAATTTCCCATTACTTGTAAAAGATGTAGACTTTTTATTCTTTCTACCAATAGTTTACATTTTAAACATTAGATGTCGCCACTAAAGCAAACAAACTCTAATAAACGAAGTCTAGGAACTTGTAAATATAGCAGGAGCCCCTTTAAGAAAAGATGTCTGTTGTTTCTTGAAGAATAAGGAATTTAATTTAAGTTATCAAAGAGAATGCTGAAATTCGAAAATTTAAGAATGAATATATTATCTAGTAATTATATAGAGGGAACACAAATACTTTGATATTTATAATATTTAAAGTTCTAATTAAAAAATAAATAAATAAAAAACACTGTAAAATAAAAGCTTGTCGTGGCATAGAATTTGATAATTTTGATTATATATGGAGTTTAAGAATAAATAACCACTTTAAATTAATATTTTAACTGGATTATTTTTATATTTGTCGATGGATAATTTTTGTCTATTTTTATATGCTAATTCTGTACTTAAATCCTCATTTTCTAGAGTTCTTTATTTAAAAAAAAAAAAAAGAAAAAAAAAATTAAATAAGAAGTCTAAAAGAATTAAATAGGAACAAGGTGCAAGTCTGGTAATACACAAATTTCATCTAACCAACATATCATTTCTTACCATAAACATTTTATTCTTTGTACAATAGTTTAATTTCTAAATAGTAGATGTCGCCACTAAAACAAGCAATTGTAGTTATCCGATGGAAAAACGAATATGTCTAACGTTTCTTAAACAGTTAGAAATTTACTAATTCAGTTTCATTTACACACAAAACGTTTTTAATTTATTATTAATTTCAGTGTTAAAATACATTACTGTGAGATACAATATTTGGATGAAAATAATTGCTCCGTATACCGTATCATTAAATTAACTCAAATTATACTACATAATACATGTTGTTTAAAAATTTAAAAAAAAAAAAAAAATCTTCACATTTCAAAATATTTAATATAGGCGATTAGAAAGAAGAATCAACAGATATCAACAGATTCATTACGGATACCTGCTTTTCCAAATACCTGACTGATTCCAGATACAGACGTGCCAAGTTATTACGGGTTGTCCGTAACATTTATACGAAATTTTTTTAATATATTTTCTTTTCTTTTCTTTTTTTAATAAGCATCTGATTATTTAAAACAAAAACTACTATTTCTGAATAATGGTATGAAACTTATATTTCATTGGTAGTAAATTTGGCACCTTTACAAGATAGTATCAAATAACTAACTGGTCCTAGTCTAGCGTGCAAATGAAGTCAACCTCTCAATGAAAATCTAAAAAGTTGTTTAAATAGTATAATGCTTCTAGTTAAATGAAAGTTGCTCATTTAGCAAATAAAAGAAAAAGATTTTAAAAGGCTAAAATATTCTTCCGAAATACATTTAAAAATGGATTTTCTAAATTATTTATTTTGAAAATTGTTTTCACGCGTATTTTCATATTGATCACAAATTTCTGAAAATTGGGGATAATTACTTGAGAATGAAATTCATTTTATATATGTTACCTTAGCTGCCACTAGGAAGACTTTGTCACCAACTGTCTGAGCACCACAGGCAATGAGTGCTAGGGAGACGCCTGGAAAAATGTAGGCATTATTCCCTTGACCTGGATAGAAAGTCTGTCCATTAACAGTAACTGGAGGGAATGGACTACCGCTGGCAAATACACATTTCCCCTGGAAAAAGAAATGTATTTTGTAAATAATTTAAAATCATCGAAACAGCCAGAGTCGTGATAGACAGGGGGAGTTGTCCCCCTACTCTCTCTGACAGAAGCTTTTTTGGCGCCCTCAGTCGACTAAAGAACTTATGTGATTCAATTATACTGAATAAAAAAGCATTCAATTTACTAGGCACGAATATTTTTGAATTAAGATTAATCTATTTGACATTTTCACTCATAGTAATTCTAGAAGAGATTCTACATGTGTACAGTAGCATGACTCAACAGTGTAAAGGTCCTAACAGAATCCCCACCGCCGTAGATACTCTGCACGACCATAGAAACAATTTGTTCAAAATTTCAATAACTGAAGCTCCAGGCAGCCATTTTTATTTATAAATCAACACTTCATGCAAAACATGAAATATTATGGAGCCTTTAAAATACTACAGGTAACAAACAGGTTGCCATTTTATTAACACGAGTGTGATGCGTTTTTATTTTCTCTCAGTAAAATAATTTTTTTTTAAAGACTGATAAAGTTATTAAGTTTCTATGAAACGCACATGTAATCTAATTCTTTTCTTTTTCGAAAAAGCAAAATTTCTAACAATTTTTCTAATCAATTATTTTTGTCTTTATTATTTCATTATATTTTATTTTTTAACCACTGAATTTGACAGTTAGCCTGATCAGCGTTCATCTTTAGATCTACTGATTTTCACTGTCCTAGATATTTAAAGCTATGTTTATAGTAACAATATTATCTGCATGGAGAAGCCAGTTTTCATTGTAACATCATGTTGACGGTGATAGCATATTAAATTTGTCAATTCTGCTGCAGCAAAGTATAGCTCATGAAGATAGAGCAAAGAGGTGCTGATTGTTTTTATTATTCTTTTCTTTTTTCTTTAATTTTTTTAATTATCTAAATTATGTTAATAACGACAGTTTGTTTGCCCATTACACAAATCCACACATTTTTACTGTATTGGTGTAGGAATTAAGTCCACTTGTCTGCACTAGAAATTTAAGATTGGGGGGGGGGGGGATGCTTTCTGGGGAGTCTGATGTCCTAGTCCGTATAAATGTGAGGTTCGGAGAAAAACAGGAAAAGCACCGAGCAGTTAGGCCTGAGAGCGAGGTCTGAGTTCAAAACTGTCACCCCACCCCCCCCATTTACTAACTTCGAAAGCAAAAGCTCTAGGCCAGCACTGTTTGACGGTGCAGAAAGAAAACTGGCACACGTGTGTATATATATATATATATATATATATTTAAACATGGAAGGTCACTATGATAGATCACTATGTCATAATACAGAAAATAGTCATTATTTCATTAGAACATCACTCCTCTCAATGAGGAGTGATGTTATTCTAATCACTCCTCATTAGAATGGGGAGAATTGGGGATTATCGGTGGAATAATCGGTAGCGCGCGTGTTTCTTCGCCCACCGTTCCCGCCCCTCCTAATTATTTTACACTTTCAAAAGTATCTGCAATCGTTTTCTCGGGCTTTTAAACCTAATAATACTAATTTCGTTCATTCTATCTGAATTTCTTTATTTTTGCCCTTGCGCCCGCCCCCCTTCTTGCCTCTCGTAAAAATTCTACACTTTCGAAAATATCCCCAATCGATTTACCGAGCCTTAAAACCTAATAATATTAATTTTTAACGCTCTACCTCTTATTTCTATATTTTTGTCCCTCTTCGCCCCTCCCCCTTCTCGTCTATCCTAATAATTTTACAAATTCGAAAATATCCGGATCCGCAATCGATTTGTAGGTATCAAAAACCTCAATGAACCAATTCTAAACGATATAACTATTTTTCTCCTTCCACCCTCCCCGCCCCTCTTAATAACTTTACAAATTAGAAAATAGCAATCGATTTGTAGGTATCATAAAACATCTATGTACCAATTTTAAACCATCTAACTCTATTTTTATGTTTTTTTTTTTTCCCTTCCCTCTCTACTCGCCCCTCCTAATAACTCTACACTTACGAAAATATCTTCATTCGACTTGCAGGCCTCTAAAACATATCTGTACCTATTTTGAATGATCTAACTGTACATTTATTTTTTGTGCCCCATAGCACCCTTCCCGCCCCAAATGGGACGATTTTCTAAAATTCTAGAAATTAGTTTTTAGATATTTATTAGTTATATTTTAAAGCAAAAATTTTACAGATCTGTTTTTTTTTTTTTTTTTTTTTTTTTTTGAGATATGAAGGATTTTGTTAAGTACCAAATATACTGTAAATTCCGGAGGTTTCTAAAGGATTTATTTTGTCTTTTTCATTTCTGATGGTTTGGTAAATATTTTTATTTGGTTTAATTGGGATTTTTATATTAATTTTGTTGGCTGCATTTTTAATTTTTTGGGAAACCCCGCGGTCGTACATAATGGCTGGAGTGAAACTTAGTTTAGGATTTTGAAAGTTATTTATAACAATAAGTTTTTTTATTCTTTTCCGGTATAGTTTGTCTATTAAATCCTTTTTGTAGCCTGCTTTAGTAGCGATTTTTCTGATTACGTTGAGTTCTTTGTTTAGTAGATTTTTATTTGAGCAAACGGTGATGGCGCGATTAATATAAGATTGGATAGTATTGATTTTATATTGATAGGGGGTTTTGCTATTATGATGAATAATTTCGGTACTACTATTTGGTTTACGGTATACTGTTGTTTCTAGGGAATGGTTATGGGTTTTAATTATACTGACGTCAAGGTAATTAAGAATATTGTTATTTTCAATTTCGTGGGTGAACTGGATATTTTTATCGAGTTTGTTTAATCTTTCAAGTATGGTCGGGATATGCAAATACGTCGATGACGTATTTGCAATCATTAACTCCCAAAACAATATCACGACCAAAAAACTTAATGTTATAAATAACTTTCAAAATCCTAAACTAAGTTTCACTCCAGCCATTATGTACGACGGCGGGGTTTCCCAAAAAATTAAAAATGCAGCCAACAAAATTAATATAAAAATCCCAATTAAACCAAATAAAAATATTTACCAAACCATCAGAAATGAAAAAGACAAAATAAATCCTTTAGAAACCTCCGGAATTTACAGTATCCCTTATACCAAAACAAATAATGAAACCGGTTATTACATAGGCATGACCAAACGAAAAATAAAAAACCGTATTAAAGAGCATTCAGCTGACATTAAATTTGGAAAAACTACCACCGCACTTACCAAAATAAACGCCACCGAATCCATAAAAATAAATTTTAACGAAACTCGCAAACTGGCAGATTTTAACAACGCAATATACGCCGCGAATCGCGAAACTATCGAAATTTTGTTTAACCCACTTACCTATGATGGCAACGACCCAGCACAGGAAATTAACCGTAACTGGTGTAGAACCATCAGAACTACTAAAGATCAAGTCAGTAACGTCAACACAGCAAAGCAAGCCGCCACCGTGCAGCCTCTGATGATGGGAGGGGCCCCTTCCCGAAAGTGCTAAGGCTATAATCAAGAAGTATGTAAGGTCTTCATTTATTTGTTGTAACAAATTTCCTTTTCCTTTTCACTTCCTTATACAAAGTATAAGGAAGTATAGTAATGTTTATCAGAATGGCCCTAAGGCATCTAACCTATTTTCTTTCCACAGGTATCATTATATTCCGAAGTATACTACTCCGTCAAACCCGAAAACATACCCGCTGCCTTTTCCCGTCCGCATAATTTTAACTCAAATGACTCACCTTAACTACTTATTTACCTACCAATTTACGTATACAATTTTTTTTTTTTTTTTTTTTTTTTTTTTTTTTTTTTTTATATTCTTTCTATTTTTTTTTTTTTTTTTTTTTTTGTTCTTTTTATTATTCTTTTTCTTTTTATTAATTTTCTGATTACTTGAGTTTTGGTGGGTGTCCCCCTGGGGGGTCCCATAGGGCTTTCCATACTTAGACTGGATGAATACAAGAAGTAAACATCAAAGCGTGCCGCCACCAAGGCTGACACTAGACGAGCTGAAAGGGAACCTTACTAATCTGTCAAGGAAGAAGTCAGTGAGTAACACCTCATTGAAAAGCAAAGATAAAGGAGGAAAGATCACAGATTTCATGAACAAACCAAAAATCACAGACAAAGAAACAAATGCCAGTAGACGAAGAAAACTGCATGGAAAATCAGGTGGAAAACAAAGGAAAACACAAGTCATCGAAAGTAAAGAATGCAGTAAATGAAATTGAACGAACAAGTGAGGAAAGTAACACGGATGATCACATAATTACAAAGAAAATAATGATCAGATCCAAGGGGGAAGAAAATTGAGCAGTAGAGCTCAGACACTAGCGGAATCCAAGGAGCTCCTTCAGGATAAAGAAATCGTACACATTAACTCACAGATTGAAAGGTTGAAAGAAGAGCAATCGACGAAGGGATTCTCCACAGCAACTAGGAAGGCCCTGCGGGCAAAGCAATACGTCCAGAAGCTCACAGAGGAGAGCACAAAAATCCCAAAACCATTAATGCTAGCAATCAGTGATTTGAAATAAATAAGTCTGAATGATTATTTAAAAGAATATATGTAAATGCTATGTAAAGACTGCCAAATTATGGTCAAAATATTAAGCTAAATTAAAGAGGCAAATAGCTAGAATGATTATAATAAATAAAAAAATAATAATGTTTGGAAATACTGACTTCTAAACCAGCTAAAGCCAGTTAGTTTATTATAATATTATGATTTTTATTAAGGAAGTATAATATTAAGGAAGTATATAATATTAAGGAAGTATATAATTAAAAAAAGTGAAGTACTTGTTTTGTTGTTTTCATATTCTGGGTAATTGACTTAATAACAAGATTAATAACAAGACTTTTAATATGATTTTAAATTTCATAAAAGAAATATTCCAATAATACCCGAGATTTTCATCAAAAACCAGGCGCTTTAGATGATGGGTCCAGGTGGGCTGGGCTTTTTTTTTTAAAGCCCCTGGGTTTTTTCAAACCCTGGGGAGCGCTATTTTGGACATCTGTCATAATTACAGAATGAAAATAGTTCTCCAAAATAATGGATTGTATTTCTCAGTGGCAGATCTAATGTGCACACCGCTGAAAGTAAACAAACAGAGAGAGAGAGACAGAGAGAGAGAGAGGCTCACTGTAAGAGGCTGATCATCTGCTTGTTGTTTAGCAAGGAAGGGATGGAAGATTTATCAGTTTTTTGCCATTTAAAGAGGGGGGGGGTATAGAAAATGACATCAAGATTTTCGGGTTACGTGAGATTTCGGGTTAGTTAAATGTCGAGGAGCAGAGGTTTTACTCTATTTTAAAAAGTTAATTATAAATTAAATAAGTAGTAAAAATTATATATTTAAATAGCTTAACTACAAATATTCAGATTTTTTTTTTTTTTTTTTTTTCGAAATATAAAAATGTACTATCAATTCCTAAAGGAAAATTGAAAAGCACCTAGTCAGATTTATGATTTTTTTTCTCCTCCCCGCCCTCATCACATATTACTTGATTAGTCCTCAAGTAAATATAAAAGATTATTCTTTTTTACATTTTTTTACCAAATCATTTTTCCTGTAGTATGTCTTTTTAGTAGTGCATGAAAAGCAGACAATTTTTATGTTTTTCCAACTTTGTTGCTAAACTGTTACATGTTTCAAATTTATTATCGCTCCAAACACAAGTTTGTCAGTTCTAAAAACAAATTTCCTTGAAGATTTCGAAAAGCAAGAAGCAAATTATAACAAGTAAATGAAGACCTTACATACTTCTTGATTATAGCCTTAGCACTTTCGGGAAGGGGCCCCTCCCATCATCAGAGGCTGCACGGTGGCAGCTTGCTTTGCTGTGTTGACGTTACTGACTTGATCTTTAGTAGTTCTGATGGTTCTACATCAGTTACGGTTAATTTCCTGTGCTGGGTCGTTGCCATTACAGGTAAGTGGATTAAACAAAATTTCGATAGTTTCGCGATTCGCGGCGTATATTGCGTTGTTAAAGTCTGCCAGTTTGCGAGTTTCGTTAAAATTTATTTTTATGGATTCGGTGGCGTTTATTTTGGTAAGTGTGGTGGTAGTTTTTCCAAATTTAATGTCAGCTGAATGCTCTTTAATACGGTTTTTTTATTTTTCGTTTGGTCATGCCTATGTAATAACCGGTTTCATTATTTGTTTTGGTATAAGGGATACCGGGATTTTGTTAAGTCACGTTTTACCCTCCCTGCCCCGCTTAAAAGGCGAATTTTGTAAACCCGCTTCTTAGTGGATGTCTACATCATAGAAGGAACATTGTCACAAAATTTCATGGTTCTAGGTCCAGGGGTTTCGGCTGGGTGATGAATTACTCGCTCACGACAAACAATTTTATATACACTCATGTCCATAAATTAAGGATAATTCAAATTCACACTGAAATCGAACTTTAATGCAAAACTTTCACCTGTAGAAATACCACACACATCTTTAAGAATAACATGCAAATTATAAGAAGCCATCAGATGACACCGATATGATGTTACAATGACGAAAGTGTAAGAAGGGGGTAGATAAGGAATGAGAGCAAAGAAGGAAAATTGTTCACAAGCGTTCTGTGTGCCGCTCAGTGCCACAACCGAATAGTTATGACACAGAGGACGCATGCAGATAATTTTTTACGTGGTAGAATAAACGGCCGACTAGAATGTGGGCGTACTCAGATAGAAGTATCGGGGAAACTTAGAATCGCCCAAAGTGTCATCTCTAGGCTTTGGCAACGATTCCAAAATGATGGAAATGCCAGTCGACGTTACACAGTACTGGTCGGTGACAAGTTACAATTCCGAATGACCTACGGTATTTAGTAGTAACTGACAAAATAAGCAGATAAAGCACAGCATCAGACCTGTTTCGTCAGCTGTCTGCAGCCACGAAAGCCACAGTTTCAAGACAAACCGTGGATAGACGTTTAGGAGATATTGGTCTATATGCTCGCAGGCCTGTTAGATGTGCTCCACTCACGGCAATGCACTGTGCCAGCGGTTAACTTGGAGTAGAGAACATGCAATGTGGACAACGGCACAGTGAGCTTGTTTTCCGACACGTCCAGGATTAGCTTGCAGTGTGATTCACGCCAGACTTTCATATGTAGAATGTCAGGTAACCGTTACCACCAAAACAAAGTCATTGAATGACACCGTGTGGGGGAGGAGTGCCCGTTTGAGGGGGGGGGGGGGGGGTCATATTGAGCACCAGAACAGATCTGCATGTTCAAATCGGAAGAATGATAGGCCAAACTTATAATGCGCGTCCTCACCGTGCAAACGTTGTACACGGATGCCTACAATCTGAAGCTATCACTCGCATGGAATGGCCAGCATTCTCACCTGACTAGAATCCGATAGAGCATGTGTAGGACATGCTTTTCCGATGAGTTGTAGTCCGTCAACCACCTCCTGCATGTGTACCGGAACTTCAGAGAGCATTGCTTACTGAGTAGAGTAACCTTCCCCAAGATAAGATCAATAATTTAATACTCAGCATTCCTAGGCGTTGTAAGGACTGCATTTTATCATCTGAGAGACATACAATGTATTAACCATCACAGCAACCATGTAATGTTAAGTTTTTGTAAGGGAGATATCTTTTGTAATTGCTTCAGGGAGCAAAAATCGTAGTTTTTATAAATGGTATCCTACATAAACCACCATTTTTGGTCGTGATCTTTTGTTTAATAAATGGACTTTGTGAATAAGTCATATTTGTTTTGCTTCTGAACCTTTATTTGCCTCAGCTAGCATTATCCTTAATTTATGGACATGAGTGTATATATATTGATATTTTTACTTTTTGTAGTAGATACGATTACTGAACTGTCAACATATCTTTAAAAAATCAAAGATCATTGAAGCACTTTTATCACATGAAGAAAAATGCTAAAATTTTGTATACTTCTAAGTGAATCGCCTGTAAATCGAGTACAATAACTTATTGTCAGGCTATATATTGTTTTTCCCCCAAATATCAGTTTTATTTATTCATAATTCAAACTTATAGATTGAGAAAAATCAAAGTATGTGGTATTTGTGGTTATGCTTGTATGACTTTAAATTAACTTATAAAATTTTAATAATTATTGAAGAAAATTTATAAAAAATTTAAAACTGATAATTTTAATTCTCGAATATATGTCGAAACGATTTCTAGATATGATTTTACCCACGCATGAAAAACTTTATTACGTTGTTGGTATTTTTTAATTTTATTAATTTTTTTTTTCCCTTAAAGAAAAAAAAAAAAAAAAAAGTTATACGAAACGTAATATGAAGAAGCCTATCTCCAAGGTTTAAATTTTACGCATTACTATTTTATAATAGACATATTCTAATTACTATTTTCCGTTTCTATGAAATTATTAGTGCTGGAATTAGTAGCGATATTTAATTTCTATAATTTATCTTTCATAATATTTAACATTGTCTAGTATGAAACAATCATCAGTGAAGATAAAAATGTCAGTATTGAAAACAATTTTTCATTAGAGAACTTATAGTTTACACTTACATTAGTATAAGTGTATGCCTCTTCAGCTGTGCATTCCGCTTTGTCTGTTGGATTACTTAATGCAAAAACTATTGGGCGTTCACAATTACTCAGCATCATTCTCAATACTTTCTCGGTAAACACAGAGGGTTGTGCTGATGCTCCTGAAAAGTAAAAGAGAATGTGTAATTTAATAGCAAGTTACGAAATTTAGTTTTTGTTTTTAAGATAATTCTTCACAAGAAAATCTATCTTTTAAAACATAGAACATCCTCTATTTTATTGCAAAAATAATTAAAAATAATCTGGTATGTCACTCACATGACTTTCTCTTACCCTGAAATTTAATACTATAAATACAGGTTGCAGATTATGAGGTAAGGTAACGAGTACTATTATGTAAATCTGTGTTAAACAATTCAAATTAGGCTTCGGAAGAGTCTTATATGATAATTAGTTCTGTGTGAGGGGCCCCGTTTCATCAATGCACCTACATTTATATAGAATTTAATTCGGCTATTAAAAAATAATTCTGTTTTTAAAAAATAATTTATTAAAATTATTATTTAAAAAAATTATCTTTTATGATAATACAGACGATTTCCATATTAGAGAAGTAGTATAACACTAAATATAAAAAAAAAGTCCATTTTATTCTCAATATTAAAAAAAAAAAAAAAAAAAAAAAAAAAACTACGATTTTTTTTTCTAAGGTTTTTAAGTAAAAAAAAATCGATAACTTTGTTTTAAGTTATCGCAGATCGATGGTTCAGCCATTCGTTTTAAAGGTATTAACGAGCTCTTTTAAAAGATACCCATCAACCCATCATGAAAATTTACTCCCCTCGAGGGGGGACTCCCCCCCCCCCCAGGGAAGAGGCGAGGCTCCTACATACACAAAAAATTTTTTCCCAGTGGACTATCTCTATTATAAAAAGATATATATTCATTTCATTTGGTTTAGTGCAGTCTATAGACGTTAAACTCTACTTACCTGCAATTCCCCCCATTGACGTAATGTATTAGAATTCTCTTGATTGTCCCTGTACACGAACCATTTGCTTGATCTTAACGTAAAACTTACTGTAGCATCCCTATATGATACACATTTAGAACACCAAGTTTGAACTTTCTGCCATAATTTGTTCTTGAGATATGCTGATAACAGACAGACACACACACACACAGACATATACACATGACCATTTGCTATAAACATGATTTTCGTAGTCAGGGGACCTCAGAACATGTAAATATAACAAAAACTCGCGTTCGAAAATTTGACCCCAAAACAATACTTTCTCCACCTTATGGGTAAAAGAAAGTAAAAATAAATAAATAAATAAATAAATCTCAACTTGGAGTAGTTAATCATTAGACCGGTTGACATAATACATATCTCGAACTGCATTACTAAAATAAAATATTAATGTTCCAAAACATTCTTAAATTGAATCATTTTTTCTATTCTCAAAAACTTATGAAATCGTCGTCTGAAGACTTTGTTTTACGGAAATGCAAATAATTAAGAATGGCAAAGATATTTTCGTGCGACGAATATTAAATTCACTAAACTGTTAAATTAATAAATAAAACACTTTAAAACACGTATATAAGTTTTAAAAACATATATTTAATTAAAAGAAGCATATTTCAAAGCTTTTCGCCCTGAAAAGCAGGGCATCATCAGGAAGTCTACATGGTTTTACACAATGTGCAGCTGTGTTACGAATATATATATATATATATATATATATATATACACACACACACTACTGGCCATTAAAATTGCTACACCAAGAAGGAATTGTAATAACGGAACGAAATTTATTGGACACATACATTATAGTAGGAAGAACAATTGATTAAAATTTCAGGAAATTTGGTGTAATATGTACTGAGAAAACAGTACATAAAGCAGCGACCTCTGTGAGCAATAACAGCACTTATCTGTCTAGGCATTGAATCGAACAGCGATTGAAAAGCGATTGGCCCCCCCACCAATCACCAGTAACTTCGATCGATGAATTGTGGCATCGTGTTAAAACTTCATGAAGTGCTCTACCCGCACATGTCATCCAATCGCTGTTCGATTCAATGCCTAGGCAGATATGTGCTGTTATTGCTCACAGAGGTCGCTGCTTTAGGTACTGTTTTCTCAGTACATATTACTCCAAATTTCCTGAAATTTTAATCAATTGTTCTTCCTACTATAATGTATGTGTCCAAAAAATTTCATTCCGTTATTATTATTCCTTCTTGGTGAAGCAATTTTAATGGCCAGTAGTGTATATATACCATAAATCAGGTTAAAGCTACAGTTACATCGCTACTTTAATACAAAATATATTTTAGTTCATTGGTTGGAGCCATTCTACATTAACACTAACACTGAGGCAAAACTTGATTACTGCAACTTGCGTTGGAAAAGTTGTGGAGTTTGCGTTGATGCAAGCTCCATCTTAACTTAATTAGGTTACTAAGAGAACACAAGAATTAAACAAACAATAAAAGTTTATTTGAACCAGATTAATGGGAAGGCGGCCTGGTAATAAACTTAGCTCAGTCAGCGTAGTACTTAATCAAAATATATGAATCAACAATTTAATTATCTATTCTTAAATATCTCACCCCAGCAGATAGTCGAAGGTGTAGAGACGGTTGCACTCGTACTCCGCTACTACGACTTCACTATGAATCAGAGGATTCCCTTCAGACCCAACTTCACCTTTCCGAATGCTAGTAGATACGCACACCAACACTCATCACTACTTAACTTCACGCAACTAAATCTCCACAACTCTACTTCTCGATACCGCCAAAATAAGATTCATCACCATCCACTATAATATCCTCCAACATCCACTATAATATCCTCCAACATCCACACCCATCTACTAAAACCATCGCCATTTTATACTTCTTCCTACACCCTCCTTTCACTACATTTCAATCCGTCCTTTTAAAATCCCTTCTAATTTTTCTCACACTCTGAATCTAATTCTTTCAATGCAGCACCCTGCTGACACAAAACTAACTCGACCTCAACTTTCGCCGAGTCACTGGCGTCGAAGTAATTTAACCGTCCCCACTTTCTACTTTGCTGGATCCAGCTTAATTCAAACAACTGTGGTGACGTTCTGACGTCTCAACCTCACAAAATCAGTTTTGGATGGCTATTGGAAAGGCTGGCGTGGTGGTAACTGTGAAAAAACTTGTCGGGCAGTGGTAGTGAATGGAAGTCGCTCTTTTGGAGGAGTCAATGGATGGGAGCTGAAACACTGGACTGGCGTTAACAACTGTTAGAAGAAACTTGTACGAAAACTTGTAGTGGAAAGGAACCCTTCACTACATGTTTTGTCCGAAATGACATTTAAGAAAAGATTTATCTCGTTTTAAACTTTTTTTTTTCTTATTTAAGAATAAAACTAAAAGTACAGATCCATTAAAGGACTTCATAACATTTAATTAAAAAATACTTATGGAATAGAAATATTTAACAGAAAAGCCAATATTAATTTACTGAATTATATAAAAAAAATAATTAAAATATTTCTAGAATAAAACATGCGAATCAAAATAAGTGAAATCATAATATTATATTACCAATAAGTGCTGTTGGCTTGATATGCTGAACCATTTCTTCCAAGTCTTTTGTCTCGGGGTGATCTTTAGCGTAGAGTACTTTGTGTCCATGTAACGTGGCAGAATCTCTTCTCTGAAAATGTAAGATTAATTGTGAATATGTGAGAAACTTTGTGGAAAAAAACTAAGCAGTTTTGAAGTACTGAGAAAGGTTTGTGTTTGGGTCATTCTCTGAAAAGTGGTCATTTCATGTCCCAGTAGTCTTGAGGGTATATTTTTAAAAGCACAAAAACAAAACGCTGTTTAAACTATCAATACTAGTTGGTTTTACATATAAACTGTTATTCTTTGGTTATTGGAATTCAAATATAATTTTTAAATAATTTTTAAAATGCAAAATATCATTCCCTCACTGTGTCCCCATTCCCACATGTAAGTAAATAAAATGGTTTCTATAGTATTAAAGCATGTATATTTGGATTATTTGAATTAAAAATTTATTAAACATACTTTAATAAATATTTATCCATTATACTACATTTATATATTATGCAATGAAAGAAATTAGAAGACACTTTATTGTTGTCCCTGGTATTAGATATCATTCCCTCATCAAACTATAATCACACCCCTACTTACTCCATTAATGGCAGCCCGTGCTTTATATAAGTCAAACTTAATTTGTATAGCAGCAAAGTAAAAAGCCATGTTGTGTTCTGTTCGAAACTTTTTACAATGAGTTGCATAAGGCTCTCAAACGTTAGATTGAAATACAGTATTTTTATTATACGTCATTCCCTCACTCATTATAAAGTTAACTAAAATAAATCAAATTTGCTTTTTTTATGATATTATATTAATAAAAATATGTTTTAATAAATATTTAGTGTTTGAAAATATAACTAAACTTAATAATATTTTTATAAAGTAGTTTTTAGAAGAAATTTGTCATTCCCTCACAGTCATTCCCTCATTTTTCTAATTAATAAAAGTAATTGCTATATCAAAAATTATCAGATACAGTTTGGTTTATATTATTTTTTTTATTAATTGTAACAATTGTACATGTATAAAAATTAAAAAAAAATTTGGAGCAATTTTATTTGGACTAAGGTTTTATCTTTTTTACTTAAAAAAAAAAAAAAAAAAAAAAAAAAAATACCCACTTTTCAGAGAATGACCCGTTTATAAATGATTATGTTCTGTTGTCGTATTTATTATTTTATTTAAACAGATCTAAAACTGGTATTGAAGTGAAAACTTCTTTAGGCGCGTTGAGCACTTTTTGGGTGAACAAAAATAATGGAACTCGCGTCATCGTCACCGAACGCTTTCCATGAGCTATATGTATATACTGTGTATATATGTACAGTCGGGGAAAAAAAAACGCAACACTCAAAGTAACTTCGTTGCTAATCGATGTAGAAAAATGTAATAGGTATCATTCGACGGGGAATTGTGAGTAGTTTCAGAAACTAACAGAAATTTTGAAGTGGGGGTCGTCTACATATTAAAACGCGCACCAACTTTGATTTTTTCAATGGTAATGCCCCATTTTTAATTTATATTTGAATTCCTGGGATCGCGACAACCCGAAAAAGTATATTGGTTGTATATTTTACTCATTTTTTCACAGAGTTATAAGCGTTCAAAGTTTGAAGGTGCTAATGTTAAATTCATATTTCAAACTTTTATTAATATCTTCACAAAAAGTAACTTGATCGATATAATTTTTTTTTTTTTTTACGAGATACAGTGAAGAAACCCAAACATAATCCATCATTACTTTTGATTCTGAAAAATACTTTTAATTCTGAAAAATATTAATAAATTCATATTCATAAAAATTATGAATTATGACCTATATTAGTTTTTACATAAAATGAATCCTAATGCTGAAAAATATGGGTGTGCAAATTTGCAGCTCATTCCAGTTATTAGTTTTCGAGATATAAATAAATCTTTCTTTTGGAGTGGTTTAGGGGGCCGTCTCTTATAAAGTTTTGCATGAAATAACGAATCAAATCTTTAAAAATAACTAAGAAAATTAAACAAAAAATTTTTATTTTTTATTTACGGGTCAAATTATATAATAACAACGTCAAACGCAAGGAAATGAAATAAAAATGATGATTTTTAGACAGTGTTAGCATCAAGAATTCCTGTTTTCTAAAGAAGACCAGCCCCGCCTTCATCGTTCTTCAGAACAAAACAGAAAAAAAAAAAAAAAAGTAAATGTGACATTGAGTATTCGTGTTAAACACCTTATTTTATGTTGACAAAAGTACGCACAAGTGGTATTTACTTCATTGATTAATTGGTGATAAATTTTGAATCTTTGAAACGAACACTAGAAGAAAAAAAATTAAATAAATAGGCGGGGTTTACTGTTTTAAATAGGAAAATAGGTTTAATGTGAGATTGTCAAATATAAAATCGAATGGAATTGTAAAATCGTTTCTTAACTATCGTCATAGTTAAGAAAAGGCTTAATCATTTGCTTCATATATTGCTTTATTTTATTTTATTTATTTATTTATTTTGTAGGAGGGAGGATTATTATTTTAAGGACACTTTAGTCTTTAAAATTTTATTAATATATTTTAACTTTATACATTTTTAAAAACATACTTTAACTTTTATAAATATATTTTAACACTTTTTGCGACCACAGGATTTTGTCTTTTTGGCAGTAAGACCAGCCTACAGGCATTATACTCTCAAAATATAATAACTTTGAACAAATTTTCTGTATTCACGATTATATTACAAATGGATATACATTATAATTATATTCTTTCTAATCAATATATTTCTATCCGTAGTATATTTTATTGCAAAAATATGAAAACTGGGTACACACTTAAGAAATATGTAACACACAAATTACGAAAGAAACGCCCACTGGCAGAGTTACAGATTTTCAAATGGCGTGAATCTACGTCAGCAGTCGCGAAAGGCTTAATTAAGAAATTATATTTTCATAGAAATTATAAGACGAATCGTACAGTTCCAAAGAGTTCAACTGACCAAAAACTGGTAACTGCGATTAAAATTGTTTAATATTTATTTCATGAACCCTTACAATAATTTATCTAAAAAGGTTTAGTTTATGCGTTGTTGTATATATATATATATATATATATATATATACATATACACACACACACACACACATATATATATATATTATTTCATTTCGTCTATTATGTTACCTGCGAAAGAAAATTTAAGCTTTATTGGTGATCAGTACAGCTATAATAGACACTTTTACTTGAAAAATATTGCACTTTTTCAAAGAGTATGGACTAATCGCAAGTATAATGTATTTAAATAGACCTAAAATTATCTAAAAAATTACTGAAGTATATACAAATCTAAAAAAATGAATTCAGAATAATTAATTAACTAGAAAAGACGCAACGTTTTATTAATTTTTATAATTATTTTTTTACTGAAAGATTTCCGGTGTGAAACTTTAAAATTTTGTTTATTTCTTATAGGATCTTAATTTTATTTTTCTACATTTACAGATAACCCCCTAACACATTTTTGATTATAACTTTATAAATACTAAAGATAAAGTATACAAACAGTATACTTTTCCGCACTGCCAGACTCTCAGAAATTCGAAAAATGAAGTCAAAATTGGGTGTTGCTATTGAAACAAATCAATGTTGGCACTCATTTCAATATGTAGATGACCCCTAATTCAATATTTGAGGACATATTCAGAAAGTGCTTTTAATTTCCTGTTGAATTATGTCTATTAGATGTTCCTGCGTGAATTAATAACGAAATTACAGCGGGTGTTGCGTTTTTTTTTTTTCCCCGACTGTACATAGATATACCTCTGTGCGTTATTAGTATACATTATATATATGCAAAGAGTACATCTCTCTACATATATATCCATATATGTAGCGCACGGCGCGGCATGCCTCATATACACATATATATGTATAAAACGTATACTACTACGAGTAGTATACTGGCTATTGGCATCTGTCTCTTTCTAGTTCTATACTCTATGTATGTATGTACTTTTTCCACAGTATACATAGTTCACAAAGTACAAGCACGTGTTTTTATACAGACTGTTATATTTTTCTTTTTGCTTTCAATATAAATTTTCAAATAAATAATAAAAAAAAAAGAAAACTATTTTAGTCCTATTACAATACTTTTACCTAATATAAGGCTTGGTTCATTTAATTTGGGTAGTTACAAATATTGTGCCGAATCATATAATACAGATCATAAACACTTCTTTACAAACCAAAAATAATTCGAAAATAATAATCTAATAGCTCGACGGTACATTTCACAAGTTACTTAGTTTTCACTTCTATCGGCAGTCCCAAAGACTGCTTTGCTTTTTTTTTTTTTTTTTAAGTTAGAAACATTAGCAGGTACTAACAATTTTTTTTTTCCTTCTGTCTTAAACTGTGACTTCTTTTTTTTTCTTCTGAGATTCATGTTATAAAAAATTGTAATTGATATAGTTAAAAGTAGTTTATTGATAGCATACATTCATTTATATTTTTCAAAATTTAATTAATTTTAACAGAAGAAATATATTCATTTTGTTCTTCAGATATGCTAATGAAATACACAAAGACAGACTAACCACTAAAAACATGTTTTTCGAATTTATGGAACCTTAATACGTATAAATATAGCAAAAAATCAATTTAGAAAATTAAACTCAAAAATAATACAGTGGGTAATCAAATTATTAGTAGTTGTTTTTTTTTACATTTTTTTTTCGATTATTTAAAAAAAAAAAAAAAAAAAAAAAATACTAGCCGAAATGACCTGAAACTTCATACATACAAAGAGCATTTAAAATCTCATATTTTCTATAATCGATTTAGTCCAGAGTGCAATTAGGGGACTAACCACAAATTGAAGAAGAGCGGAAATACTTCGGATCACCCTATTATCACAAAAAGCTACAAAGGACTTGTTACTTTAATACATTGTCGCACATACTGTGTACAATATTTGTATGTTTTGGTGCGGGAATTGCGCAATTAAGAAAGATATATATACATATATATATATTATTATTATATATATATATTTATTTATTTATTGACAAGCTTTTTGCTTATAACTGGAACGGATATTCATAAAATTTTACAAAACTCACTGAAAAATTGACATAACATTATAGAAACATTATTTTGAAGCATAAAATTTCCACATGCAATATTCATTGAAATATGAGTATTTTTAGTAAATATTTTACTGCACATGCGCGGAAGATGAAAAATTTTTTATTACGTAGGTTGAAAGCTAAATATATTGAGCAACTTTTGTCAAAAGCTCATTTGAATAAGTTGTCGGCAAAAGAACGATCTAGATTTTAGGTATTTTCTAGAGTTGAAATTTCATAAGGAGTTTTACACATGCTGTGTATTTAATTTGAAGATCCAATTATTTCAATCACGTTCCAAAAGTTCTTTTTGTGAAAAACAAGTTATGAAATCACAAATCTTAGTAAATAAATAAAAATATGTTAAAGTTACAAGCCCATAAGTGGTTTTACACACACACACACACACACACACACACACAAAAAAAAACCTTTTACAATGCGGTTGAAATCATTGTATCATCAAATTAAATACACAGCATGTGAAAAACCCCTTATGAAATTTCAACTCTGGAAAATACCTAACCTCTAGCTTGTTATTTTGCCGACAATTTGCTTATTTTTTACTCTTTTTAAATGAGCTTTTCACAAAAGTTGCTCAGTATATCTAGCTCTCAACCTATGCAATCAAATTTTTTTCTATCTTTCGCACATGCGCAGTAAAATATTTACTGTAATATTTACTTTACATAGTATGTGCAACAATGCATTAAAAGTTAGAAATCATTTGTAGCTTTTTGTCATACAAGATGATCCAAAGTATTTTAGCTCTTCTTCAATTTGTGGTTGGTCCCCTAATTGCACTGTAGACTAAATCGATAATGTAAAATATGAGTTTTTAAATATTCTTTGCGTGTAAAAATCTAATAATTTGATCACCCACTGTACATTCTCTACCGCATATATGGGTAAAAGAAAGTAAAAAAAAGTTCATGCACAATAGCAGTGATGTTTTAGCAGAAAGTTATTTATATCTTATTTTAAAGTACTTTAAAACTTTTCCACTGAAAATGGTATTCTTTACGATGATTAAAAAAAAAAAAAAAAATCCGGTGTGGACATTCACACTTCTTTCTCCTACTCTATCTTACTATAAACATGTTATCCCGGTTTAAAGTGGAAGAGACGATATCTGTATTTGAACATTTACAGACTACTTTAAAGAACAGTTTAATAATGTTTTAGAAACGATTTTATGTGAAATATATATACGTGTTAGGGGAGGCTACCAACTACCTCAACTGTCTTTGAATATTGCAGCTACATTCATAAAAATTTAAGGCCGATATTGAATTCAAAAATTATTTCAAATTATTCAAAGAACTTTTAAAACCCGAATAAACAACTACGTCAGAAACGCCAAAGAAAAATATTTGAGATGCATATAGCTGTTTCGGTAGCATTAAGCGTACCGTCTTCAGTGCAAAAAAGAATGCACTGAAGACGGTACGCTTAATGCTACCGAAACAGCTGTATGCGTCTCAAATATTTTACTTTGGCGTTTCTGACGTAGTAGTTTATTCGGGTTTTAATATTCCAACGCCAAGTCCCCTGTTATTATTCAAAGAACTGTCGTTCATAACCTTCATTTAAACTCATTCGACTAATTTTGAGTAACCCTGTGTATTATTTGCAAAATATACGCCACTAAAAGGTAGATTTCAATTTAGCCCAGAAGAAAAAAAAAAAAAATCATGATACAACTTAGAATGCACTTCGAGCTATTTATAGACATAACACTAATATATCAAATGTCTTGTGTTGCCCTGTAAATTAAGCACACACTTTTCATATAAAACATATATATATATTTAAATGAAGATAAATGAAGATATGAATGTGAAATGTAACAAACAACAAGAAAACTTATCAATGTTAATAAACAAGAAAATTGGTTAGATTTAAACATTATTTAAGCTAGAAATAAAATTATGCTGTGCCAATCTCTTCAGCAGGTGGGAACACAGCTGTTAAAAAACTATGTAGTACTAGCAGGTTTCAAAAGATATGCAGGCTCGCATACTCCAAAAGGATACTGCAATACTCTTTTGGAGTATGCGAGCCTGCATATCTTTTGAAACCTGCTAGTACTACATAGTGTTTTAACAGCTGTGTTCCCACCTGCTGAAGAGATTGGCACAGCATAATTTTATTTCTAGCTTAAATAATGTTTAAATCTAACCAATTTTCTTGTTTATTAACATTGATAAGTTTTCTTGTTGTTTGTTACATTTCACATTCATCTCTTCATTTATCTTTATTTAAATATATTATTGTTTTTGTATACTATTTTGTGCTGCTTTGAGCCCCTTTTCTATACAAATTAATTTTGTCATTGATATTGAATTTAATATATATATATATATATATATATATATATCTTTATATATATATTTCTTTTGTGCGTGTGTATGTCACTGAACTCCTCCTAAACGGCTGGACTGAGTTTAATGAAATTTTTTGTGTGTCTTCAGGTGGATTCGAGAATGGTTTAGATTTACAAATGAAAGTTGTAACTTAATTAGTTCTTTCTTAATTAATTTTTAACCAACTCTTTCAACAACTTTTCCACCTAGATGGCGTGAGTTGTCGTAAACACGATGTCAGAATTTATTTAATGTTGAAATGTAAAATGAATTTTTAACCGTATCTTAAGAAGTGTTTAAAATATTTTTTCAAAATTAATATTTTTAGAATCGTAACCGTATCTTATGAAGTGTTTAAAATATTTTTTCAAAGTTAATATTTTAGAATCGTAAACACGATGTCAGAATTTATTTAATATTGAAATGAAAAATGAATTTTTAAACGTAAGTGTTTAAAATATTTTTCCAACGTTAATATTGTTAAAATGTTAAAATTAGTTAAAATGGTATATTCTTTTAAAAAATTTGTCAATATCTGACGGAGTTATTTTATGTTAAAATGAAAAATGAATTTTTAGGCCATTATTATTTGTGCAGATGGAAAATGTACTAAAAGTTTTCCGAAAAATTTCACGATCACAAATGTTGACGGATATCCAATATATCGTCGAAGAAATCCCGGTAATGGCAGACAATCTTATCTATGGCGGTCATCTATGTCAACAACATAGATATTGGACATTGATAACCGTTGGGTGGTCCCATATTCGCCTCTGCTGAGCAAAACATTCAATGCTCATATTAATGTTCAGTTCTGCAGTTCAGTGAAGAGCATCAAATACATTTGCAAGTATGTGAATAAAGGCAGTGATATGGCTGTATTTAGAGTTGAAAATACCAATGTGAATGCTCCTCCGGTGAATAACAACGATGAAATAACACCTTACCAAATTGGCCGGTACGTCAGCTCCAATGAAGCTGTTTGGCGTATCTTTGGTTTCCCAATTCATGAACGGAATCCAGCAGTTCTTCATTTAGCCGTCCATCTTGAAAATGACCAGCGCGTATATTTCACGAGCGAGACAGCGATTGATCGTGCTATAAATCCACCAAAAACTAAACTCACCGAATTTTTTGAATTGTGTAATCGTGCGGATGCTTTTGGTGCTTTTGCACGGACATTACTCTATTCAGAAGTACCACGCTATTTCACGTGGGCTCCAACAAAAAAATGGATGCCCCGCAAGCAAGGCACGCCGATTGATGCATGTCCCGGTTTATTCAAATCAAATACTTTGGGACGAGTATTTACAATCAATCCAAGGCAGACTGAGTGCTTTTATCTTCGACTGTTATTGGTTAATGCCATCGGACCTTTGTCATTTCAAGATTTACGTAAAGTGAATGGACAACAGTATCCAACGTATAAAGATGCATGCCTTGCACTCGGTTTGCTGGAAGACGACAACCAGTGGGAGTGTATGCTTGCTGAAGTAGGACTGAACTGTACAGCAAAACAAATTCGTCTACTATTCGCTATAGTGTTGACTACATGTTTCCCGGCCCGAGCAGAGACATTATGGGATAATCACAAAGATTCAATGACTGATGATATATTGCATCAACATCGTTCACGGTGCAACGATCTAACAATAGTATTCAGTGACGCTATGTACAATGAAGCATTGATTGCTACTGAAGATCTTTGCATTATCATTGCCAACTTACCACTCAGTCATTTCGGTATGCATTCAACAAATCGAAATGCATCTGATTTAATAAGCACTGAATTGAATCGTGAACTACAATACAATACTGTAGAAATGGCAGCGATTGTTGCTCGCAATGTCCCACTAATGAATGAAGAACAAAGAACCGTTTACGACCGCATCATACTCGCAGTTTTGGCAGGACAAGGTGGATTTTTTTTTTTTTTTTTTTTTGGGGGGGGGGGGTGTGCACCAGGTGGAACTGGCAAAACGTTCCTTATTTCGCTAATTCTCGCCGAAATACGATCAAATAATGGCATCGCATTGGCTGTTGCATCATCTGGCATTGCGGCAACTTTATTGGATGGAGGCAGAACAGCTCATTCATTATTTAAACTGCCACTAAATATTCAAAATAACCCAGACGCAGTGTGCAACATAAAAAAACAATCATCCATGGCCACAGTGCTGAAATAGTGTAAAATTCTTATCTGGGATGAATGCACTATGGCACACAAACATTCGATTGAGGCGTCGAACAGGACATTGAAAGATATAAAAAACAACGACAAACTATTTGGCGGTACTCTGTTACTCTTTTCAGGTGCTTTCAAACAAGCACTTCCCGTTATTCCGCGTTCAACATACACTGATGAGATCAACGCATGCTTAAATTCATCGTCATTGTGGCTTAATGTTGAAAAAGTACAACTGAAAGTAAATTTGTGCATTCAAAAGCTTCAAGATCCATCCGCTAAAACATTTTCAAAACAATTGTTAGTTATCGGCGATGGAAAAGTTACTACAGATGAAACTGGATGCATAAAATTACCGACCGATTTCTGCGCAATCATTGATTCTCAAGATGCTCTTATTGACCAGATATTTCCCGATGTACACAGACGATACACAAATCATGAGTGGCTGGCAGAAAGAGCAATTTAAAAAAAAATGTGGACGTCAACGAATTGAATCTCAAGATACAACATTTGTTACCAGGAGACTTGGTGTCACACAAATTTAATAATACAGTTTGCGATGCCACCGAAGCTGTTAATTATCCAACAAAGTTTTTAAACTCATTGGATTTACCAGGCATGCCACCGCATATTTTACAACTGAAGGTTGGATCTCCGGTTATTTTGCTTCATAATTTGAACCCACCACGGTTGTGCAACGGCACGCGATTAGTCATAAAAATATTAATGAAAAATGTTATCGAAGCCATCATTTTAAATGACAAATTCCGAGGTGAAAATATATTACTACTGTGAATCCCTATTATACCCACAGATGTGCCAATTCAATTTAAACGCCCTCAATCTCCAATTAGATTGCCATTTGCAGTGACTATCAATAAGTCTCAGGGCCAAACGATGTCTGTCTGTGGCTTAGATTTGAGCACATCATGTTTTTCACACGGACAATTATACGTGGCTCTCGAGTGGGCAAACCATCCAGTTTGTTTGTATTGGCGAAAGATGGGATAACAAAAAATATTGTACACTCTGTTGCATTAAGGGATTGATATTGTTTTTTAGTAATATTGTTATAAGTAGCGATATGTATATAATTTTAAAGAATCAATTTTAATAAATTAAAAAAAATAAATGATTGGTGTTTTGTTATTTTCATATTCTTTCACCGTTCACAGCGCTCCATACATCTTCCACTTATATACCACATCCTTACACACTTACAATAAGTTAGTTATTTTTTTCTAGCAAAATATTCTCTAGAAATGATTTATATGACAAAACAACGTTTGTCGGGTCAGCTAGTATATATATATATATATTTATATTTTCCCCTATGGCGCAGTATTTGCAAGTGAGAGTTGACCATGGGGTCGCCAAACTGATGGCCTTTTAGAAGGAGCACCCAGTGGGAGGTCATCGCTACCCCTAACTGAGACAGCACATGCATGATGCCTTTCTGGGATTCAAGGACGCTAACCACCACATCATATGGGTGGCATATAAAAAATATATGCTCATTTCCGTTTGTGTAGTGCTATCTGAAGATGTTAAAATATACCTGCCAGAAATTTCCCTCGAAGATGTAATAGATTTGAATAGTTTTGTATGTCCCTGTAGATTAATTTCACCGATTTCAAAGAAAAGTTTCAAGTAGCCTTATTATATGATACAATTTAGAATACCTAGTTTGGACTTCTTGTTTTTCTTGTTTTGGACTGTTTGTTCCTGGGGTATGATAACACACACCACACAGACCAACTATAGACTCCAAAATGTGTAAATTTAGCAATACCTCAATTTTAAAAATTGGACCCCTAAACAATACTTTCTCTACCACATATACATAGCTAAGAGAAAGTAATTTGTGCTAAAAAACGTTTATTATATTCCTTAACTAAAAATGTTGCATAACGGATTTGAAAAACCAAATTGTAGTTTGAATCATTATCGTGAACAAAATTTAACATTCTAAAACTACATTGGTTTGTTATATTTATGTTCCAGTTATACTTACTTTGACTAAAAGTCCTCTTGAATCCACCAACCAGATTTTCGCTATTGCTTCGTCTTTTGAAAGACCTTCTTCCTCCATTTCCATCACTAACAAATCGGCTATGCCCAGAGCTGCCTTAAAAATAAATGAAGCTTTATTTATACCTATTTATTTAGGCCGAATTATTTGACACAAAGTTTACTTCAAGAACTGCATTAAAAGTCTTAATTGAAAATATTAGGCATAATAAAACATTTTCACGAAAAGTCTTAAAGTATAATTAGAAACTCAAAATATATTTTATAAAAGCTTTGTATACAAACACAATAATATGCAGAAACAACTGTTTCTAACCAAAATAACTAAGCAAAAATCTTCAACAAGAGGGGGAAAAAAACTGATAAGTGTCTTTGCTTGATCCTCCCCCCCCCTCCCCCTTCTTCTGCGTCTTTTTCGTCTGACAATTTGTATGCTTAGTTATGTTTGCATTCGACAGTTATTGCATGTTTGTGCTTATTATAATGTTAGTTTAATGATCTTACTCTTTGTCGCAACACGAATATTTTCCGATTGTTTTTACTGCAATTCATAATGTTTTACAGTTAAATGTTTTCAAACTACTTGATATAGTACGTTCTGTAATACTAATATGAAATAAATTGAGAACTAAATTCTTTAAATAATAAATAAATACTTCAAAATTTTCAAACAATTTTTAGAACATATTAGGATTATTGATGTGCCGATTTACTGAAGAGTGTACAATTATCATATATATAAGATCAATTTATTTTATAGATTTTTCTCCAATCTAGATATATTTTAAATTGTAGATGGCTGCATTATATAATTATTTTCTTCTTTTAAAGCCCCCCCCCCCCTCCCAAACATGGTTCAATGATGATACTTAGATTTAAAATTATACATTTTTCAAATCTGAAAAGTAAAATTAGTATATTTTTTTATATGAAATTATTTATTTTCTATTACAATTGTTCCGTACCCAATGAAAAGCGCTGTTGCAGCAGCGCCATCTGAGTTGAGGAGTGTGTGATGTGGAGCGACGTGAGTTGGCGTCGATTCGAGTTGTTAAAACAATGTGAAAATAAATTAATATGAGTTCAGTAATACAGTCCTTGAGAAATGTGTTTGTGTGAGTAATTTTAAATTTAATCATCTGGTCAGTGCGACGGAGCAAAGATACTGAGCGATCTATGGAATTTAAATTTATGCAAGAACAGGAGCTTTTAGATTTCGATTTCAGTTGTGATGCGAAGCTGTTAAAAACCGCACGCAAGAGAAAAATTCTAATGAGCAATGAAGTAGATGCATGAGTTTTTTGGTTGTTCACTCCTATAAAATAATTTGTGTTATCTTTTTTTAATTAATAAGATAATTTGTGTTAATTATTTTTAATTGTGTTTTTAGAGTGTGTTGTGTTCAGATTTGTAATTAAGTTTTGCTCTCAAAATGTTTAAAAGCGCGCGAAAAGCAGATTTGCAGCTTGCTGCAACAGAGTTAGGAGAGGTAATAACAGATAAAATGTCGGTTGTAGATTTGATTAATCTTATAAAGAATACTGAGAAATTCAAAAATGAACCTGAATTTGTGTCTGATATCATAGAAGGGATAATTGAGGAACGAAAAGTAGAATTAGAGACAATCGAGAAAAATAAACAAATAGAAATACAATTAGAACAGGTTAAATTAGAGAGAGTGAAAGCTGAATTAGAATTGTCGCACATACGGACAGTTAAAAACACTAGCGAAGACGATTTAGAAAATAAAATTGAGCAATACGATTCTTTGGATTCACTGATAAAAAGTATTAAAACTTTAACAATTAGAATTCCAAGTCGTCCAGAAGGGGTGGAGTCTTTTTTTTTTTTTTTTTTTTTTTTTTTGCTTCTTTGAAAAAATCTTTTATAACAAAAAACGTACCCGATAAATTTAAAGCGAAAATTCTTTTGAATTTGTTAGGCGAGAAAGCTGCGAACATATTTTCGTACATAAGCGATAATGAGTTGAGTGACTATGATAAAGTAAAGAAAATTGTATTTAGAGAATTTCAGCCGACACCCCAGTCGTGTTTAGAGCAATTCAGAAAAACTACTAGGCAAGCAAATGAAACACATGTGCAGTTTGCATCACGGTTGAAAAGTAGTTTTGATTATTATTTGAAATTAAGAGAAGTGTCAGATTTTAAGAAATTAAAGCAATTAATTGTATCAGATAAATTGTTTCAAACGCTTGACAAAAGAAATTGCGGCCCACATCAGCGTCAGACAATCAGACAGTTGAGAAACGCCAAAGAAAAATATTGAAAATGCATACAGCTGTTTCGGTAGCCTTAAGCGTACCGTCTTCAGTGCAAAAAGGATTCTGAATCTGGATAAGTACTCGTATATATAGGAGAGGGGCCGAATTTAGTTCAACCAATAGGATTACGGGAAAGGTGAGGAAAGTGGCCAATAGGAATTTAGGAAAGTTAGCTGTGTAAACAGTAGAAAAATTAAGAAAATGTGGACTGAATATAAAATTTCCAACAGTCAGACAAATAGGGAATAGCGAAATCACAATTTACAAGGTTTTTAAAATTTTTATAAATATGAAAAGCTTCAAAGAAATCGAGTTCATGAATGGATTTAGGTCTGCAAATTATTTTAGCTGAATTAAATTTAAAATTATGATTTTCCTTCCAGCAATGTTCAGAAATAGCCGATTTATTGGTTTCTTGTTTGCAGACGTAATTCATATGCTCGTTTAGACGAAATTTAAGACTGCGTTTAGTTTTGCCAATATATGATAAACCACACTGACAGGAAATACTATAAATGCCCCAAGAATTATGCATATCAATGGGATCTTTTAACTGAGAAAAGGTGAGTTTATTGGAAGGCGAAAATATTATTTTAAAATCATATTGTTTGAGAATTTTAGCTATGGTTTGACTGGATTTCGGAAAATAGGGTAAGACAATACTGATATTAGAAGAGACTGGTTTAGTAGACGAAATACGAGGGAGTTGTAATTTTTGGATAGCTTTGTCTATAATGGAAGGGTCATAACCTCTGTCAATTGCAATGGCTTTCAGGTATTTAATTTCAGATTTTAATAAAAGAGGATTTGAACAAATATTAAGAAGGGCACGGTTTACAAAAGTATAGAAAGCAGCCATTTTTTGGTTAGGTGGGTGACATGAACGCGCATGGGGAGGAAGGGAGACAGCAAAATTTTTTCGATAGTCGGTGGTGGAAAATCCGTGCCCTTAATATTTGTATACAGTATCTAAATAATTTACAACAGAGGTCCAAGTGGATGGTAGAAAAAAATAATGTGAAAGTTAATGAGTTAGTGCTTCTTAAAGATGAAAACCTACCCCCACAAAAATGGGCATTAGGGAGAATAATTGAACTTTATTTTGGTGAAGATAAACAGGTCAGGGTGGTAAGGGTGAAAACACAATCGGGCATTTACAAAAGACTCATTTCACAAATTTGTATTTTACCTAACAATGTGTAATTTTATATTTGTGTCTATATTTTTTTAAATGAGTTATTTAATGTTATTATTGTATTGTGTTTATTTTCTATTTACATTTGAAGTAACTGTATAATTTACTGGTTGAATGTGAACATTGAAACGTGGGGCGAAATGTTCCGTACCCAATGTAAAGCGCTGTTGCAGCAGCGCCATCTCAGTTGAGGAGTGTGTAATGTGGAGCGACGTGAGTTGGCGTCGATTCGAGTTGTTAAAACAATGTGAAAATAAATTAATATGAGTTCAGTGATACAGTCCTTGAGAAATGTGTGTGTGTGTGAGTAATTTTAAATTTGAACAACAATTAATATTTTATTTATTATAAAAATGTTGCTTAGTTACACAAAGTTAAATTATTAATTTAATATTGAACGTGGTAAAATTAATATACTTAATAACTTTTGTATGTTATATTGTATGTAAAAATTATAAAATTTACATGTATTAAATGTTACAGTATTTAAAAAATTCAATCTTTTAAATACATTACATATCATACATTTTCCTTGTGTTATGTTTTGCAGTTTTTCTGCAACCGAAACCATAGGTCAATATCCATGTTTTTGTAAAATCTGCGAGATCTCTTTTAGTTATTTATGTTCATTTGTACCTAAAAAACATGTATGCTCATGGATGCATAATACAAAGATTTATTTAAGAATTAAAAAAGGAAATTCCCTGCTCTATTATTATAGCATGCATGATATTCAAAACAATGCAATGTCGTTTTCAGAATACTTGGCACACTAAAAATAGACAACATACGGCAATCAGAATATAATAAAATTGAATCTCTGGAATTTTTTATTAAACATTCAACTGCGCATGCACAATGGTTAACAAAATTTCTTTTACATAATTTATTAGGCAAATGTATCGAGCTATTCATGTAAAAAACCCGAGCAAATATCGTGGAAATTTAATAAGTTATCGACGATAGAATGATATAATTTCAGTCACTCTCAAATAAATAAATAAAAAAGAGGAAAACGATCAGAGGTTTGGATCCATATTTATGTTCAATAAATGTACATTATATTATGATTAATTGAACTAAAATAAAAAGCCCTCTTTTCTTTTGGGGGGGGGGGGGGGGATGAACTAAAATTAAGTTCATTCTATCGACGATAACTTTTTGAATTTTTGCGATAATTGTTTAAGGTCTTTACAAAAGTAACTCAAATACATTTGGCTAATAAAGTGTACAAAAGAAATTTATTAGCGTTTGCGCGTGCACAGTTAAAAACTTTGTGAAAAATAAAAGCTCATATTTCATGGCATATTTTTATATTCTAATTATAGTATGTTATGTGTAATGTTGTCTGTCAACTTTCCTATAGACGGTAATGAATAAGGTTAAATAACAGGCAAACTGTATTATCAAATATGTACTTTTTTTTTTAAACATTTTTTAGGAAATTTTTATATTTGTATGAATATATGCACTATTCCGATAAAAATGAATAATAATAATAATATATATATGAAATACTACAGCTACAATGGATTAAATTGTAGGCAATATTGGACAGTACAATAATAACAAATACAATGGGCAATATTGTATTTTTTAATGAGTGATCCGCGAGCGTTTTTAATTTAATTTGCTGCTATTGCCCTTTTTATTTTCAGGACACAAACAGGTGTATATCGCATGCTCTTTACGCCCTTAAAGTTTCAAAATAAATCCATCACGTATTTCTTTAGATAATTGACAAAAACGTCAAAATTGGAAAGTGTGAGTACTTTTATCAATACAGTGTATAATTTGAGATAGTTACTTAAAATGTTTAACATTATAGATATGTCTAAATTATATAAGTTTGTTTTAAACTAGAAATTCTTTAATCCACATAAAATATTTTTGGAAACACCTTTCATATCAAAATATTTATTAGAATTTTGAATTGCAAAAGGGCAATCTTTAATTGCAAAGATAATAATACTTTTTAAGATTATCCAAAATAATAATAATAATAATAATCGTCAGATTATATTTTGAAAATTTTCCATATTATCCTTTGCTAGGGCAAATTTTTCTGTTACCAAAGCTTCATCATTATAACCTATTTCATAAAGGTAACCTTCTTTCGAACTAATTAAGCCGCACTTCACGAAGAAACAAATTATCAATTTTTAATTAAAAAATTTTATTTCTTTAATTGACAGATTTATAATTTAAGATTTTTAACTATAATTCTTTGACGGATTGCTTGTAATTCAACATGAAAGAATGGAGCTTACCTCCCCAGCTCCATAGAATAGGAAAGTGTGCTCAGAAACTTTTGTTCCTGTGATTCTGACACTAGCAAGAATACCTGCCACTGCTACAGAGGCTGTTCCTGTTTTCATGAAAGAAAATCCTTATTAGTAAGAAACGGATAAATTATAAAAACAAAGTTCATAACATAGAAAATATCATATACATAATTGGGGAAAAAAAAAAAAAGTACTGCTTCACAGGTGATAAAAAAATAAAGTTAATTTTAGTTACTAGAAGACCAAATTCTAATTGGTGTCGTGCCCTTAGCGGAATGGATGAAAGGGAAGAAGGAGGAATAGAAGAAGCCGTGCCTTTAGCGGAAATAAGATGGTGTGCACGTGGAAGATAGAAATATGTTATTCAAATGCACAAAATAATACTTTCTATAGAATGTAGTACGATTAGCATTAGATTTACAGAGTCAGACAAAATTATTCAGTTACACTGAGGGTTATTATCGGAAATTTTCTGAAATGCATTTTCTTTTACATTAAGCGTTTATTCGACCATTTTTTAAAATGTGAATATGATTTGAATTATTCAGTTACACTGAGGGTTATTATCGGAAATTTTCTGAAATGCATTTTCTTTTACATTAAGCGTTTATTCGACCATTTTTTAAAATGTGAATATGATTTGAATTAGTGTATTTGTCTGTTCTACTGTCCGTTTGTCCGCCTCCAGCGCCCGTAAATATTTTAAGAATTTTTTATTTTTCTTCTATATTCAATAGAAGAAAGTATTGGATTCGTAAAAATTTTAGATTTCCAGTTTTCGACGGATTTACACGTTTTGAGAGGTCTAGAATACGATTTGACTTTTTTTTTTAAATGTCTGTCTGTCTGTGTGTGTGACAAAAATTTTTTGGCAACTGAATCTCCGGGACTACTGCTCAGAATTGCATATAAATTTACATGTAGATACACCTTGAGCTAATTTAGCGCTACTTTGAGCTAAATTAGCGCTATCAACTTTTGATGCCAAGCTCTCAACAGGTGGCACTGCTATACAACGATTTCTACAATTTAAGTGGAAGCTATATATCACGTTCTATTGCGTATAATGAATCAAAACTTGGTATGAGAGAAGGCCACCATGAGACATTATGCTGATTCAATTTGAATGCTTATGAACCGACAAGTGGTGCTGCTATACAGCGATTTCTACAATTTAAGGGAAAGCTATATCTCAGAAATTACTGCACAGAGTTCCATATAAATTTATATGTTGATGCACCTTAACCTAAATGACTATCTGTCAACTTTTGGTGTCAACCGCTCCACAGGTAGCGCTGTTATACAGCGGTTTCCACAATTGAAGGGAAGGCTATATCTCAGGCTCTATTGCGTATAATCAAACAAAACATGATGTATGTGAAGGCCATTGTGAGATATTATGCTGCTTCAATTTGGGTGCTTATTGACCAATAGGTGGCGTTGTCATACTGCAAATTTCCTCGACAATGTGAAAGCTATATCTCAACTTCTGTAGCTCATAACTTTACGAAACTTGATATGTGACATAACTATTATAAAAATGCATTTTTTAAGATGTCATTTATAGACAATAAAAAAACTGTCTTTCTTTCGATATTTAGTGTTAGTTTCCTCTAAGATAAAAATTATTTATTTGCACTTAGTGAATTTGTATAGGAAAATATAAAAGAAAGCCTTGTGGTGGCCACAACTTACTAATTTTTACTTTCATTTTATTTTATTGTTTTTAATACTATGTGTTATTCAAATTCATTATTGAATATTCCCTACTTAAAATGGCTCTAGCAGAACATATGCCACTGGTTTGTGTACATGAACATCCAAAAAATACCAATGCATTGCGCTTTATGGGAGACATTTTTCTAAATCACATTTAAATAATTTCATCAAAAAATCATAAAGAAATTCACATTTATTGTTATTATGTTAAGAAAATGTTTTCTACAAATTATAATATGCTTAACCTCCAGATTTACAGAGCTACCCAAAAATGTTACAATACATTAAGGGATGCAAATAGGAAATTAAGAGCAACATTTCTGTTTGTATTAAGCATTTTTAACACTTTCCAACAATGTTTCAGTGTGATTATGAATTCAGTTATTCTATATGTCTGTCTGTCTATTGTGTGATAATATAGACAGAGAACATAGGATGTTATACGATACAATGAGTAAGCATAATTGGAAAATGCTGATAATCAATGTGTACCTCCTGATTTTTCGTTTTTGTTTTAGTTTTAAAAGATCTGACGCTTAATTATATTTTCAAAAACATAATAAAATCATAAAATGGCAGTAATGTAGGTTTTCGTATGAAGTACAGTCGGTAACAAAAGTGTCCGAACACTAGCGAAAATTCCTATGTAAAAAAAGTACACTTCATACGGTTTTGTTAAATAAATCCTTGTCGAATCCTGTTCTTAGTCAGTGTAAAAACATGATTCGATAAGGATTTATTTAACAAAACCGTATGAAGTGTACGTTTTTCATATAGGAATTTTTGCTAGTGTTCGGACACATTTGTTACCGACTGTACTGTGATTCATTAAACTTTATATGATTACAGATCACCGTTCCCTCAAATAAAGGATATTCCACAGAACGTATACTTGTTTTTGTTACAGTTTACTTCTGAAGCAAAATACAGCCAGTGCTAAATGTGGATAAAGTGTGGAGGAAAACTGAAGAGTTCTTTTATACATTTATTAATTTATTTTGAAATTTATTATACATTTCCGCTAAAGGCACGTATGCTAAAAGCACGCCACCGAGGGGGGATAACATTGCCGCTAAGGGCACGGGTTTATAGATTTCCGCAAAGGGCACGGTCGCTAAGGGCACGGCCCCTTCTAATTTAAACAAAAACCATTATTGTATTAGAAAGAAAATGTATTTATGTTTTCTTTAATTTCGTTATTATAAATTTTTTGTAGCATTTTAGACTAAATATTAAAAAAAAAAAAAAAAGGGAGTCATACGTAGTATTTTTCTTTGAATTAAGATGACAAATATACTGAGATATTATTACAGAAAAAGATCTCATTGTGAAGCTTATAATAACCCGTTAAAAGAATTTAAAATCTGAAAGTGTTTAGCTTATATATCTTTGTTATCATATGTTCATGTACATCTTCTGCCAGTGGAAAATGACATATTAAGCCTAGATTGGTACTGACAATCCTGCCAACTTCCCCTTTATTCAAACATTAAATAAAAATAATAAACCTGACTTGAAACATTTAATATTTTATTTATTTATTTTTTAAGAAATGATCCATTTTTGTTTTTATGATGGCACATAAGAAAAACATGCTTGGAAGAGAAAGACATGCAAATAAACATTTTAAAAAGTTTATTTATTTTTTTTTTTTTTTTTTTTAAAGCTGAAGAAAAATTAAAAATGAAGAAAATCAATTTTTAAAAAGTGATCACCAGTTTAACACTAAGGAGTTTTCTGAATGGGAAAATGGAATTTAAATATATGTATATGTTAATGAGTTATAACGGGGCAAAATTACTGATACATTAATATTGGTTTCGGCTTTCGGAGACTAAGTAGAGAGTCTCCTTAATTATGCATATTGCTACAAAGGCATTAGCATTTTCATGTGTGGTAAATGGTTCGTAAATAAAAACAGGTTCACGGCAAATCTTCCCGAAACAATCCAATAAAACTATTCTCACACTTCTATAGCATTCCATAACTTGCACTATAGAAGTTACGAAAATTGCGATATATACTCCACGGAGCATCATATCGCTTGTTTAGGAACAGCTTTAAACAATTAATTAATCAATTACAGACTTTCATTGAAAAATGTACAATTCAGTGCAATGGATTTCACTCGAGTGCAGATGTCTCCTTTCATACTCTTTAGTTAAGATTAGTGACAAGTCATGGGTACATTGTAGCAAAAAGGTTTTGACAACCCTAAACTATCTTTCGCCAAATTTGGTCGCTAAAGCTATCCATAAAATCGATCTCCGCTGAAGCTAATAGACTTATTTTTTTCGTGCCATTACATGTATTTACCCTCCAAAAACAATTCTGAAAAAAGCAAGGTGTTTCACCCTTTGTAACGATATTATTGTGTCCTCGATTATAAGATCTGTTGAAAATACCTAAAATGGGAGGTTATATATTGACCAAAAATTTCGAGTTTTCGTGGATATTTTTAAAATTGAAAATCGTATAATATCCAAGGAGAGAGATTTAGAATTAACAGATGTTATAACAAATCTTCATGCAAATTTACAATATTCTACTCCCAACTGCTTTGAGTTACGCGAGATAATGCTTACATACACAAATATTCACATTAGAATCATGCATGGGTCGAGTTAAACTTGACACGCCCGCGACTCGCAATAAAATAGTGTTAAATTTATTATCAAAGATAATGAATTCCATTACAGAAAATAAAGTATTAAATAGATCTTGAAAAATTAAATTTTACACAAAAAATTATAAGTATATGTATACATATGTCTAATAATGTACAAAAATTCAGTAAACAAAATAACAAAATTTCAAATGTATAAAACTTATTTTTAAAAAATTCACGGTTCCAAATATTTTGACAATATTTGAAATGATAAAATAACAAGAAGATGTTACAGGAGAGAGTTAAGTTGCAGGTCCATTTTGGGTCTGCATCTATTAAGAGGGTCGTTATAGTCATACGTAGCAAGTATGTTTAAAGTAAGATTATCAAGAATTTCTAGGGCTAAATGGAGTTTAACATTAAGATATTGGATAAAATCATTATGTCAAGGAGTGAAAATTAGAGGTCTGCACGGCACCTGTACGGCCCGACCCCGGCCCGGTCCTCGGGCCGGGTTCGGGCCGAATTTTTCAATTTGCTCTCGGGCCGGGCTCAAATTTTTTGCTCGGGCCGGGCCTGAATGAAATTTTCTACGGGCCGTGTTGGCCCGAATCTTTTTCTGGTTTCCTCGTTAATCAACGAAAAAGGAAAATGATAAAATATTTCTTCAATCATTTATTTTACATAATTTTACAGGCTGGTATGTCGCATAAAGTTCTATTTTGTCTGTAACTTCAATTTAATTGTCTATCAGTCTGTCTGTCCGAAATCTGATTTTTCGCAAATATTTTTAGCATGCCTCGAAATTAATATATTTTATTTAAAGTAATATTACATGGTTTCCTATTCAAAATAATATGCATGTCACTACCAGTTTGCGTACATGTACATAACAAAAGAAATAAGATACGTTACTGTGTATAAGGCTTTGTTTCTTATGATCTGTTGAGTTTATTGGTATAAAGGCTATAAAAATCTTTCCGCTGTAACTTTTTCTCTAAGGCTCCTTTTCCTTTTCTCCAGTGGACAAAAGCAGCATCATTTTTATCATGGGCAAAAGCAACTTTTCTATTGAATATGGTTGGATTAACATTAAAGTTTTGTTTACCGAAGCACATGAAAGATTCGGATACATTACGGTATATAAGAGGAAATGGATGAAAGTGCATTTTTAGTAGTATTAACCATTTTAAATACCTTCCTATATTGTTTGATGAATGCTAATATTTTCGATTTGACTTTCTATTTGTCTTTGTGCCTTGTCTATAATAATGAATTTCTGTTTATATATACAATGGAGGACATAATTATAAGACACCTATCTAATTTGACAAATAGTGAAAGAAAAGATTCAGAGCTTAAAAATGTTTTATCAAATACGTCAAAAACATAAATTTATTCTGTTATCATATATAATTATTCTATAAATGATATTTTCATACAATTTAATGAAAAAACTTAAAAACATAATGGGCAAAATTATAAGACACCAACCGTTTTTTCCAAATACAGTGGTCAACATAATTAGCTGACACTAATGGTCTAAAAGGAAATCCTCTAACATGGTTATTCAATATTTGGTGGAGCTGCCATTGTTTTTTATAACATGAAAAATGCGATTCGGCATCGAATCTATCAATTCTAACAAAATATCGTAAGACAGTTCTTCCCAAGCACATTTTATAGCATTCTTTAGGTCTTCGACACATATAAACTGCCTCCCATTTCGGTAAACCGCACGAGCTAAGATCCCCCACAAGTTTTCGATGGGATTTAAGTCTGGGGAGCGAGAAGGCCATGGAAGAACATTGATACTTCGCTCTGAATGCCACTTTTTTGTTTCATGTGATGCATGAATCGGCGCCTTATCGTGCTGGAAAGTGTAGTTTTCGCCACAAAGAAGTTCACCGTATATGGCTAGTTGATCTTTAAGAAAATTATTATACTTTTCGGAATTCATTCTTGAATGCACAAAAACAATATCCGTTTTCCCTTGAACCGAAAAACCAGCCCAAACCATTACTGAGCCTCCACCCATTTGTCGGCTCATTAGTACATGAGGAGACTTCCGTAAATCATGCCAATAATATTAAAAACCCGTCAGGACCATCCAGGTTAAACTTTTTTTCATCTGAAAATAACACAGTGTACCATTTGGAGGTCCAGGACATAGTTTGTTTAGCGAAGTTTAGACGCTCCATTTCGTGCCGGCTTAGAAGCGGTGGTTTTTTCTTCATTTTTTTATATTTCACATACGAAGCATTATGCAACAACCTGTGAATGGTTCTCCTTGAACAATACAGTTTCAAAGCATCTTTAATGCCTGTAGTGGTCATCTTATTCTATGTAGCGAGCGAAAGCACATGGCGTCTGTCTCTCGAGGACAAGCAAGGAGTACGTCCAGATCTTTTAATCATCGATCCATTAATTCCTTTTTTCAAAATATTTCTAATTGCACATCTAGAGCGTTTAATAACTTTTGAAATATTATTAATTGAAGCACTTGTTTCCATTTAATCTCCAAATTTCGCGAATTTCACTTTCTTTTAATTCTGTACCTCGTGGCATGTTTGTAAATGCGTGAAGTCGGTTATCGTCTGCTTTAGTTAAGTGCTAACATCATAACAGCATGCAGAAAATTTGCATGTTGCACATTATTTTCGAAGAAAAGCAGGTGTTTTAATTAAAATGTTAGGGTGTCTTATAATTTTGTCCATGGCTTTTTTAAAAAATTTTTATTAAACTCTATAAAAATATCATTTCTGTAAAACAATTACGTGTGATAACAGAATAAATTTATGTTTTTGACGTATTTCATAAAACATTTTTAAGCTCTGAATCTTTTCTTTCACTATTTGTCAAATTAGATAGGTGTCTTATAATTATGTCCACCACTGTAATTATCTTGTAAAATTTCAGTAGTTTTGTTAAAGAACGTACTATTGTTTGGTTATATAAAACCTCCACAAAACACATACTAAAAACCTTTTTCATAGAAAGGCATTCTTTTTTTTTTTTTTTGTAATTTTACATATTTTTGAATCGGGCCGGGCCGGGTCGGGCCGGGCCGGGTAAGCTAAGCTTTCGTACGGGCCGGGCCCGGGCCTCGAAATTTCGGCCCGTGCAGACCTCTAGTGAAAATATCCTTATAAATATGAAAAATTCGAACACACCACGGCATATCAAGTATTTAATCAAATACAAGAAAAGTGATACTAGTTTATTTTTTCTAACATTTTTCTGGTATAAAATTAATATTATATATGACATTTGTCGATCCAAAAACCTGATAATCTGGGGACATGATATTGTGTTGCTTCCTATGTACATATTGTACATACTTTGGCCGAATCCGAATGCATACCTCTACAATATACAATATGAAGAGCAATTTGTAGCAATTACAAATAAACACTCAAAGCATAAAAAAAAGTTAATTACCCTGAATGTCATCGTTAAATGTGCAATAATCATCATTATATTTTTCCAATAAACGAAAGGCATTTTGGTTTGCAAAATCTTCGAATTGAATTAGACAAGAACGGCCATACCTAAAATTGAAGGATACTGATTAGAACAAAAATTTTGTTTTATAAGATTTTGCATAAAAATGTAAGTAAACACAGCATTAGTTATATTTCATAACGTATAAAATTACTACACACACCTACAAAAATTATTTTTCGTTGATAAGGTATAATTTAAAAAAGAAGTTTAACCATAGATGCTTCTTTTGGAAATGTTGATAGTTTTCAGTATAATTTAAAAAGTTTCTGACTTCGAGTAGTTCAAAACACCTGCAATTTGGTGAAATATAGACAAATATGTTTTATGGCAAAAATCACAAAAAATAAATAAATAAAAATAAAACTAGCTCGCCATTAAAGGATTAAATTTATTTATTTATTTATTTATTATTAATATTTTATAGTCAAAATCGCATGTACAGCCCTGTCATTTGTATAGTTGAAGTATTTTAATAAAAATTAAATGACATTTTTGATTTGTCCATAAAATAAAACATACAGAATGAAAACAAAAAAAAACTTTATTACTTACAAATTTTACTGCTATGTGTAAAGGTCCACGCAACTAGTATGTTGTTTGTAACCACGACAAAAACCCCTTCTATATTTTCTACACAAATTCACACAGTGAAAATTATTTATTAAAACTAGTTTTTTAAACCTTTTTATTTATAAATTCAACAAGGAGAAAATTTCATAAAAATTGTATATTATATTACTTGAACACGAAAAGCCATTCAAACTTGATAAGTAAAATGCGATTTCTGTCATGTCTTTTAACAACTTTAAGACACATATCAATAAATTTTTAGAGAAAAAAATATGCGTTTCGAAACCGCAATTTAAGAATTTGTGTCTTTCAATATTACGGCTGCAAAAAATTGAAAATTTATTACAATTTTTCACAATAAAGAATCTGAAAAACAAATACAACTACTTTCTGCAAATATTTATAAAAAAAAAAAAAAAAAAAAAGATTATTCCCCCCCCTCCCCCCCAAGATAAGTAAATTTGTATAACTTATATATTTTTTTCCCTTACAATGCTACACACTCACCCCACTCCTCTCTCTCTGTATGTATATATATATATATAAAATAAGCTTTTTTTTTTTTTAAATGTTTCTAATGTTTCAAAAAAAAAAAAAAGTGGAGGGGGGGGGGGGAGAGGAAAAAAATATAGAATTACAAATAAAGCGTTACAAAAATTATTTGACTTCATATGCAAAATAATTATGTAAGGATACGCATACATAAGTAGAAAAAGGGGTCACTAATAAATTTACGCAAACTGAAAGTAGAACAGCAAAATATTTTATCAAAATTCACTTACTTGATTAAATTCAATTGATGTGTTTCTAATAAGAAAAAAAGAAAAAAAATTAACATTTATTGGATTTCTTTTTTTTTTTTTCTTTTTAATACGACATTTATTATTTCTTTCAATCGGATATTTTTCCGGCATTAAAATTTCTATCTATCGCCTTGAATGATTGTGAAAACCTTTTCGTCTCTATCTAAGTACAAAAAGCTAAAAGTTTGTCATTGTATCTGTCCAGATTTTTAGTCTCGATTATTCGATTTTATCAAAAATTGACACACTCATTAATCAGGACAAAATCTATCTAACACCGTATTTTTTAATTCAGTTCGATAATTGGTTCAAAAAATATCAAAAACCCCATTTTAACTTTAAAATTACTAAAAGGGAAAAAAAATGATACAAAAATAATTAAATATGTAAATATTTTTTTAATCCCTCCCCCCCCCCCCTCCCCCCCCCCCCCCAAAAAAAAGAGTGCAAATATTTTTTTTTTTTTTTTTTATAATTAAAATAAAACTGAAAAAAATTTTGCTGAAGAAATAAAATTGAACAGTTTCAGTATAGAACCTTCTAGTGAAATTTGAAATTTTGCATCGAAGTAGCTTGGACGTTTCTCTTTCACATTTGCGATAACCATTTTAATTCATTGCCAAAATGACAACAAATTTTAAAAGCCGCCAAGGGTTTCCTATGCAAAAGCTATAACAAAGAATTTTTAAGAAATAAATATAGTAACCTATGCTAGAGAATGAAACACAGTCACTGCATGCCTTTATATGGAAGAATAGATTTTAAAAAGTCCTGTTGTACTAAATTGAATTGTTTTTATATTTTGTCCAGAATTTTAAATCTAGTACTCAGAAAATCAAAATAGATTTAAAGTTTTTTTTTTTTTTTTTGGGGGGGGGGGGTCTAATTTATTTTATTGCATAAATTTTCCTTTAGGCTTAAATTGTAAAAAAAAAAAAAAAAAAGAAGAAAGAAAAGTTACAAAAATCGTTTCTTTTGTTTTATTAAAAAATTTATTCACATTGAGACACCATTTTATTACAAGGAAAAGTAGCAATACCCTGGATAGAAACAAATTGAAAATATACACAAGTGACTTAAGTCTCATGCTCTTTCAGTTTGCTTTTCTGAAAATTATTGATTTTCCTGTTTATTGTATAAGCAAGTAATGTGCTAAAAGAAAAATAAGTTATCAAATGATTCAATGACGTAGTAGCAATTTACAGTTTCAGAGAATATTTTATTTCACTTCCTATTTCCTTATTGCGAAATGGTAGTACATTAGAAATTAAACACACACACACACGCAAAAAAAAAAAAAAAAAAAAAGAAAAGAAATTAAAGCTTGATGTTTTCATAAATAGGTACTACCGTTTTTCTTGATCTATTTAGAACCGCAGATGAGGAGGGCGGGGGGGGGGGGGGAGATTTTTATATAAAAGGCCTTGTTTTCCGGTCACAGTAAAACAGGATTCTTGGTACGAAAAAAAAAAAAAAAAAAAAAAAAAAAATCATTTTCATAACATCTAGATATTTTTTACTTTTATCATCAGAAAAATAATCTAAAAGTATAAAATTTAAAATTCTATCCTAAATAAAATTTAATTGTAGAAGAAAAGAGCTTTTTTTTTTTTTAATGTTGTGAGACTTTCTGCTTTATTCAAGGAATTCATGGTAACTTTTTTTTTTCTGTCAAAATTTAGTATATTTCTTTTGATTCAAATATACAAAAAGTATTAAAAACTGGTTCTTTACCTTAACATATGAAGTTGTGTTCTTTAGAAACTGTTTCGATATTAATTTCTTAAAATTTCTTTCGCACCTCTTCTCTCAATTTTATTTAGATTTTTTTTTTTTTTTTAACTTGATAGCAAAAGAGAAAACATAAAAAAACCGTTTTCATTTGGCCTATTTAGTCTGAAAGAAATAGTTCTCTGGCGCTTAAAGGCCCGCTTCACTCACCGTCGCCGGCAGCCCAAGCTAATGTTATTCTATGGAAAATTTTCTTTACTTATAATTCATTAACTAATACATATTTTTAAATTCTGTTTTCACATTAAGAAAATTCCCAACTGTTAAATTGACGGACTTTTTTAAAAAAACGTATTTTTTTTTTTTTTTTTTTTTTTTGATATTTTATTTTGAAGCTGTAAAATACAAATTTTCAATATGTGAAATTTTTCATTTTAAAATTTCAAAATAAAATATTTAAAAAAAACACGTTTTTAAAGAAGGTCCATCAATTTAACAGTTGGCAATTTTCTGAATGTGAAAACAGAATTTAAAAATATGTATTAATTAATGAGTTATAAGTAAAGAAAATTTCCCATAGAATAACATTGGCTCAGGATTCCGGCGACGGTAAGTGAAGAAGGCCGTTAAAAGACAGGAGTGCACTTGCATTAGGGCTTTATTTTTTCTTACCAATATTATTACAAAAATGTATTAAGTTTTTAACATATTACATATAGTACACTAGACAAAACTTGATAATAATGAAATAAATTAATAAAATCAACATTTTTGTCGTATGGTCATTCATCTTTATTAATTTTATTTTTTCTTTATTACTTAGCAAATTATTTTAGGAAAAATACACGGAAGCTTACAAATATAAAGATATAATTAGTTTAAAAGAGACAGAAATATTAAAATTAACGATATAGAAAAATAAAGAATTTTGCGATGTTACATTAACATATTATTAAGCTTTAGTATAAATATCTTATTACTATTTTATCCTATATTTGAAACATTTTTCATAATATATATGTAAACATCATTTCTGAGATTTAACTTTCCTGAATTTAACTTGAATTAATCCTGAATTTAACTTTGGAATCACAAAACAATTTAATAAATATCTAACAATATTATGAATACATGTAATACCAAATCAAAAACACTAATATACAAACAACTCTAACGAAACCTTTAATGCAAAACTGAAATAATGACACACAAATTTTTTCTTTATCGCCTCTAATTTTAAGTTAGAATATTTAACAAGTAGGAGAGAGATATGACGTGAAAAAAATTATGGAAACGCAAACTTCGCATATTATTATTTGATGTAAATTAAATGTTTGAATTCACAAAATAGCTTTTGAAGAGCAGATTCCAATTCCAAAGCGTTCAAAAGCTCTCAATTTTTAACAAATTATAGCATTTAATTGTGTCACAGTAACAGCGGTAGACATTTAACACCAATGCGTTCGAAAATACCGACTTAGACACTGTCACAAAAAGCTGAAATATTATATCAATTAACTTCCGGATACATTAATTTTAAAATAAATATATTGCATACCATTTCATTATAATTACCAATAACTTAATTATTGTAACAATTAAAAGAAAAGTTTATAGTAATGTAAACTCGTTCCGTAAAAACTTAACTAAAAATGTGTAGCTATCCCGCAAAAAATTAGGCCACAAAGAAGAAAAATAAACAGAAATATTCACTGAACTATAAAGAAATTGTTTTTTTAATTACACCTTACTATAAGAAAAACTACTGTGGCGTAATTCATGTAACAACTTCCTCATTCTGCATGTAAGATTCATTTCATTTAATAAATGAGGCATAACTCAGTGAAGTAATAAAACTGCGTCACAAACGGAACTCGTTTATGAACACCATGTGTAATATTGGAATCACGGTGAAATCGCAACAAGAACATTATTTTTACATTTAACGAAAGCGGAAGAAAAAAAAAATTTTTTTTTGAAGGTCGCTGATAATGTAGTCGAATAAATGATTATACAGTAAAGCTCCGTTTATACGTCTGTTGTTTATACGTCTTTTACATTTATACGTCCTTTCAGTGAAGTCCCGATTAATTCCTATTCATTTTAATGCCAAATTTATTCGTTTATTCGCCGCTAATATTAGTTATACGTCTTTTCCACTTTACTAAAATTCGCAAAATTTCTCGGCTTGTCATTATTTTTCATTCTAAATAAGACAATTTTTTTCTAAAAAGCGTCTTAAATGGAGGAACACAGGAAAGACCGAAGAATACTGATCAAATAATCCATTGAATTCACAGTAGAATTTTCAATATTCATAGACAATAAGCAAATCAGATGAATATTAAAGATAATGCTATCTGTATGGACATAAGTAGTATGCTTATTATTAAACGTACGTAATATACATAATTAATATTCAAAATGTATTCATATAGTTCTTTAGAAATGTAATGTAATACTCAGTATATGATATATGTAATTAGTACCCAGTCATGCATTAATAGTATGATTTTTCTCACTTTTTATAATAAATCATTTTTTTTAATTATTGTCTTAAAAAAATACAATACGCATTTACTAACTCAAGAAACTTTATTAATTAGTGCTTTCCTATAAATTTTGCTCCTATAAATCGTCAAAACTTGTAGTAATCAAAATGTTATTAAAATTTCGATTATACGTCTTTTCATTACGTAAAAGAACGTATCTTTTCCCCTTGAAAGACGTATAAACGGTGCTTTAAAGTATTATCATTATTAGTGTGTGTGTTTCGGGGGGGGGGGTTGGAATTCTTTTGTTAATGTAGTAAGTAATTAGATCAAAATATTAAGGTAGAACTTATGAAATCAATGCATGGTCAATAAAGAAATCTATGGTCGACCTACATGAACATGAAGTTGTTATCTATAATAATAATATCCTATAACTTAAATAATTATTTTCAAACCCTAAATTAGATACTTTTTCAGAAGATAAAGTTTATATGATATAATATCGCCTTTATTGTTGTAAAAAGAATATACGAGTTAGACAATTTTTAAAAGCTATCAAATTTGATTTATAAGACTTAATTAGGAATAATTTTCAATAAGATTATGGGTTATAAATAAGAAATAATTTGATGACCATAACAATGTAATATTTATCTTTTTTGACCCATCATAACAAAGTTGAAAATTATTTTTGCATCTCTGTTCGTATGCGATCCAACTCTCGTAAATATTCATGAAATTCTTTGAAACTGATGTATGTTATTCAAGTTCATTATATGAAATGTTCCCCATTGAAAATGGAGTAAATATCACTATACTAGTTTGTGTACAGAGACACCCGAAAGAATTCCAAAGCATTGCGTTCTATGAGAGGTAGGTCTGTAAATCATATTTTAATACCTATATTTCCCACCAACCATAATGAAATCGATCTTTATTATTCACATGCATAAAATATGTTTTCTATAGAATATAGTACGGCTAGCATTAAGATTTTCAGGGCCACACAAAAGTATTCATATAGTATATACATGAAGATCTATAACTGGAAATTGCTGGAATTTCATTTTCGTTTTTATTAAGCGTTTTTAAACACTTTTAACAATGCTTAAAAGTGATTGTGATTTGAATTAGTCTATACAATATGTTTGTCTGATTATCCGTCTATCTCTCCGTCAATAGCATCCCTCAGAATTTATTTCAAAATGATATATCTTATTCAAGTTCACTATGGCAGGGTCTCTATTTAAAATTGTATAAATAGCACAACTAGTTTGTGTATATTGCCACCCAAAAGAATGACAATGCATTGCGCTTATGAGAGGAATCTTTATAAATAATATATAAATAATTTTCCACTGCACAATTTATGCTTCATAATGACATGCTTCATCTGCTAAAAAAATATTTCCTGTATAATATGGTATAGATTATAGATATTAAAATATTCCTATATATATTAAGGGCTACAACTGGAAATTTCAAGAATCCCACTTCCGTTTGTTTATGAGTTCAATTAGTCTCCCTCCCTCACGTCTGTCTGTTTTATGATCACGCAGGCTAAGTACGATAAAGATTAAACGATGCACACTTTGAAAAAGGTGAAACTTTTAACACTTGGAAGGTGTTAAAGTTTCTAGACAACAACATAATTTTACGTTTTTGATTTATTTAGAAAACATTTTGTCACAGTTTGGAATGTATTTTAATTTCAAGAAATAATAGGTTTGGGTATAAATTTTAATTAACATTGCATTATCAATTAAAGTAAATTAATATTAATAGTATAAATTATTGGAATCTCTTCCTACATTATAGGTTACCTTTTCACCACAGCTTTCATGAACTCGTCTATCAGTTCGTCATACTTTTCTCCGTTTTTGCGCTTCTGTTTCAAGCCTATGTAAAAAGGATCAGCCAAAAGTTCCTGTGAATAAATTGAAATTTTATTACAACATATTGATTAAAGAAAAAAAAAAAGTTGGCAATTCAAAAAACTATAATGATCAGTATTTGTTTTTTTTTTTTTTTTTTTTTTTTTTTTTACACTCTAAAATATTGCAATCAGCATCTTCAAAACAAAGTTTAGAACTTGAGAAAAAACTTAATATATTTATAGTTATAAATTCTTCGTTTGTACAGTTTATTTAGTTCTGAAGTTATGCATAAAATTTTTAGTTAAGAACGTCATTTCTTTTACATCAAATGTATAATTTTGTTTTATATAAAACTATGAATTGTTAATAGTAAATACTTTTTTTTAGATAGAAACATTACTATTATTATTTTAATATAAAGACCAAATAATTTAAAAATTTCTTCTCACGCGTAATTCATACGTTAAATTTTTGTTCTAAACATAATTTAATTTTGGATCAGAGACCTCCCTTCTCTCTTATATTATACACTGTCTTTTACTACTTGAAATATTTTTATTCCTAGGTACTAAATTTTTATTATTAGATGCTTTTTTAATAAAAATATTCCCATAAACGTTTTTTTTTTTCCTGCACTATGGATAATTATTTTCTCGTGTGTCGACTGGGATATCATATATCCGGTCACCTATAACATGATAATATTCACTTTATTAAATGTTTTACTTTAAAAAAATTATTAAACAAAAAATAATTTAAAAAGTGAAAGAATTTCCATAGTTAAAAAAATGTTATTTTAAGCAGAATTTAATTATGGATAAAAAATGATTGCGTAAGATTTTTATTTTGTAATCAATTATAAATTGTTTATGTCAAAAAGGAAAATACTCTTTCCATTTGGTCTATTTTATCAGAAAGAAGTAGATCTCTTGCTCTAATAAATAATAAAAGTTTTAATTAAAACTGTAAATTATCCTCCACCCAGTAACTGGAATATTTTATTTTTTGTTTAACGATTTTCAACGATTTCCCCTCTTGTTTAATATAATTTTTAATTATCCATTTTAAGTGAAGCTAACTTATATATGTCCCTAATATTTATATTATAAGCATTTGATACCTTTAAAACTTATATTATTATAGATAATTAATTTCAAGATGTTTGAGTTTATCTTCGAAAGAAAGATTACATCAAATTTAAGTGAAACTTATTTTTTTTTTCCATGTATTTTTCCATGTAATAATAATAATTAAAAAAAAAAAAAAACATAAACATTTACATTAATTTTTTTTTTTTTTTTTTTTCCATTTCCGAGAATTATAATGAAAAATGTAAGTAAAATTTTATGTATATGTCACTTTACTTTTGGATACATTTGAAAAGTAAGGATAACTATTTTCTCACAGCTGAAAATAATTTGTCATAAATCTGTGTTTTTATAAAGATAAATATATTTACTATTATATAATAAAGGTAAATAAATAACGAAATACCATATAACAAAAAAGCAAATATATAATCCCTTTTTTTTTTTTTTTTTTTTAGAAAATCACATTAAAACATTATTGCACAAAAAAATAAGCAAGGCAAAATATTTTTAAATCGTCGGCAAGATGAAAATTGATGAATTCTAATAATGTCAAAAATTTGCTTGGCACAAAAATACTAAGTTTAGCAGATAATTATCAGAAATAAAATTCCATATGGATTTTTTTTTTTTTTTAATCTACAACATATTTTTATCAAAGCTCTTACAATTTCTTCACCACTAACAACCAAATCTCCCAAATCTCATGTTATTATTATGAGGAAATTTTAAGATAATTACTTTTACCTAAACTATATTTTTACATAAATAAAATTCGTAGTCATTAAATTTGTCCTTGTTCTTCAAAAATTATTATTATTATTATTATTGTTAATATTTCATTTTGAAACTATAAAAAGGGGGGGGGGGATGCATTCAGTTCATTTTCGTACTTCAGAATAAAATATGAAAATAATTAAAATATTTTTTTGGAAAAAAAAAAAAATGAATTTAACACTTGAGAAACTTTAGAATGTGAAAACAGGAAAAAAAAAAAAAAGTCATGAGTAATTCTCATAATAAATTTCACAATGTAGCATGAGATTTAGTTACCAGAGATAATAGGTCAAGTTTTCTTTTAAACTAAGAATATGTATCATTTAAAAACTTCACATTGAACTTTTTATATTGCCACACTTTTTTTTTTTTTTCCTTTTCAATAGTTATCCTCGATAGTAATTTTTCGCATAATGCTAAGGCATTGCGATTTAAAACTAGTATGTTGTGGCCACCACAAGACTTTCTTCTATATTTACCTATACATATTCAATGAGTAACAATATTTAAAAAAAAAAAAAAAAGTACGATTTTTTTTTTTTTTTTTTTTTTTTTTTTTTTTGTTAAACGTGAAAAAAATCGATAACTTTGTTTTAAATTATCACAGATTTATAGTTCAACCATTCGTTTTAAAGGTATTGACGAGACCTTTCGAAAGATACCCATCTTGAAAATTTATCCCCCCCGGGGGGGGGGGGGGGGGTACTTCAAAATTTACCAGCGATGCCCCCCATGCAGAAAATTTTTTTCCTAGTTACATACTACTATTATCAATAATTCATATTAATTTTACAATCACAAGTTTAAAACAACTCTAATTATGCACATTTATACGAATTTTCGTCCTATGCTGCCATGTTAAAAATTTAGATAAAATGCTATCACAGCGCCACCTGTTGAGCTATTGATCCCCAAACATAATCAGCACCAGTTTATGTCGGGGACCAACTAAATACCAAGTTTGGTTAAATTTCGTTAAAAAAAAAAAAAAAAAAAAAAAATTGTTAAAAGTAAAAAAAATCGATAACTTTGGTTTAAATTATCACAGATTTATCGTTCAACCATTCGTTTTAAAGGTATTGACCAGATCTTTCGAAAGATACCCATCTTGAAACTTTGCCCCCCCGGGTGGGAACTTCCCCCCCCCCGGTGGGGGGGCAACCGATGCCCCCAGATGCACAAAAATTTTTTCCAAGTTAACTATTACTATTATCAACGAGACCTTTCGAAAGATACCCATCTTGAAAATTTACTTCCCCGGGGGGGGATTCTCCCCCCCGGGGGGGGGAACCGATGCCCCTCCATGCACAAAATTTTTTTCCTAGCTAACTACTACTATTATCAATAATTCATATTAATTTTACAATCGCAAGTGTAAAATAACTCTCTTTATGCCCATTTATACGGAATTTTGTCCTATGCTGCCATGTTAAAAATTTGCATAAAATGCGATCACAACGCCACCTATTGAGCGATTGATCCCAAAATCTAATCAGCACGAGTTTATGTCAGGGTGCAACTAAATACCAAGTTTGGTTAAATTTCATTCATTGGTTCGTGAGATACAGCGTCCACAAAAAAATGATACAGACAGACAGACAGACAGACAGAATGGGGGGAACCGATGCCCCCACATGCACAAAAATTTTTTCCTAGTTAACTACTACTATTATCAACCTGATCTTTCGAAAGATACCAAATGTGAAAATTTACCCCCCCTGGGGGGGTATTTCCACCCTACGGGGGGGAAGCGATGCCCCCCAATGCAGAAAATTTTTTTCCTAGTTACATACTACTATTATCAATAATTCATATTAATTTTACAATCACAAGTTTAAAACAACTCTAATTATGCACATTTATACGAATTTTTGTCCTATGCTGCCATGTTAAAAATTTAGATAAAATGCTATCACAGCGCCACCTGTTGAGCTATTGATCCCCAAACATAATCAGCACCAGTTTATGTCGGGGACCAACTAAATACCAAGTTTGGTTAAATTTCGTTAAAAAAAAAAAAAAAAATTGTTAAAAGTAAAAAAAATCGATAACTTTGGTTTAAATTATCACAGATTTATCGTTCAACCATTCGTTTTAAAGGTATTGACGAGATCTTTCGAAAGATACCCATCTTGAAACTTTGCCCCCCCCGGGTGGGAACTTCCCCCCCCCCGGTGGGGGGGGAACCGATGCCCCCACATGCACAAAAATTTTTTCCTAGTTAACTACTACTATTATCAACCTGATCTTTCGAAAGATACCAAATGTGAAAATTTACCCCCCCTGGGCGGGTATTTCCCCCCTATGGGGCAGAAAATTTTTTTCCTAGTTACATACTACTATTATCAATAATTCATATTAATTTTACAATCACAAGTTTAAAACAACTCTAATTATGCACATTTATACGAATTTTTGTCCTATGCTGCCATGTTAAAAATTTAGATAAAATGCTATCACAGCGCCACCTGTTGAGCTATTGATCCCCAAACATAATCAGCACCAGTTTATGTCGGGGACCAACTAAATACCAAGTTTGGTTAAATTTCGTTAAAAAAAAAAAAAAAAAAAAATTGCGATATTTTTCTGTTTTTTTTTTTGTTAAAAGTAAAAAAAATCGATAACTTTGGTTTAAATTATCACAGATTTATCGTTCAACCATTCGTTTTAAAGGTATTGACGAGATCTTTCGAAAGATACCCATCTTGAAACTTTGCCCCCCCGGGTGGGAACTTCCCCCCCCGGTGGGGGGGGCAACCGATGCCCCCACATGCACAAAATTTTTTTCCAAGTTAACTATTACTATTATCAACGAGACCTTTCGAAAGATACCCATCTTGAAAATTTACTTCCCCGGGGGGGGAACCGATGCCCCCCCCCCATGCACAAATTTTTTTTCCTAGCTAACTACTACTATTATCAATAATTCATATTAATTTTACAATCACAAGTGTAAAATAACTCTCTTTATGCCCATTTATACGGAATTTTGTCCTATGCTGCCATGTTAAAAATTTGCATAAAATGCGATCACAACGCCACCTATTGAGCGATTGATCCCAAAATCTAATCAGCACCAGTTTATGTCAGGGTGCAACTAAATACCAAGTTTGGTTAAATTTCATTCATTGGTTCGTGAGATACAGCGTCCACAAAAAAATGATACAGACAGACAGACAGACAGACAGAGACATTTTCTAAAAACTATTAATTCGTGTTCTCCATATCCCAAAACATGTAAATCCATGAAAAAGTGGACTTCGAAAATTTTCGCGAATCCAATACTTTCTCTATATTACATATAGAAGAAAGTAAAAAATTTAAATCAATGCTAAGATTTAAAAATCCAATAAAAAGAATCTAAACTGAACTTATCCCCCTTCCCCTCTCCTTTATTTTGCCCCGTATAGTTTTTTCTTGGTAGCAATAAACTTGAATATTTGTTGAAAAGATTTGATAAGATAACCCCCCCCCCCAAAAAAAAAAAAAAAAAAAACTTTCAAGGCCTTTTTTCAAATGTGGAAGTTTAGAAATCGAAAGGTTTAGAGTGTTATTTATTTCAGGTCGAAGCACTGCGAACATCCATGCCTGATTCGGACGCAGTACCTGGCAAAGGAATGCTAGAGCGCTAATTATTCGGCTACTAAAAAATAAAATGAAATTCACATTTAATGAATTAAAAGAAAAAGAAAAAAAGTCCTTCCGGATTATTCGGAAGGGAAGGTTGATTTCTTTTTCCATATCAAGTAGCCGTCATTTTGTTTCAAAATGTCGGCTACAAATTATTAATGGAATTGGTAGAAATATTAATGTAGGCTATGCACATATGGAGTTTTAAGCAAATCTGTTCATAAATACCTTTTTATGTGAATTTAAAATTTTCAAGTGGCCGGCGCTTGGAAACAAGATGGTGGGCCAAGTTAACAAATATATCAAATGCATTTGTGAGATAAGAGTACAAATTTAGTTCGAATCAATTCAGAATCTCAAAAATCATCCTGTTGAAGAATTAAGTGGATCCAAATGGCAGAGAAAGTTGCTCAGTGAACTAATCTAAGATATTGTTGCAAATTTGTTAATAATTCTATTTTTATTTTATTTTATTTATTTATTTGTTTGTTTATTAGTAAATTCTTTCAAAAGAGGCTTAGTAAGTTGATAAAATGTTAATTTTCTGCATTTCTAGTTTGTTTAGAGTTAAAACAGTCTAATTTTCCCTTAAAAACTCATTAAAAAGCTTCAATAAGGCAGGTAATGGATTTGGCACCAAATTTGGCGACTTTTGGCAAGAAAATCCTTACTATCGATGTACCAAAGATGGACGCTATAACGTCATTGGTTAACGAGTTACGTGAAATTTATAAATTTTTCCGGGTTCGATAAATGGGTATAAAATGTGACCGAACGCGCCGAGTCAGTCAGTTGCAGTTGAGTTTCGCCAAACGCTTGCATTGCTTTTTGAAGAAGTTCTGAGCCGCTTTGAATGAGCCTTGCTTTATGTTAATGCTTTGATACAGTTAGCACTGTGAATTTGCTGTTGACATCTGTTATCTAAGCTGTGTTTACTGGTGAAATTGAAGTTTAACCGACCTGTATTCTTCTGGAATTTTCTGTAAATAAACTCCTGAACTTTTGCAAACTTCGCCTTTCATTCTCGGACAACTTACGAACCCCAAGTACGCAACAATATTTGCAAAATAAGTCCACTGTCCAACTTTGGTTCAAATAAACTCAGTATTTCAAACTAATCGCAATAACAAAGCCTCAAGTGGTAGCGTTCAAGTGGATGCAACTTGGAAATAAACTTCTCCACCGAAATCATAGTTGTTTGAATGATAAATCCACTTTTCAACTTTGATTTGAATTGATTAAGGTATTTCAAAAGTTACCGTGATAAAAATTTTCAAGTGGCCGCCACTTGGAAACAATATAGTGGAGCAAGTTGCCCAGCAAACACATCCAAGATATTTGAAGCATAGGTTCACTATCAAACTGTGGTTCGAATCAGTGCAGTGTTTCAAAAGTTATTCTTATAGCAAATTTTCAAGTGGCAGTCTAAGTGGCTGCTACTGGGAAACAAAATGGCAAAACAACTTGCCCAGCGAAATCATCCAATATATTTGTATCATAAATTCATTGTCCAGCTCTAGTTCAAATTAAATCAGTATTTTAAAAATTATCGTCTTAAGAAATTTTCAAGTGGCACCACTTGGGGGAAAAAAGCAGAGTGAGATGCCCAGCGAACTTATCTGAGATATTTGAATGATATATCCGCTACCCAAATTTGATGCGAATTGATTGAGTATTACTAAAGTTACTATATCATAAATTTTCAAGTTGCTGCCACTTGGAAATAAAATTGCGGATCAAGTCACCAAGTGAAGTTATCCAAGATATTTGAACTATAAGTTCACTATCCAACTTTTACTTGAATCAATTTAGTATTTTAAAGTTATGGTGATGAAATATTTTCAAGTGGCAGTGTGATTTCAAGTGGTCTCCACATGAAAACAAAATGGCGGAGCAACGTGATTAGCAAATTCATCCAAAATATTTATAAATTCACTGTCCAAATTTGGTTCGATTTGGAGTATTATTTCAGAAGTTATCGTGATTTTAAATTTTCAAGTGGTAGCCTGATTTCAAGTGGCACCGCTTAACTTAAGATATTCGCCACTTTGTTAAATATGGCGGATAAAGTTCATTAACCCGTTAGTAGTCGCTAGTTGGTCGATTTGCCGCCCATCCTTCAGTTTTACCAGATTTTTTTATTCAATAGCCACCAAAAATTTTTGGAAGTGGCATTTGATATACATAAAACGCGAATAAAATCGATTTAACATCGATCACATCACTTGTTAAAATTATTGGTGACAGTTAAATAAAAAGTTCGCAATCTGTAATAGGTGGCGCTGTCGATAGCGACTACTAACGGGTTAATAAACTTGATTGGGACACTTATATTGTCTATATATACATCGAAATTCAAAGAAATTTGGAATACGCTTTTTATGATGTAAATTTGAAATTTTCAAGTGGTCTCCACTTGAAAACAAAATAGCGGAGTAACTTGGTTAACAAGTTCTTTCAAGATATTTATAAGATAAGTTCACTGTCCAAATTTGGTTCGATTTGAAGTATTATTTCGGAAGTTATTGCGATTTTAAGTTTTCAAGTGGTAACCTGATTTCAAGTGGCCCCACTTAAAATTTCCGCCACTTCGTTAAAATGACAGATAAAGTTCATTAATAAAGTTAATTGAGACCCTTATGTGGTCTATATTTACATCAAAATTCAAGGAAATAAGGCCTTAAATACGCTTTTTACAATGTGGATTTGAAATTTTCAAGTGACCGCCACTTGAAAACAAAAAGTAGGAGAAACTTGGTTAACGAACTCATCCAAGATAATTTCGCTGTCCAAATTTGGTTCGATTTCGAGAATTATTTCGGGAGCTATCGTGATGACAAAATTTTCATTATTTATATATATAGAGAGAGAAAGAGATAGATAGATAGATAGATAGACAAAGTGATTGCAATAGGTCGATTTCTAAAGAAATCAACCTAAAACAAAGTTATAATTTTAGAGAAATAATGTAAAATTTTTCGTAAAGCTGAAAAAAAACTAAAAAAAAATATGAAAATCAAAAAATACCGGTGTGTTCTTTTTTAAACCCTCTGGCATTTTACATTTGTTCCTACGCATGATATTTAAGAGTTAAATTGTATCTACCGGTCGAATTAAAACACATAAAAAGGAACCATTAATACCTGTTGAAATTCATTGTAAACGATATAGAAGTATATACGATGTGTAAGTATAATTTACAAATTATAATAAGTAAAAATGGAACAGACTACATTTACTCTCGAGCTAAATCCTAGGGGCATGAAATTTCTGAAGAATCAGCAATTAAAATTACACCTTACAGTTAGTAAAGATAAAGCTTTGTATTCCCACGCATAAATGTGGAGGATTTATTTTTTCCTGTCCCAGAAAAAAGTCACAGGATTTATTTGAGAAGATCGCATTGCTTCGGGATATGAAACTTTAAATATTTTGAAAATTTCCTTTTATATTCAGTCATTTTTAATGAATTTAATGTTTTTAGAAAATTTACATTTAATACAAAGCATTAAAATTAAGGGGCGATTAAATTTAAATTTTGAAATGATATGTTTAAAAGTTTTACACTTTGTTTTTAAATAGAATTTTAAACCACTCACATTGGAACGTACAATGATACTTCAATTAGAACTAAATAAAAAGCTATGCAGACAAATCATTTATAAAGGCATTTAACACTTGCATTTGATACAACTTTTTTCACAATCGTGCTTTCATAATTACTGCGCGCAGTAGTAAAAATAAACTATACGCACAAGAAAAAAAAATGTAGTAAATTAAAATTAGCTTGCACAGGCTCTGTGCATACAATGTAGCAGAAAATATATCTACTTATTAACTGGACGTCATAGTGGAAAAATATACGGTAGCCTAGAATTCTATGTTCCAAATGACAAAATATACAGGTCGTTAGAAAATTTGCTAGGAAAAGCAGACTCATAATCTTATTCAATGATTTAAAAATAGCGGGGGAGGGGGGCGGGACTGGACTGTATTACATTATTGAATCCTCGTTTCCCTTTGTAATTTTAATAATAAAAATTATTAAAAAAAGAATTTACAAAGGCATATTTTTTAATCTGAAAATACGTCATGACAAGCACTAGATATGGTAAATATAATACTAGCACCATTTAGACTTGCATGACGGCATTCCATATAGAGCAAATATCTCTAAAATGCCTTTTCTTTGGTTAAAGTTACATGGGTTTCATTATAGTTCAGAAAGAAATCAGCTTCAGATATAATTCATATTCATTGAATGAGTAAATGAACGTCCAATTTTTTTTTTTTTTAATTATTATTATTATTTATTATTTTCTTCTTGCATGTTAGAAGATTTTTCAGGTGTGGGTGAGAGAAGGGAAATGAACATCATAGACTGTCATTCTTTATTTTGCCGATCTTATATAAGATCACTTTGAAGATTAAAGGAAAATTTTACATTAATAATTTCCTTATTATACTCACCTCATTATTAGTTCCAACATCCAGTGTAACTGGAAGCAACTGAGGAGGTGGTATTCCTGCCAGAGCGGTGTACAGAGACAGTTTGCCAACTGGAATTCCCATTCCATTAGCACCAAGATCCCCTAGCCCTAAAATGCGTTCTCCATCGGTTACCACAATAGCCTACCGAAGAATAAATAATACATAAATAGTGTACATGCAATGATTAATAAACAAGTAACTTTGTGCAAATTAAATAATAGAATGTATAGGCTTTTCCCCGATTACATAAGTATTTTAACAGATTGTCGTCGGAGTATTTTAATATTTTGAACAGAAAGCCCCACATTTTGGTGTTCCTCTAAAGCATAAATTTTTTTAACTAACAAATTTTATGTATTTGTGTTTAAATAATTTATGTTTTATCTTCAGCAATCAATGAATGCCGCTACATGCTACACGAATACCCACAGAAAACTACAATTCTCGTTTCTCGCCGAAAATGTGTTTACATCAAATGGAACTTTTTTTTTTTCGCTCCAGAAAAATACATTAAGGAAAAATAGCTTTGCAAATAAATGAAGAAACAACGTAAGAGCTGATTTAGTATCAATCAATGTCTCGATTCTTTGTTATTATTTGCTGTTTTGTTTTATCATAGATTAATATTTTATAATTTAAAAAGATGTTTCCTCATCAGACTCGTTGTAAATTTTAATTACATTTTTTTTTTATATGTCGTATTATTATCTTGTAAAATAAATGAAATAAAAATATAAAGTTTTATCGTTCTTTTAATTCAAGCAGTTGTAATTTAGAGATGCGGAAAAAAATATTCCATAACTGCCCACAAATAAAAAGAATTGCACATTTTTTATTTATTTATTTTTATGGAAAGGTCAAACTAAATTAAGCAGGAGCAAAAAAAAAAAAAAAAAAGACCAAAATATTGTCCTGATTACTTTTCTTTCTGGATAAAACTATTTCAACCTTCCTATTTTTAACGTGTGTAGTACATACGGTCAAAGTTATAATTAAAATAATGCAAAAGAATCTCTAATTACTTACGTATTTTAAATGTGATATCACAATTTGTTAACCAAGTGCCCTTTTCCTTTCATACTGTGTCCCACTTTATCACCACCTCCTGTTTTTTTAGAACTGACTGTATAATTAACCTAAATGTATTTTTTTGTTGCTTCATCTTAAAAACCATCCTAATTAGGATGTTTCATGACTGCTAAGATTTAATGTTGAAATAGCAAAAACTAAATGAAAATGTTGTCATGATTATTAAAAGAAGGCCTATATAAAGTTACTTTATGAAAATTCATATATATGCAGTTGTTCTTAAACAGAACATATGATATAGCAATATGAAGATGAATTTTCATTTTGAATTTAATGCTTGAATTTTCAGCTTTGTCTTTCTTTTAATAATGATTTGACAAATCAATAATTCCATGATGAAAAAAATGTTCAGGATTTCTAGATTATACTGATTGTAATATACTGGGCAAATATATGTATCTTTCTGTTTAAAAAAAAAAAAGTTTAATAATACAACGTTAATTTAAGATGAAAACTGCTTAAGAGCATGAATTTCTTAAATGTCTATATAACCAACTATTCTCTTAAATACTATTAAAAAACAAATCCTTTAATCCTAATGTTATTTTTTTAATTAACGATTAATTAACATAATTTAATTTTCTTTGCTTCCTAAGTTTTTATGGAAATACAGGAAATATTATCAAAAAATATATAATTTAGGTTTAGCTGCATAAGCATTTTACGAGAAAACAAGTCACATGCTTTATTAAATAACTTTATAGGAATCAATTAGTATTTAATATATATTTTTTTGTTTGAATCAGGTTTTTTTTTATTTTTATTTATGGAAGTTTCATTTAATAACACTTTGCTATAGTCATTATTTCCAGAATATTCCGTTTTATTTCATTAGACTAACTTTTTTTTCTTTTTATTAAATAGAGATATTTGTCTTAAAAAACAAAAGTTAGAAATACTCATGAATACAAAAATGTGTTTTCTTTCTTTTCCTTTTTATCCCCCCCCTCCCCCAAGAACAGTTTACTGTTAAATCATTTAAAAAGTATTAAACTCAATAGTGAGTTTTTATGTCGAATATGATGTATATTTTGCTCAAAATATCTTTTATTCCCCTTATATCTTTTATTCAAAACTATATAAGTTGAAACACTTTTTTTCCCCCTTTCTGCAAATGGTTATAACACAAATTTTATCCATTTGAATTCACTGGACCAAAAAATCTAGAATAGTACATAATTTAATTGGAGTTAAGTAATCCATTCTTTTGGAGTTAGTAAAAGCAAAAAGAATGATATTTTTCAACTAAAATCCATTCGACAAGCTTATCTATATTTTGAGGGGGGGGGGGGGAATCTCTTATTTGAATGGTTTATTATAATGGAAAACAACCCAAACTTAATCTAGACTTCTTTTTTTTTTAACCAATCAAACTTTTATTAATATAAAACATGTTAATTCATTGAAAAAAGTGCATGAAGCTCTTGGAATTTGTTAATGCAATTGATTGTTTTTTTTCCTCCTTTTTTCTGAATTACGTAAAAAGTAGGAAAACTAGTTAGTATTTAAAAGTAAATCATTATGTAAACATAAAAAGAATCGTTTAAGATTACAACTAAGTAATCGTTCAAAACAGCTAATTAAATTCGCATCTATAGAACTAAAAACAAGTTATTAAAACTCGATTACACACATTTTTTCATAACACTTTTTCTTTCTTCTTGAAAAGTGTTAACTCATACTCATTTATTGAAAACCAATTCAAGGTATTATTTTATTTATTAACTGTGACATTGAATTATTAAATATCATTACGGTTTTACTAATATTTTCCCTCGTATAAAATATACACATAATTCATATAATTGTATATTCCTTCGAAAACACAAGATCATTTTAAAACCTTTAATCTATTTCAGAATTTTAACTTACTATAAAAAATACCTTAAAATTTTTGATTCTATTAAATTTATTTTTACCTTACTATTTCTGAGAATCTATTCATAAGAAGAAAGTAACATAAAAACCCTGAACATTTTTACTTCCTTATACAAAGTATAAGGAAGTATAGTAATCCCGATTTGCGAAATGGATTTTGCATTTCACATTGCTCGAAAACGAATGATCGCTGAATGGTGCCAATTTATACGTGTGGCTGTCATGATGTCCAGTTGTACACCTGCAAGTGTCGTCTTAACATGAGCTCTCGTTTTAGAGATATAAGGGACTTTACACGATTTTTCGTGACGTCTGTATGTATGTGTGTCTCTGTGTGTGTGTGTGAGTATGTCGCATAACTCAAAAACGGTTGGACGTAGAAAGTTGCGAATTGGTACATAGGTTTGTTATAACATCTAGTTGTGCACCTCCCTTTTTGGACCTTGTATGATTTTCCGTTTTGGAGATATTTAGGAAAATTAGGTTCATAATGGCCAAAATGTATCAAAAAACGGTAATAACTCAAAAACGGTTTGGACAAATCTTGCAATTTAACTGACTTCCCGACTAGCTAGACATTTGAAACTTTCAGAAAAGTTCAGAACACGTTGACAATGCATTTTTAAAAATTTTTTAGCCAACTGTTTCTAATACCTGCTGCCTTCAGCAGCGTTTATGTGATTCAACAGAAAATTTATTTAACTAACTTCTCGACTAGCTAGACATTTGAAACTTTCAGACTAGTTCAGAACGCGGTGAAAATGCATTTTTTAAATACTTTTAGCCAACTGTTTAGGGTCCCTGCTGTCTTCGACAGCGTTACCAGTACAAATCTTGCAATCTATTTTTACCTAACTTCCCGACTAGCTAGACATTTAAAACTTCTGGAAAAACTCAGAACACAGTGACAATGCATTTTTTAAATATTTTTAGCCAATTGTTTCAGGTGACTGCTGCCTTCGACAGCGTTTATATGGTTGAACAGAAAATTTATTTAACTAACTTCCCGAATAGCTGGACATTTGAAACTTTCAGAATAGTTCAGAACGAGGTGAAAATGCATTTTTTAAATACTTTTAGGCAATTTTTTCGGGTCCCTGCTGCCTTCGTCAGCGTTACCAGTACAAATCTTGCATTGGTTTTTAACTAACTTTCAGAAAAGCTGAACGGCACACGGTGATAATTTATTTTTTTAAATATTTTTAGCCAACTGTTTCGGGTCCAATGACAATGTTTTTTAACATTATGTATATTTCTAAAAGTGTATAAGGAAGTCATGTGGTGCCCACATCAGATTTTTTTTAAAGCTTTGCGCCAAGATTAAAAGAAATCTGCGATGTTTTTTGTAAGATATTCAATTGTCATCCGACATAAATATTCTTATTTATTACTTTCTTCTATTCGGCTGACAAATATTACTGCTCTGCACGAAAATCGGCCCCATAACACCCTTTTTGTAAATTCTTATGTAAAATGTCCTCCTGAATCTGAATATGACGCCCATTTTGCCCTATCACCCACTGTTTATTTTATGCTCTCCTCCCCCCCCCCCATATTTTAATCACTTTTCCGTAATTTTGTGGCTATAACATTTATTTGTAGGGGAGGAAAGGATTATTTTAACTGTTAAAATATATTCTGAAGGGCTACAGAGTTGGAAAATTCTAAAGCATAGACATTTGCAGAGAGGGGAAAATTTAGGGTGAGATTTACCACTGAAAATATGTATTACATTTATTACATTTTATTAATCAATTATTACTTATAATACATTATATATATATATATATATTAAATTTTAAAATAATTCTTTTTCGTTCTCCAAACCAAATTCATGGCCATAAAATTACCAAAAAGTGATAAAAATTGGGGAGGGGGTGGTATCACGAGAAAACGGTAGGTGATCGGGCGAAATGGGGGTCATATTCGGATTCAGGAGGTTATTTTACTTAAGAATCAGCAAGAATAATATCAAGGCTCGAATTTTTTTTTTTTTTTTTCAGTGCAGTGCAGTGTATTCTTATTTATTACTTTCTTCTGTCCATCCGACATAAATATTCTTATTTATTACTTTCTTCTATTCATCAGATATGAATTCTTTTAATTATTACAAATCTGGATACCTGGTTTTTGATATTTTAAGGAGTTCCTGAACGCATTTTAACCATTTTTGAAATCATGTCTATCTGTAATAAATTTTTGTAGCAGCTCTACATCAAGAACTAATGCACACTACTTTCTGAAATTTTATATTTACTTTCACTTTGACATAAATTAGTGCCTATCAACTTTCGGAGAATATCGCTTAGCAGGTGGCGTTGTTTCGTTTTCATAATTTTTTGATATGGCAACATAGGAAAAAAAATCGCAAAAATTCATAAAATAAAGATCATTTTTAATGAATCATTGATGTGAAATAAAATTTTTGTATATAATAGTAGTTGTTAACTAGAATAAAATTTTCGTGTATACAGAAGCATCACTTACTTCCTTTCATCTTAGACTGGAAGTACCCCTTTTGCCTCCTCAGCGTATAAATTTTTAGTGAGTATTTTTCAAAGGAGCTCGTCAATACCTTAAAAACGAGTGATTGAACTATTTATCTGTGACGATTTAAAACGAAGATTTTTTTTTTTTTTTTAATAATAGTGAAACTAAAAATAATCCATTTCCTAAAAAGTGTAATTGTAATAATTACTTACAAACTTTGAATAAACGCCATAAAATGCAATAAACTCGCAACAATTGTTTCGGCTCGAAAAAACACACGACCCTTCATCAGGCGAATAAAGTAAGCAAGCGTTGCCGCTTTGACTGCAGCACTCGTGTTTACTTTATTCGCCTGATGAAGGGTCGTGTGTTTTTTCGACCCGAAACAATTGTTGCGAGTTTATTGCATTTTATGGTGTTTATTCAAAGTTTGTAAGTAATTATTTTTACAACGCCAGTTTTGTGGTGCTTTTTTATTAAATTTAATTGCAATAAGTAATTGACTTTCTTTCGACATTTAGGAAATTTGTAGAGGAAAATATAGAAGAAAGTTCTATCCTATCCCTAACACTAGATTTTATACTGATCTGTTATATTTGCGAATATCTAATTTTACATCTTACGATCACGAAACACAATAATGAATTGACAAGATAAAAGGAAAAAAAAAATTACTACCTTAACATTATCTTCGGGCCAGTTGCCAAGGATGTCATAAATGTGTCCCATATCATTAATCGTGATGAAAATTCCTCTGCGAAAAAAAGAAATACTTCTAAGAAAGCAAGAAACTGAATAAACATTTTCACGAATGTTTACAATTTCACATTTATTAATAAACAATGTACACACACACACACACACAGTATTCGATGTAGAAAAAATAGAGTTAAATATTCAAAAAATATGTAAACAGATTTGTTAAAATTTTATTTAAGATTTATTTTGTTTAAATTTCAATTTTAGAAAGATAATCTAAGATAATTACTAAAACTTAAATTTTCTGTGTAAAAAATTTAAAAAAAATCTCTGAAATCACTTCCCCATTTCATCTATATATATCTATATCTATATATATATATATATATAAGCGTACATTCTCCATCAATCTTTCTATTTGTCTCCTACAGGCAGCGAGCATTTCGACTTTTTATACAGTACATTTTGTTATTTAAAAATTCATTTGAAAAGAAATATATGTTATGTTCAAATTTTAAACAAACTTCTTTTTTTTCCCGAATAAGATGTTAAAAAAAAAAAAAAAAAAAAACTTGCTTAATTAATGTATCAATTTAGTTAAACCAAAACATTTTTCTTAAATTTAAAACGCAATTACTAAATTTTAAACTCTGAAGTTTGTGAATTTTCCTTTTCTAGAAGTTTTTTATTAATTAAATGAAATAAATAATTAATTAAAACGCAATATTTTTCTAAGCAATGTTATTTTATTTTAATGTATTTTTTTTTTTTTTTTTTTTTTCGTATTTCTCATCAGTAACAAGAAAAAAAAATGTATGAACTCATTTCACGTCAACATTTTAACAGTGACTTTAGAGTTAACTTTCTAACGATGGATTACATAAATTTTTAATTTTTTTCTTTTTCTCCCAATGGAAAAGTGGATTTAATTTTAGTAAGAGTGAAAAGTAACGACTGCGTAATCATTTCACAATGTTGATAATTTATTATTCAAATTTTGATAAACTATCTTTAATCAAACACTCAAAAACAAAATTACAGATGTTTTTTTTTTTTTTTTTTTTTTTTTTTTTTTTTTTTCCCTCATTACTGTAAAACAAACAGTTAAGTACATCACTCAGTAATAATTTAATCAAATTGTTTTGTATTGTGAACAATGGAGAATTACAAATTTTTTTCAGAGGCACGAACAAGTAAGTAAATTTCATTATCTGTCAAATGGCAGCACAATTCATGTCCACTGAACTACTGACTTCGCGCGTATTGTAATTCTATAATAAAACTATTTTTTCTGCGTCAGTTTTTTTGACCCACAATAATTGACTTCTGTATAATCCATATATGTACACTTGTTTAGATGCATTACTTTTTAATGAATATTTCTCATCAGTAACATTAAGAAAAATGTATAAACTCATTTCACATCAACATTTTAACAGAGACTTCAGAGTTAACTTTCTAACTATGTATTATATAAACTTCGACTGTGTAATCATTTTACAATGTTTATAATTTGTTATTAAAATTTTGATAAACTATCTTTAATCAAACACTCAAAAACAATATTACCGATTTTTTCTTCTCTTTTTCAATACTGTAAAACAAACAGTTAGTACATCACTCCGTAATCATTTAATCAAATTGTTTTCTATAATTTATGTGTTGTGAACAATGGAGAATTACAAATTTTTTCATATGCACAAACATGTAAGTGGATTCCATTATCTGTCAAAGGGCAGCACAATCAATGTCCACTGAACTGCTGACTTCATAGTGCTCATGTTAAAAGTAATTCAGGTTAACAGTGTTTGCGTTAACGAGGTTCGACTGTACACATATCGAAGTTAGAAATCTAACTAGATAAATTTTAGCTTTTTGAATATGTAAATAAATAAAGTTTTACTCTGGTTACACTCGGAGAAAAGTTTTGTTGAATTAACAAAAATTTGGTTGGTACAACAAAAACTTTTGTTCAAATGTGTTCCAATAGAAATTTTGTTTAGATTAATATTTTCAGTAAGTTATTTTGTAATTCTAACTTTTTTTTTTTTCTTTACAACAACAAAGAAAGTGTTTTTTAATTAAAAACTGCAGTAAAATTTAACACAAAATTTTGCTTATTTACTCCCAAACGGCACGTGTTGATGTGTCAAGTCAAAAGAAGCGAGAATTATATAGAAACTCCGGGTCGGAAACGTGATCGTGACAGTACAATTGCATCGTGACCGTCACGCAAAGAAAAGATAACAAATGGTGTACAAAGAAGTAATCGAAATACAAAATACAAATATAAAATGTTACAACTCAGGACTCACAATGTGCTCCAGGAATCGCGATGCATGCTTCACATCGGCACTTGTGTCTTTTTGCATGCATACAACTTGACCAGAGCTTATCGCCCACAAGCGGGTTACAGTAGCGTTTCCGACTTCCAGTTCCTATGTAATTCTTATTCCTCATGATCCGGCTTACACACACGTGCCATTTGTACGTGACTTTTTAAACTACCTTTTAAATATATATACACACATCTAGTTAAAAATTTGTCAGCTTTTTTAAAGCAATATTTTTTGTCTTTTCGTAACCAAAATGACTTTTTTCTTGCAGTGAAAGTTCGTTTCAAAACGTCAAAATAGCCTTAAAGGACATAGAGGTTACACAGTGTGTTAACTTTACTTTAAAATAATTTTTTGCCTTATTTCATTGAAGAAAGCATTGATAAAATACTATTGTTTGAATACAAGACTATTCAATCCTGCGAACATGTAGTAGAGTCACTGTATACATTTCATTTAACCCTTTCATTCCCCGTGATGCCAATTGGAATCATAACATTTCAGATTTTCTTTCTTACCATCTAACACTCCCGCTGATTCAAAATGAGCAATATTAAAATCTATATACATTTTTACCACCTAAAAAAATATATTTTAGATGATTTCACTATCCTTGTTTATTATAAGTTATATTAAGTATATTTTACTCTATTCTGATAATAATATCGGAATCAGTTTCCTGTTTTGGGCATTTTAAGTAAATTAACTGTTTGAAATATTTTTTATTTTATTTTTTAATGTTTATAATTTGTATTTTAATGAATTGCAATACGTATTTCATTTAAAATTTTGATGTTTTTACTTATTGAAAAGTTATGATTTTAAATGGCATCAGTGGTTATATTAAACACAAATAAACACCTCTAAGTTGCTTTCTTAGCTATATTAATACGTACTCTGATATTACTCCTATTAAAAAAAAATATTTATACATATTACATTTGAAATAAATTTATGACTAAATATAAGTATTATTGTTTTATGGGTGGAAAAAATTGGGAATGAAAGGGTTAAATAATGCACTATTGCCAGCACTATGATTTAAATTTCTGGGGAAAGCTGTTCTGGTTAAGTCCTTACCTTGGCCTTCGAAATATTCTGCTATATTCTTGACAAGCTTGACCAACTACAGGTGTGTAGACAAAAGGCATTAATTCTTCAGTGTGCTCATTTAAAACCCTATAAAACAAACGCTCATTCGTGTCCTGAAAAAGAAATTACAAAGCGTGTATTTTAGTAAAAGTTGTGTTGGGGATAACTATTCTATAAATGAAATGGAATTTCTTTAAAATAATGCTTTAATTCCATAATTCAAATTATTTAAATGATATTTTAAAGTGGCAAGAAACTACGATGCGCTGTTTGAAATAAATTATGAATTAAATTTTAGGAAAAAAAAAAAAAAAAAAATATATATATATATATATATATATATATATATATATATATATATATATATGCTTGTCACCATCTAGGTAATATTTATAAAGATGAGTTGTAATAAGTTGAAATATGAATGTAAAGCTAGCTTTAAAAAAGACCCTGTAATTGAATTTAATAAAATATTTTTCTAGATAATTTTTAGTTGGAAAAAAAAAAATGGTTCGCAAATTATAAAACGTCAACCCAGGACTAATCTTGAATTGAATGAAATATATTTGGTTAACACTTTTAATGCACAGAATGTTGTTTTACTCACAAACACAAAAAATTTCATGTTTACAAAATTAAAAATACCATTTAAACTAAAAACTTTTTTTTTCTTTCTTTTTTTTTTTTTTTTTTTTTATGTAGCACTAATCTATATAATATTTCTCTAACGTAGTCCAGTTATGATTAAATTTTGTCAAAACGATATGACAGTGATGTAATTAATAAAATACACGAGGATAAATAATATTTAAAAATGGACTATATTTCAGCGCGCGGATTCAGCTCAATGATCTAATAAGAAAAAATGACGCCATTTGTCTGATGACAATATTTTATGGCAAAATTGTATTTTTAAAAGTTGTTTCTTCAGAATATTTGAAAGTGTCATTTTAACGCTAGCAATACATTAAAGATATATACAGAATTTATTATTATCATTAATTGACTGAGAAACGCAATCATAAAAAGTATAAACAAAATATAGGAATTAGTTTTTTTTTTTTTTTTTTTTTTAACAAAAAACTATGCCAAAATAAAAAGTCATCGCCAACATGGCCACAAAAAACTAAAGGTCGTCATGGGAGTCCTATACAAAAAACTGTACTTCCTGCGGAAGTATGAAAACTGGGTCGTCAACGATGAATTTTATTTTGAAATCTTTCTTTGAATGATTTTGGTTTCACTATTGCACAATATTAATTTGGTTCTAATAATAAGCAAGCTTCTGGGAAATTAAAAATGTAATTAGAGGGTGAAATTGATATAAAATGTATGAGTTTAATATTTTAAAGGTAAATAAGTAAAGACATTGCAAAAATTTTGCACGGGCTTGTTAGTTTTTAATATATTTTTTTAACAGAAATATTTTTACTTTCCGAACACTATAGTGAGGAAAGTATTGTAATCATGTCAAAAATCCGAATTCGAGATTTTGATGTTTCTATACGTTTTGAGGTCCCCTGAGTCCGTTTACAATATTTTTACGATGATGTATGTATGTGTGTGTGTATGTGTGTATGTATGTGTGTATGTCTGTGGGTGAACACGCTAGCGTCTAAACGCTTCGTTCGATTAATTTGAAAGTTGGTACGCATATTGTAAGTCACCATAGTACAAACCCTATAGATTTTGGTGAATCTAGCACTTATAGTTTTTTTACAGGGACACAAAGAAAAATTCTTTATCATTATGGCCTATGGGAGCAAAATCTTAAAAGTGCGATAGCATCTAAACGCCTTATTCAATTGAGCAAAAATTTTATACACATATTATAGATCACAAATACTCAATCTGTATAGATTTTGGAGAATCTAGCACTTATAGTTTTTTTACAGGGACACAAAGAAAAATTCTTTATCATTATGCCTATGGGGCCAAATTTTTAAAAATGTGATAGTGTCTAAACGCCTTATTAAAAAATTGTACACATGTTATAGATCACAGTTGAACTAACTGTATAGATTTTGGTGAATCTAGCACTTACAGTTTTTTTACTGTAAGAACTGACACAAAGAAAAATTCTTTATCATTATGGCCTATGGGACTAAATTTTTAAAAGTACGATAGCATCTAAACGCCTTATTGAATTCAGCTGAAAATTTATATGAGTATTATAAATCACTGTTGCACTAACTATAAGCATTTTGGTGAATCTAACATTTATAGGTTTTTACAGGGACACAACGAAAATTTCTTTGTCATTATGATCTATGGGCTCAAAGTTCAGTAGCGTTAAATGAAACAACGTGTAATAGATGGAGAAAAATACTCAAACACTCTATTATGGTTTTCTCTCTTTTGTTTGTTTAACAACTACTCTTTCTTTACTTTATCTACAAAACTGTTAATTACTCAATGTTCGGAAAGTCGAGTGGAGTCACTCCAGATTTTTTTACTTGTAATAGCAATTGGTAGCAAAAATGAACCAGCATGTAATGACCCAGGAAAAACTTGAATATGTGGTATGTTTTTCATATTACTATGCTCTAAAGAGTTAAAGAGTACAATTTAATACTTTCTACCTACCAAATTTCATAGATTATTGATTTCTCTTTCCTTTTGAGGCACAAAATAATTATGATCATTCAATATCGACAGCCACCAGAAATTACAATCAAAGTTAGAAGAAAAGAAATAAATGGTTTTTTTACACTGCTAAGTTTTAAAGGCAAAATTTTATAGAAAAAAAAAAAAAAATTCCCAGGATGAAGCTTACCAGTTGGGAATGAAAAATAAGTAGTATGCATTATAACCACCGTATTTCACACAATTAAGGGATTTTTACACTTAAAAATGTGTTAAATCAAATCAAAAATGAATCTCTTCCAATTGATGATATATATATATATATATATATATTTATATTTATATTGTTCTTATTAAAATCCCCCCCCCCCCCAAAAAAAAAAGAAAAGAAAAGAAAAGAAAGAAAGAAAAAGAAAAATTGGTGTTCAACGCTTGTTTAAACTTTTGGAAAATTATAAATTAATACCCTGAATTAAAATAAAAGTTGTACTAAATTATTAATGTATCAAAAATGTTCAGTGTTATTTCACGATCCATAACATAATTTATAATTTACATATTAAAACGTAATTTTTAAAAATGCTCCAAAATTTTTAACGTAAATTTTATAGAAATCGCTTGAGATGAAGTATTTAAAAATATTCAAATTTGAGGAGGGGAGAAAAAGGAAATTTTTAATTTATTATCCGTTAAAAGTAATGAAAATATTTAATTATTTAAATTCATTTTATAGAATGCAGTTTGACAATATTTTAAATTAAATAACTTGTTAATATATAAATTCTAAATATAAATTGTCTTACGGATAGTTAAATAACACAAAAAGATTTGCGTATTGATAGTTTTCTTCCTTGTTAATTTTAAGTAATAAAGAGTAATTTTATAGATTTTTCAAAAGTTGAAATAAACCTTAAACATTGCACAATTCGGGTACTTTTTAATAAAAATTAAAAAAACTTACCAAATAAAACAGACCAGTTTTTCACTTATAATAAAACATTCTAAAAAATGTATAAAAACGCCTTTAAAATCTGCAACTTACGTCTGAATTTAGCGATTTCTTTAATGTGAGCTCATAATCATTATTTTTAGCCAATTTTTAACTTTTGTCGAAATCTGGTAAAAAAAATCGTCATTAAAAAAAAAAAAAACTGTGTTATACTACAGTTCAAAAAAATACATAACTTATCAAACATGAATTGGAACTTGTAAAATTACCAGCTTGAAAAAATTTAAAAAATCATATTTTAATTATTTTAAAGAAATCACTATAAAATCTCCAATTTTAAATCGTATTTAGAGCTTTTGGAATTGTGAATTTAAAATCACTATTTATAGCTAATTACAGAAACATTATGCATCAATATTATTAGTATTTGATGTTTTAAAACCATTGGCAAATCAGACTTTGAAGCAGTTTATGATAGCTTAAATTATGATAGATTTTGATTTTTATGTAGGATTGCTCAGTTATCAAAAGATTCTTAACCATTTCAAATTCTGTTTAATATAATATCTTGAATTATAACGGTTTTACACTTTGAATTCTTAGGGTAACTTTTTTAAATGATGACTTGATTTGAAACATTTATTTTAAATCAGATACAAATGACTACATACATTTACAAGTTTTATTAAGGAGAAATGTTTTGATGAGCAACTAGTTATCCAGAAAAATCAGTTATCTAAAATCATTTCGTCCTAAATATTCTGGACATTTGATTCCCTACCGTAAATCTAACATTTCTTTACCTACGCTCTACAACAAATTTGTAATTTAATGATTTTTTGCAGCTGTCGTTTTGACTCCAGTAGTATTGTGTTAGTTAATCCCACTGACATGCATTCCGTGACATGTAAAACATTTTATTGTTTAATCTGTCAAATGGTAACACCATTAATCATTTTCTGTTCAACATATATATGTATATAAGGCCATTTTATGAGCACAGTTTATCTTATATAAATTTAAATATTCATTATTAAAAAATCTGATAAAGAGTGCGAATTTAATGCATTTCAAAAATCAAGTAACAAAAATTGCATAGTTATTACTTCCTGAACATGCATATGCAAGGAAAGTATTGTAATCATGAAAAAAATTCGACTTTGAGACTTTAGTGTATCTACACGTTTTTTGGTTCCCTCCTCTCCCCCGAGTCCATTTTTGCTATTTTTACGATTATGTATGCGTGTATGTAAGTGAGCGAACACGATAACGTCTAGAAGCTTTGTTCGAATGAGCTGAAAGTTGGTACGCATGTCATTAAAGTTAACCGTTAGCACGAATTGTATAAATTTTGGTGAATCTAATACTTATAGTCCTCTCTATATAATATGTGCAACATAATCAGATAAATTTCAGTAATTATATCGCGGACCGTAAAATATTACATGGCGGGCCACATGCAGTCTGAAGTTTGCTGGTTAGCCACCCTTGTTCTAGAGAATTGCCAAGTGTTGATGGCAAACGTTGTTATCAGTGTGAAAAAATAATAATCAATACAATACTTGCTACAAAATGTATATTGTTTTGAAATTATACTCATTATGTCCTGAAAACATACTCATTAAAGTACACCAATCACCAACAGCATAACTACCAAGTGTTCAGTTTACTCGGAAACATTTGGTATCATATTTATTAAAAGAAATAATTTATCAGGCACACATAAAAACAAACAAGCGGTAAAACAAATACAAAGAACGAAAATTAAATTTACGCACTTGACAAGGTTAATAAATATCTATTAGATATTTTTGACCAGAGTCTTCAAAAACTATTGGGACAAGCTAAATTGGTATAATTTAACCAACGTGTTATTTTCATCGTTGTCATTGTTGTTTTCTAAACAAATGATTTTGTGACAAACATTAAACTCCCTACTAGAATATCTGTTTTTTTTTTCCTGATATCATTATATTAGATTTTTTACAACATATAGCCATTTTTTATCATATCTTTTAACCCGTTAGTAGTCGCTATAGAACAGCGCCACCTGTTACAGATTGGGCACTTTTTATTTAACTCACACCAATAATTTTAAGAAGTAATGTGATCGACGTCTCTTCGATTTTATTCACGTTTTATGTATATCGAATGCCACTTCTAAAAATTTTTGGTGGCTATTGAATAAAAAAATCTGGCAACACTGACGGATGGGCAGAAAATCGACCAACTAGCGACTACTAACGGGTTAAAGAAAATTCACTCTTGTCTTGTCACCTCTCGTTTGACGTAGACATTAACATCCCAATTACAGATGTAGTCTAAAGAACCTTTCTTTCTTTCTTTCTTAATGTGCAAATTTTCTTTCTCTCTGACTCTGCTTCGTTAAATTTTTCAACACTTAATTATCATTTTCATTCGTCGAAGAAATGCCCCCCCCCCCCCTCAGATTTGCTTTATCATAAATAAAAAATTACTTATTAATAATAGACACAAATTTGTTATTCAATATGAAATTAGCTTTTAGAAAGTTGTCGTGTAATTGAGTTGAATTTCATTTTTGTTTGTTTTGAAGCATTGCAGAACAATTTGTTAAGGAGATAGTTGAACTTTTTTTTTTTTTGTAAATAGTTTAAATTACCAAATGAATAATGTACGCTGAGACATTGAATTATAGTTATATATTTAGGACCTAAACTATGCGCGTGCCATTAAAATGTAACTGTAAAATATTAAAATGTATAAACAATGTATTAACAATGTATCTGCAATATGTCATAACTAGTAAATGTGTGTATAGAAATATTAAAATCTATATGTGTAAAATTATTAAAATAGGTGTGCATCAGTATATATTAAATTATGTTTTAATATCAATGTCTACTGAGTGTGTAAGGCGATCTTCTGTGTTGTATGTTTCTGCTATATTGACTAAGTTAACTAATGGCGTCATTTGGCGATGCCACGTTTACAGCAGTTGATCGGGGAAGCATGCAAGGCAATTGTCCAATAGTACTAGTTGCACTTATATATATATCGGGAATTTAAAATAGTACCTTCTGAAGTCTAAAAAATATAACCAAGTTAACCTTTTACACACCGCATTCAGATCCGGGTGTAATTTAAATTAGTTTTTTACATATTTTACCTTCTAATGCTTTAGTTTAAAGAACTCTATCATTAAAATGTGTAAATAAATATTATATATACAATTTAAGATTATTATATTTAAAATTATTAATTTAAAATTATTATATTTTAACAATGTAAGCTATTTGAAACATGCCAGCCCATTTTTTTTTTAGAAGCATTTGCTTATTTTTCTAAATTATGTGAACTTTTAAACTGTGGGGTAAAAGGGAAAATGGTAAAATAGGTCATTTTTATAATTGTCCGTACAATGTTCCCCTTTTATGATTAAACTGTAATTTCTATTTCAAAAAATCAAGTCATCTTTCTATTATATCTGATAATTTTTTCAAGTCAGTATTCCTGATATTTAATTTTTATGAATTTTTAATTCCATGTACCACTTATAGAACATTGACGTGTAGAAGGTTAAAATGTTATTAATATATTTAAAAAATAAAATAAAAAATACAATTACTCATTCGTTTTAACTTGAAAAACTTTCACGAAGAGGACTTGTTGCTCTTAATCAGCATTCAAAATTTCACCTGGCAATTGAGAATTTCACAATTAACACTCACATGTTCTTTTCGTGATAAGATTTTAAACATAAATCATCCAAGTTTTTAAATGAACTTCTGAGACATCTGACCACCTTGTGCATTTAAAATTTGTTTATTCTGAAATAATAATCATTAGTAAAAACCTACGAATCACTTGCAATATTTTTTCAATGATATATAACTCTACTGTTGCTATTCATTGTAATATCTATGCTGAGAAACAATTAATTGACATCCTTTCTCCTAGAACTCTTTTCAAGGACTACTAGACCTATTAATAGATAACATCATCGTTAATAACTAATGTAGATTGAAAACTTCTCGTTTTACTTCACCGAAGAGGCTGTCGTAACAGTAATAATTTTCAACATATGCACAATAGGATAAAGCGAGTGTGGAAAAAGACATGTTTAATATTGAAGGACTCCTATTAAGAAAACTATTAATAACAATTCTGTCAAAGTCGGCCTCTTTTCTACAAACACTTGTATTTATTTGCCGTTATTAACTTTTCACTTTCTTGACCTGCCAAAGGTAGTCATAGGGAAATATATAAAATGTTTCACAACATTGTTTTAATAACATTGACCTGATAAACGAAAGAACACGTACTGTTAACTTCGTAAAAAAAAATGAAATGATAAACAATGCACGAAAGTAATTTTTATATAAAATTAAGCCTTTTTTTTTTTTTTTTTTTTTTTTTAAATTCGTGGCTCTAAATATTACATATAAGACGATATTATTTATTAATTCATATGGTTTAACTCTATATTAACCCGTTAGCGCCCGAATTAATTTTGCAAAATATTATTAGCTGATTACTTTACTTCTAAATTAATATAGACAACTGACAGTAAAATATATTAACTTAAGCAATTCTTCTGATAGTTTTAAATTTAAAGCCTATCCTCATTTATTGACGTTTAGTGTTCTAGCGAGAAAACTTCGAGGTAGAAAAACTTTGAGATAACAGATTAATTTCCTATCATATGTTGACAAAGATCTCGAAAATAAAGTATTATAATATATATTATTATTAAACTAAGTTAGTATACCTGCGCAAAAAGCAAATATATGTGCGACGAATGAAAATTCATAAAATGACTATCCAAATTATGAAATAGTAATTAATATAGGCACATAAAACTTTCAGGGATCATTTAGAGTGACGCTATAAACTGTCACTAAAAAGAAGAAATCATTCCAAGAAACCACAAAAAACATACGTGCTATTTTATTAGCTGTCCTCAAATGAAGACACTAGGCGCTAACGAATTAACTTAAAAAAAGAAGAAAAAAAGCCGTGTCTCACTGCCATAGGTCTTCAAAAAAGGCACATAAATAATTTTTAAACAAAAATTGTCATTTATGTACTTTTCTAATGTCATATTCCAGTACATTTAGACACAAACTTATTTATTAAGAATAAGGGGTAGTAGGGGTAAGGTAGATTAAAAAAAATATTTGTATAAAATTTGCACGATACTTAAATTGTTTTAGGGCTCACAGAAATATACACAGTTTTAACATTTACAGAGTTCCTACGTCCACGCCTTTTTATAAACACTCCCCCACTAGTATAATCTTGAAATAAATTTTTTCTTAAATGTACACGTACAGTTAACCTACATTTAAGAAGAAATTTATTTTAAGATAATAATGGTGGATGAGTGTTTATAAAAATACGGATGTGAGAACACTGATTTATGAGAAAATAACAGACGATTCTGTGTAGATTATAATTAACGAATAACATGTATATATATCTTTAAAAACAAATAAATTTGCTCTATTTTATTTGAATGTATAATCCTTCACAACCACCATATACTTATTTTTTTAAACAATAGTTTCTTTTTCATTTTTGAAGTTTACGCTTGTGGTGTCAGATTTCACTTTATGTGTCACATTTTCACATAAATCTAAAGTATCATTGTGCATTTAAAAAAGTAACATGGCAGTCTCGTTATTATTAATTTATGTCACAATTTCATGACCATAATAATCTTCTATAAACTTATGAATGACTGATTTCCAAAGACAAAAAATAAAATACAAAAGCACAATGTATTGTTGCTACAAAGAAAAAAATCTTCGATATTAAATATTTATAAGCATGTTTACAATGACTGCAAGCAGGGAAAAAAAAAAAAATCTTGTTACTGGTTTATTTTCTTTTTAATCTTTTAGTAAGTACTCTTTTCAATCTTCCTGATACTGCCGGCTAAGGAAAAAAAGAAGAAAAAAAAAATCTTATTTTGAACGGGAACAAACAAAGAATATTTTAGAACTTAGGAAAATAATTTTAAAAATATCTTAGAAAAAAGTATTTTCAAAAGCGATCTTTTTACAGAAGTTAAATAACATATTATAATAATAATGGCTTGTTTATAGTGTTACAGTACCTTTTACAGTACTGTTATTTTAAAGTTAGAAAAATAGTGAGATTAAAAATGTGAAAAAAATTATACGAGCAGTGAGCCGTGTTTTTTTTTTTTTTTTTTTCTCTAACAAAATTAATGCGAAATATAACTAATTTGCATAGCCATCGTATATATTACTTTACTTAAATTTATTTTGACAACATAGTAGAGATGGGCGTTATTTCACGTAACATAATAAATAATATTATTATTGCATTGTAGCCTATTAGCACTGTAATATATTACAAAAAATATCCTATTAAAAAAATAATATTTTCAACTTTATCTCTGCACGCGAAATAGACAAGAAATAAAACTGATATAATATACCATTATACAAGTAAAAAGCTTGAATTACTTCTTTTATATAATTACTTTTTTATTTTATTTTATTTTATTTACAATACAAAAACAAAATTATGAACGCCGGCTAAAGATTCGCATCGATTTTGTGAAATTTCACCCTACCACCCCTTGGACAGGGGGCAAAAAACATGTATCATGCGTAATTCTGCTCTTATCTTAGGAAGGAGATTTTGGACATATGGGTCGGTTATGTGTATCTAATAGAGATGGGCGTTATTTCACGTAACATAATAAATAATATTATTATTGCATTGTAGCCTATTAGCACTGTAATATCCCAGGTAACACATTACGTTGTTATAGCGTTGAAAATAAGTCTGAACAGTGAGAAATTGGTTATAACAACGCTATAACAACGTTAAACAACGTTATGTGCTACCTGGGATATTACAACAAATATCCTATTAAAAAAATAATATTTTCAACTTTATCTCTGCACGCGAAATAGACAAGAAATAAAACTGATATAATATACCATTATACAAGTAAAAAGCTTGAATTACTTCTTTTACATAATTACTTTTTTATTTTATTTTATTTTATTTACAATACAAAAACAAAATTATGAACGCCGGCTAAAAATTCGCATCAGACTTTTCGCGCAGATGTTCGAATCAATTCGTTACTTCACGTCTGAAAAAAAAAAATAGGTCTGAAATCTCAGTAAGCAATGCAAACGATTTTATGCAATCTGTTACTCTGTAATATTCTGAATCAATAATATCTTTCCATTTCCAAGTTCATAAAATTATCGTTAAAAAAATAATATAGCTGCAGATGTATTATTTTTTTAACGGTAATTTTGCAATGATAATATTTTCTAGAATGTATTACGGAATATTCCTTGTGAAATATATTAATCAAAATAATTTTAATAAGCAAGATAATTTTAACGTTTAGGACAAATAGCTTCGTGCTCATATTAATTTAGAAATGATTTTATTTGATGTTGATTATTTTTCATGGGATAATAAAATCGTTTGAGTAAAAAACTTTGATATTACGGTTTAACGAAATAGTGTTAATTTATGCAGCTAGCAGAAATAGGTAAGGGGTGATTATTAGATGTTGATTACTATTTAGTCATGAAGGTAAGGAATGACATTACACTTGCTAGGTTTGGATTCGCTCGCGTATTGGGAAACAGATGTTTGATAATTGAAAGGAAGGAGTGTTTGTTTATATTTTAATTGCTTATAGCAGATGGAATTGAAAATGCGTAATGGCATACAGCATTTATTGTGGTTTTATTAAGAATAATTTGAGAAGAAAATTGAATATTTATTTATTTTTACTGTTCAGCTTTTCTTCACTTTTTTTTTTTTTTTTTTTTTTTTTTTTTTTTTAATCTGATTTTTTCTTCTTGAAACTATTTTTTTAGATTTAAAATGAGTAAAGGTGTTAAGAATAGTTAATTATGCTCTTATGTTAAAATTAAGTGTCTGAGAAAATACATCATTTTATGCAATTTTTGTAAGCAAAATCTATATTTTTTAACAAGTGTTTCTAATTTTAGAAACATATTCAAAGTGACTGTTTGCTAAGTATGAGTGAAACACACTAATTTTCTTGTCAATCTGGAAAGTTCAAGTTCTTCGGAAAATCAAAAGAAACAGTCACTCGGTAGTTTAAAATTTGGGATGCCTTAAAGATGTTTCTTAAAAATTTGCTATTATTATTTAATTGTTTTTTAATTACATATATGGCTTATAATATGAGAATTCTTTTTTTTTTTTAAGAGAACGGCTCTCATGTACGTGTTTCTTGATATTATTTGAAATATTCTGTTTTCGTGTTTAAAGGAATTGGTTTAATGAACCTTAAGCTTACTCGATTGGGACAAACGTTTGTGTAAAATTTTGACTCTACTACTATTTCATATCAGCGTTTTTTTATTTTATTTTTTTTTAATTGAAGAAATTCTAGTGTTAAAGAAAGTGAAGATTACTATTCGAAAGCATTGGGACTTAAAAACATGAACGGCATCCACTATGTAGGACACATGTATATATTGTATATCATCCAGAAAGGATTAGAAATACATTAGCCATATGTAAATTAAAAAGTAATAGGTTATAAAAATAATATGTTGCAAAAACCTATTACCAAAGGAAGTATGGAACGAAGTAACCTATTATTAAAAAGTAACTATTTATCCCATCTCTACAACATAGCACTCTGAAATACTGCTACTGAATAATGCTGCGGTAAACTTAAAAAAAAGGGGGGGGGAGAAAAAGCCATAGTATGATTTAAAAATAAAAAAAAATCCAGTCCAAATAATCAATAACAGATTAGTTCATTCGTTAATCAGGATCACGGCTATAAACTAAATCAGTTATATCACTAAAAAAAAAAAGAAAGAAAAAAAAACCTTCATAAATAAGTGGTTTTTCTTTCTCTGTAAAAAAAACTATATTTTTAAATTCTTCTGCAATGGAGGGTTTATTTTTTAATCTATTGCAAATATCAACGTCATTTTAACAGTGCGAAGCTTAGAAGAATTCAGCAAAAAACACACAACTTGATGGTGTGTACTAGATGTGGTGTAATGATTATGGCCGATTAACTACACAAGAGTCAAACCACGAGAAACTCTAAACGACTAGATCGGCGAGCGCAACCTGGTATCGAACCATCTGGGAAAATGTCCTCCATGAGGGTTCTTTTAAGGGAGTTTCCTAAAAAACCACGAGAAACTGTAAACGACTAGATCGGCGAGCGCAACCTGGGATCGAACCTGGCACTTCCGTCTTCCAGCTTCGAAGCAAGATCTCCAGGCTACTGGTGAAACGGTGTGTGCCAAAGTAAGAGATCTTCTCAAACACCTACGAGCAAGAATTTGCCGCAGTCAGAAATTTAACACGGCGCAATCAGCCGGATAATGTTGTCACGGTCAAAACTGTTTAAAGCAACACATCAGACTAAAAACAGCGATGGCGTCACAAAGTGGCAGTTTGTTACTGTCAGAATTTTCATTCATCACGAACCAGCTGGTTTTTAGAAGGTGGCTAGTAAATTAATAATTAAAAAAAAAAAAAAGAAAATCTATTTTAACTATCAAATTATAACAAAAAAAAAAAAAAAAAAATGTAAGGAGAATGTAACACATGATTATCAAATTTGATATTTACTATGCGAAGTTTTAAAAATTTGTCCTCATGAAGAATCTTGTTTTAAATTTAACCCTTGTTTAATAGCAGATCTAAAGAAAGTAACAATTACTCTCAAGCATCCACTTAAAAAGTGATACAGGGAAGAAAAAGAAAAAAGAAAGAAAGAAGAAAAAGAATGTACAGTAGAACCTCGATTATCCGAAGTAATTGGGAGCGAACTCACTTCGGATAATCGAAATTTTCGGATAATCGAGACTTCATCAATAATCATCTAAAATATTTATCAGCAATCGTAGTTTGGAAAGGATGGCTTGCATACAAAAGGAATGTGGGAAAAAAAAAAAAAAAAACTTTAAAAATACATGTTTGTTAAAAGAAAATTTTGGATGATAGTAGAAAGTGAAAAAAAAAAAGTGAAGAAGAAACCGACTTCGGTTAACGGAGAGTTTCGGTTAATCGAGGTGAGTTTCGGTTAATCGAGGTCCGGATAATCGAGGTTCTACTGTATTTTCCTTTTTAGTCACGTTGCTATAATTATCAAGAATGTGCTACATAATACATGATAAGCACACAAAAATTCCTCTTATGAAGTAACTATAAATATAATTCTTTTTTTATATTATTTATTTTTTACGATAAACTTCAACCAAAGATATCAATAGAGAGAGAGGACTGGATGTGGTTGTTGATGCTAACTAATCGCTTGCAATTCAATATTAAGCAAAGGAAAAGGAAAATTTCGGACTAAAGAAGTCTTAAAGGTTCCACTATGATTAACCCACCATAGGTAAATTCCAGACCAAACTTTGGCCCGAAATTTACCTATTCTTACCCCCTTTTCTCATGAAAACTGAGGCATTTTCCAATACTACAATATATATCACAACAACTTATACTGCTGATAATTGTATTAATAATTTTAAAAACAACTAACCTATATCAGTGGGTTTAACTAATTGCTATTTTTTATCTAAATTGATTATAATTTTCCAAAAGAACTCAGAATATATTTTTTAAGAGTAGATAATTAAAATAAATATTTAAATTACACACTTTTCTTTTTCTTTTTTTTTTTTTTTTTTTAACATTAAGTCTGGACATATTTAAGATTTTAATTAGTTTTATTAAAAATTGAATAATATCAAACTGTTTCATTACGAGTGTAAAGCTAGCTTTATAAAAAAAAAAAAATCTGGAGTGACTCCACTCGACTTTCCGAACATTGAGTAATTAACAGTTTTGTAGATAAAGTAAAGAAAGAGGAGTTGTTAAACAAACAAAAGAGAGAAAACCATAATAGAGTGTTTGAGTATTTTTCTCCATCTATTACGCGATGTTTTATTTAACGCTACTGAACTTTGAGTCCATAGATCATAATGATAAAGAATTTTTCGTTGTGTCCCTGTAAAAACCTATAAATGCTAGATTCACCAAAATGCTTATAGTTAGTGCAACAGTGATTTATAATACTCATATAAATTTTCAGCTGAATTCAATAAGGCGTTTAGATGCTATCGTACTTTTAAAAATTTAGTCCCATAGGCCATAATGATAAAGAATTTTTCTTTGTGTCCCTGTAAAAAAACTGTAAGTGCTAGATTCACCAAAATCTATACAGTTAGTTCAACTGTGATCTATAACATGTGTAAAAATTTTTTGCTTAGATTAATAAGGCGTTTAGACGCTATCACACTTTTAAAAATTTGGCCCCATAGGCATAATGATAAAGAATTTTTCTTTGTGTCCCTGTAAAAAAACTATAAGTGCTAGATTCTCCAAAATCTATACAGATTGAGTATTTGTGACCTATAATATGTGTATAAATTTTTTGCTCAATTGAATAAGGCGTTTAGATGCTATCGCACTTTTAAGATTTTGCTCCCATAGGCCATAATGATAAAGAATTTTTCTTTGTGTCCCTGTAAAAAAACTATAAGTGCTAGATTCACCAAAATCTATAGGGTTCGTACTATGGTGACTTACAATATGCGTACCAACTTTCAGGTTAATCGAACAAAGCGTTTAGACGCTAGCGTGTTCACTCACAGACATACACACATACATACACACATACACACACACATACATACATCATCGTAAAAATAGTGAAAACGGACTCAGGGGACCTCAAAACGTATAGAAACATCAAAATATCGAATTCGGATTTTTGACATGATTACAATACTTACCTCACTATAGTGTTCGGAAAGTAAAAAGGGGGGGGGGGGGACATTGAAATCTGTCCATTTGTTTGGCAGCTAAAATGCCAAAGATAAACATACATATAAGCAAAGGCTTCAAGTTTATAAACACCCTTTTTTTTTTACTCGGAGGTTAAAAAATTGGTCTTCTTAATATAATTTACTATGATTATTATATAATCTATATATATAAAAGAAGACTTCCTGAGTGAGGGGGTGATCTATCAACGCCCAGACCAAACCCCTGGACCTAGAAGCATGAAATTTTGTGACAATGTTCTTTCCATGACGTAGGCATCCACTAAGAAGCGATTTTACAAAATTCGCCCCCCAAGGGGGGGAGGGGGGGAAAAACGTGATTTCACAAAATCCTTCATATCTCAAACAAAAAAAACAGATATCCGTAAAATTTTTGCTTTAAAATATAGCTAACACAAATGTCTAAAAACCAATTTCTGGAATTTTCAAAATTCGGTCCCCAAGGGGGGCGGGGGGGCAAAACGTGATTTCACATGCGTAAAAACGTGATTTCGCATAATCCTATATATCTCAAACAAAAAAATAGATATGCGTGAAATTTTTGCTCTAAAATATAGCTAATGCAAATATCTAAAAACCAATTTCTGGAATTTTAGAAATTCAGCCCCGAGGTGGGGCAGCAGGGGGGGGGAGGGGGGGGCAAAAAATAAAAAGAGAGTTAGATCGTTCAAAATTGGTATATAGAGGTTTTCGATACCTGCAAATCGATTTCGGATATTTTCGAATTTATAAAATTATTAGGAGGTGCGGGAAGGGGGGGGGGCGGCAAGGGGGGGCTATGGGGCAAAAACAAATAGAAATACAGTTAGGCCGTTCAAAATTGGTACAGTTAGGTTTTAGATGCCTGCAAGTCGAATGGGGATATTTTCGAAAGTGTAAAGTTATTAGGAGGGCCGGGAAAGGGGGAGGGGAGAGGGGGGGGAGGGGGGCAAAAAAATAAAAATAGAGTTAGATCGTTCAAAACTGGTATATAGATGTTTGCGATACTTACAAATCGATTGCGGATACTTTCGAATTTTTAAAATTATTAGGTGGGGCGGGAAGGGGGGGGCGGGAAGCGGGGGGCTATGGTAAAAAACAAATAGAAATACAGTTAGGCCGTTCAAAATTGGTGCAGTTAGGTTTTAGATGCCTGCAAGTCGAATGGGGATATTTTCGAAAGTGTAAAGTTATTAGGAGGGCCGGGAAAGGGGGAGGGGAGGGGGAGGAGGGGGGCAAAAAAATAAAAATAGAGTTAGATCGCTCAAAATTGGTATATAGATGTTTTCGATACTTACAAATCGATTGCGGATACTTTCGAATTTTTAAAATTATTAGGTGGGACGGGAAGGGGGGGCGGGAAGGGGGGGCGGGAAGGGGGGGGCTATGGTAAAAAACAAATAGAAATACAGTTAGGCCGTTCAAAATCGGTACAGATAGGTTTTAGAGGCCTGCAAGTCGAATGGGGATTTTTTTGAAAGTATAAAGTTATTAGGAGGGCCGGGAAGGGGGGGGACAGAGGGGCAAAAAAAAAAAGAAAATAGAGTTAGATCATTCAAAATTGGTACGTAGAGGTTTCCAATACCTACAATTCGATTGCGGATATTTTCGAATTTTTAAAATTATTGGGAGGGCGGGAAGGGGGGGGGGAGTAGAGCGGTAAAAAAATAAAAATAGAGATATATCGTTCAAAACTGGTGCATAGATGTTTTTGATACTTACAAATCGATTGCGGATATTTCAAATTTGTAAAATTATTAGGATAGACAGGAGGGGGGGGGGGGGGAGAAGTGGGAAAATAATAGAAATAAGAGTTAGAGCATTTTGGGAATTTTTTCCTAAGGCAGTGAGAACCCGGTGCGACATTTTTCCTACTCAGATTTTGTTTCTCTTTTTTTTTCATGTGATAAAAATTAATGCAATTTTGAGAATTCATTATAGTGATTCATTTAAAAATAGGGACCAGCGAAGCGGGCGTTGCCTGCTAGTATACATATATGCATAAAGGATTAAAAAGATTGAAAATTATACGTCCAATACTAAATTATTAAAATAATAAAGTTTAAACAAAAATTACATATAATATATGTATAATAGTGCATGTAATGTATTTTTTCATTATAACGGCCCATAACTTCATAGAAATATTCATATTTATATTTAAATAACGGAAAATATTCAAACTGAAGGATAAAATGCAATATAAACTCAACTCAAACTCCACTAAACTGAAACTGATTAATGAGCTTATACTATCGGTAACGAATGGAAGAAGATTTAATGTGTTTTCCTTTCACTTACAAAGTCACCAAGCTGTTCACAATTAAAATTACTTATCAAAATGAGTGCAGTCATATTTAGCAGAACTAATTTGACTAACTCACGTAGAGTTTATATTCTCACATCTGAGATATTAGAGTCAAGAAACTTACAAAACTCAAAAGCAGTTTGAATTTCAGCGCTCGTCTGCTGAAACAAAAGTACACTTTTCAAATTTTGACGGAATATATGGTGTTTATGAGCAAGCACATCAGGTTTAGAAGTATAAATTAATTGCATTATAAATGAATCTCTAACTTACTTGAAGCTCTCGAAGGAACATGTACCGACTGAGGTCATCCCCATATCGGTTCAAATTATCTAAAACAGCTTCCACTTGTAAACTCACAGAACGAACAGCAGCTGGTAGCAAACCACGAATTCCTAGATTTTCACGTTCATCTAACGAATGCGACAGACCCTAAAATTAAGAGGGAAAAAAATGAAAGTTATGACCTAAATATAATTTAATTTTGTACAAGAAAATTACTTTTAAAACACTTTCTAACAAAGTTTTAAAATGCTATGACTTCGATTTGTCTATCTGTCCACGGTCTAACTTCTGTAAATATTTTTAATACGCCTCGAAACTAACACATGTTATTCAAGTTCACTATGGCATATTCTATATTTAAAATGATATAAATATCTCGATTATTTTCTATATAGGGACATACATAAGAATTTTCAAGCATTGTGTTATATGAGAGCATGCTTGCCAACTAACCCGGAAGATTGTTAGTCCCGCCCCTTTCCGCCTATTTTTTCACACCAGTCTTTCTTTAGAGTACTTTTCTTATTTAATAGTAAATATATTTGAAGAGAATTATTCTAAAAAATTAAGTGGTGTACAAACAGGGGCAGGAACTAACAATATTCCGGGTTAGGTTGGCAAGTATGTGAGAGGTAGGGGAGACGTGGGACATTTCATTCTGAAGAAGACTCGACCCCTAGTGTTAAAAAAATTGGTAGAAAGTTAATTCTTGTATATTGGCAACACGCAGTTACTCTTAGTGAAGAAATCTGATAAATGAATTTCTTTCAACTTTATTTATTTATTTATTTATTTTTATAAGAAGAAATTGTTTGATTTATTAATTTTGAACTAATTATAATTAAAGTAATTATATATAATGATATTTCAAATTCCTTTTTCTTACCTTGTAAATAATACTACTTATGTGCAATAATTTATTTGCATGTTTTTAAATAATATTTTCATGGCATATATTCATTGAGGATAAATGATCCTTATCATACGGGGAGAGATTATTCTGGGAATCCCCAAAATACGGAATAAATGGAGCTGGCAGGGATATTCCACCATTCATGATATTACTTACAGCGAATTGATAAGACAAAAATGATCAATGGATCCCCACCAGGAATCAGAACAGGACAATTCCCCCGAGAATTTTAACCGCTCATTCCCCCATAGGAGAATTCCGCCGAGCCATTTTCGTGAGATGGGAAGAGAAGGACTGTAATACATTTTCGGCAAAGCACACATCGTGCTTTACATGAGCCCCTTTAGGTTTCAAAGTATGAATAAATATGCATTTAATTTTATTTTTCATTGTTATTGCTTGTATTGCATTATTTAATTGTAATAATAAATTCTGCTATTATTACATTTATTTCTAATTTACGTGTAGGACTTTAGTATCATAAAATTCAAACAACTGATTAAAAAAAAAAAAAAAAAAATTACTCTTCTTAGTTTAAATTGCTCCGATAACATTTACGAAATTATTAATGGATAAATAGCAAATTAAATTTCCTTTAATTATTGGAAATCTCTTCCCTTATTTTTAGTACATGTGGCAATAAATAAATGACTATAATGCTCACTCTATGCCAACATTTTTGATATTTTATGAAAATAAATAAATTTCAAGAAAATTAGTGAATAATAATAATAATAATATTTATTATTATTGTTTGTGGACAAAGAGTATAGACAACAACATTGTTTCTCAAATTTAATAAGTTCAGTAATTAAAAAAAAAAAAAAAAGTTAATTAGTTCATGAGGTGTTCGCACGGTTTTGCTAACTCAAAGCGACAAATATTTGCTAAAATGGTTTAGGAAATCTCAAAATGTGTAAATTCATCAAAAACCGTAATAGAAAATTTTTCTGAATTTTATGCTTTCTATTTATATATGCAAAATATATTAGGTCGTTCCATAATTATTGGCAGAAAATGAAACAAGAAAGAAAACATGGGTCACAAAGAAAGAAATGGATTTTATTCAGCAAAGTAGCCGCCCTCGGCAGATATACACTTCGCCCAACAAGTTTTGAACGAAAAAATGCCACGGTGGCAGAAGTCGGCGTCACAATGGTCAAAGAAATCACGAACCCCCTGAATCAAAGCATCTTGGTTCGAGAATTGTTTGTCCCTCACAAACCTGTCCAAATAGCAAAACATGTGATAATCGGTCGGAGCCAGCTCTGGAGAATAAGGTGGATGCGGCAGAAGCTCATACCCCAAATCCTGGATATTTTACCAGCTACCAACTGAAACATGGGGTCGAGCTCCATCCTGCAAGCGTATGGGACTTGACCTATTGACTAGTGCTGTTTGTTTGATGCGAAGTTTCCTGTGGCATTCATCCAACTGACGACGGAACACGTCCGTATTAATGGTCTGGCCTCTCGGTAGAAATTCATAATGGACCACGGTTTTGGCGGTCCATCAAATGGAGACGTGAATTTTCTGTGGATGGAGGTTTGGTTTGAGGATCTGTTTCGCAGGTTCACTTTTATGCAGCGACTGTGCTTCGCGCTTTCGATTGTCGTACAACACCCATTTTTCATCCACAGTCAGGATACGATGCAAGAATGGCTCTCTAACCTCGCGCTCCTGTAGAGATTTACAGGTCTCCAAGCGCCGTAGACGCTGCTCCTCCTTATGTCATGTGGTATTCATGTTTCGAGCTTTTTCACCATGCCCATTACTGTCAAATGTCGTGAGATTGTCTGTGGTGCTACAGATGGTTCGCCTCCTAGCTGTCGTACAACTGATGTTGGTCGGGCGTCAACTTTCTGCAGTGAATGTTTCACATCACACCGCACTGGACGACCAGCTCCAGGTTTATGGCCGATCTCCATATCGCCGCTACGAAACTTGGCAAACAATCTATAGACTGTCCGCTCACTTGTCGTACCCGCATCCCATTCTTTGACGTTGGCCACTGTTGCAGCCACCGAATGTCCAAGCCGGAACTCGTGCTGAATCACGATTCGCACGTCGCATTGCTCCATCACGTCCTTCCTTAAATGTTTCCAGTGACCCGACTGGCATTTATATAGTGTGTGGACTCTTCCACTTCACGTTTCAGGGGTGGTTGGTGTTGCATCACTACTGTACAGATCGTAACGATCTGTAGAAGTTGTCTATATCGGTTGCTGCCAATAATTACGGAACAACCCAATAGTAATAAATATACATTTTTAAAAATAAGTAGTCATTTTTCACTTAATTGAGATGCATTATGTTTTCCATGAAAAATCGGTCTTCCAAATATGCTGACGTAAATCACAAAAAAAAAAAAAAAAAAAAAAGAATTAGATCATAAATAAATTAGAACTTTCATAAATCAAATTCTTTTAGAATTTGCCTACAGTCCTTCTCATAATTATAAGGACACCCGATTTTCTATATTAACTAAACACTGAACACTATTATTTAAACAAATATATTTTTAATTAATTTGAATTTCATTAATAGGCTATATTTAAAAAGTTTTATCGTTTTTCTATCTTAAAAAACTTTAAATATGGTAAAAAGATGATTTTTCAGGTGTTCACAATTATAAGGACAGCTCGAATTGTAGTAATTTTTTTCAGTTATTCTTTAAATTAATATTTTATGGGGTCTCTTTTTAGGGTTAAACAGTCAGGCATTCTCTCTGGTGTATATATATATATACATTTTTTTTTTTTTTTTTTTTTTTTTTTAATTCAATTTCAATACCATTTCGCATAGCATATATGATATTCTTAATACATTTAAACTATTTAAAATTGCTTTCCACTTGCATGCACTTTTCTAATATCATAAGTTAAGGTTTTTTTTTCAACTTTTAGGCCATGGGAAAGGCAATAATACAGAAGTTTCTTTCTTCAAACTATTTCCTATTGCTCTAAAACTAGAGCAAAAATGTAAGTCTTGTTGAAAAAAATATTATTACTCCCCAAAATCTAACAAAAATCTGATAATTCTACGTTTAAAATTTGCGGATATTCTCTTGGTGTTCATAATAATAGAAAAAAATTACTAAATTCATTCTGCCTTCAGTAGAAGCAGCTCCCCAGAGCACCATAGATCTACCGTTAAAATGCCCGATTCATATCTGCCTTTTAAAAATCTACTCTGTCTTTCGCTATCTTCAGATCGTGCCAGTAACTGTTAAAACCATTTGGTTAATCAAGATTAAAATGTTTTTCATCCGAAAATGCAACATTTTACCATTTAATATTGTCTTCATTCAACTTTAACACAGACGTTCTTTCCCCCATTAAATGCTGATTGATTATTACAGGTTTTTTATTCATTTTAACATATTATTAATTATTTTAAACATGCATAAATGTAAACCCTAACCTTTCGTTAAAAATTACGAGCAAATTCAGCAGCTGTCATTATGAGTAGAACAGTAAGAGGAATTATGAGTCTTCGATCTCTGTAAAACAACTATGATTTTGCATCAGATCTCTCTCCTATCGAACCAGCAGTTCAACGTTTGATTACATTTCCTTCAGCAATTTAACGACCTTCGAATTTCATTAGAAATTCGGCGGATTGAAATTATCATCCCACTTAAAAAACACATTTATCATACTTCACTACATGAACGTTCTTTTTTTCGAGGAATTATCAGTAATGTCCGTCCAAGAAAAACTGAAGGCTTATATATGAATTAAAATAGCCCAGTAGTTCCCAAATTCGCATGTCAACTGTAATTTATCCGCTAGTAAGTTAAATAAAACGAAAAAATCTTGTTGTCCCTATAATTATGAACATCTAAAAACGTGGTGAAAAACACATTTTGTATTATTTTTTATTAATTTTGTTTCATATTCAAAAAATTATAGCAATTTTGGTTTTTAGAATGCTAGATATATTAAGTGCACTTAGTATAATCTTGTTCACAATTATTTTTACATTAGTTATTTCAAAATATAAAGTGTCCTTATAAATATGAGAAGGAGTGTATATGTTAAATATTATTAAATTGTGATCTGCCACTATTATTCACTCAATAACCATTTCTGTCAGTCTAATGGTTGTTGTCTCTTAGAATGAAAAATCTGTAGTTAAGAGTATAGTGATGCTACATCTACATAAATTATTGTCTATGGTTTTTATTAAATTTTAATAAATTGAAAGATTAAACAACTTTCTTCTATAGGAACTTCTAATACAGAAAATTGCGTGTAGGACGGGATGAAAAAGTGTATAAAAATGAAAGGTATTTTTCAATGCCTTTTTTGATATCCTATAAAGAGACTATTCCCCCCCCCCCCTCAAACTCTCTCATTAACCATAACTTCATAACGATATCATTTTCAATCCTCTACTCCTATAATTTATTAAAAACGTATGACAAATTTCATGTTTCCGTATTAATACTTTTTTTTTGCCATTGATTATTTTGATTGATTATTGCTATTATTTCATTTATTTATTTATTTTTAACAAAGTTTGAATGCCTGAAAATTTTAGCATGGAAAGAAAATAGAAAGTAGTTGCCAACTTTTACTTCGTCAAAGATAATACCTTCCCCTCTCATTCGGCGGAGTTTTCCTATGGGGGGAACTTCAGATAAAATTTTTGGCGGAACTGTCCTACGCATCGGCGGAATCGCGTCGTGCCCCCAGGAATGACCGACCACTGATATGACACGTGGCTGAATGACAGCAACAAATTATTTTAAAATTCTACAGAAGCAGAATCATTTCAAGAATTTTCTGATGAAAATGAAGGCCCTCAAGATATATCTTTTAATGAAAACAATTTATTTACTGTGAAATTTCCTGGGAAAAACAAAATCACTTGGTTGAAAAAGTCGAGAAAATTTTTCTTTTGTTTCCCAATTCGAAATTAACTTATTGAGGGAAAAGGGATCAAGTGTTAATCAGTATATCTAGCCTGAAAAAAGCTGATAAAAGCATTGTTGATCAAGAGCATGTGTTAAAAAGTTGCAAAATCCTCGGCGACAATTTCCACATTTACGTTTAACTGGTTTTTTCTTCTTCAATAGTAAATGTAGTATTTTTTAAATTTGACAGCTTCAAATTACTTTTCTCTTTGCATAGCTGCCAATATTTTAATTTATTCTGGAGTACTTTTAGCCTCGCCTTTATTTCGCACCACTTTATTTATAGAAAAATTTTCTTCAAAACATAACTTCGATAAAATGAGAAAAAATTACTGTTAAAAAATAAGTGGTACGAAATAGAGGCGGCGAGCTAAAATTACTCCGGAATAAATTAAAATATTGGCAGCTTTGTCTTTGTTTTGAATTGTTTGAATCTATTTGTTTCAAAAGATCAAGTCTCCATCGATGGAGGATCAAGTGTCTCTAAAATTGTGACGCTGTTTTTGTATCTGTTGAAAACAATTATATAAAAATTAAGAATTTATTTATTTGCAATTGAGAATTAAATTAAGAATTTATTTATTTACAAACATTTATTTTTATAAAAGGTTTATAAAAATAAATGTTATATCAAGGAATACACCTGTACCATTTATATTGATTCAAAATATTTAAAAAAATATATTTTATCAAGATAAAAATAGGCTACAAAAAGGGATTAAGTCTCCCCAATCTATTATATTTCTATAAAGCATATTGTAATACCTTTGTACTGCACAAAACACTGAAATTAACTGTATTATTTGTATGTACAAATTCATGTTTGCTTTAGAATATAGCATAAATATAGCATTAATGATTCGTTCGAGAACTATTTGTCAGTACTCAGCATGAGATTTTCAGGGGCGTTGAACTTCAATGTGGCTTATTTAATTTACAAATAAGGTTTTGAAATTTTTTCGAAGTACTCTTGTTTTTTAAACATCGCATTAAATAATAATATCAACATTATTATTTTTTTTTTTTTTATCTATAAATTAGATACTTACTTTAAATTTTGACAATTATAACTTGCACTTAACTTTTTTTTTTTTTTTTTTTTCCCACTATACTGAAAAAGTTTTTTTTAAATCACTGTATTACATTAATATTTAATAAAATTAATTTACATTAATATTTCTCTCAATAAAATACATTTTTATTAGTTATTTACATTATTTATTCCATTGATTCTGTGAATGAAAAAAAAAAAATCGTTTTCAAATAACTTCTATAGAAAAGAAAGAAACTTCATGAATTCGATATTTCATTCTTAAGATATAAGTATACCTCTTCAGAGATTATTTTTTAAATAATTACATTTTTAAAAGTTTTATTCTTTTGAACTTCATTTAAAAAGTTTTATGATGTATAAAAAAGATAGGAAAAAAATGTATTAAAATTAGATAGATAGATAGATAGATAGATAGATAGATAGATAATCAGGACGTACAATAGAAATATAATTATCAGTTCATACAGTTGGAATTTAAAGACGATTTAATATTAGTATTCAAACAATTAATATGATCAAAAACTAACACCACTCAAATCAAACCAAAAAAGAAATAAAGTCTTGCTAATTAAGTGATAAAAGTAGTCCAAAATGATCATGAAATTGCAAAACACTGAATGATAATAGTAATAATTATAATAATTATAATACTAGTAATACAACATGAATTCCGCAAATTGTAGCAATAAGATGATGTATTTATAAAAAAAAAAAATTAAAAAAAAAAAAATTGAAATTTAAAAATGTGCTTAAGTAATAGCAAAATTGTGCATAACATTATGACAAACATAGTTTAGAAACAAAAACAAAAAGCTTCATTTCCAATTAAAGCCCTATATGCAGCATTTACTTTAGTAGTACTTTAGTAGACAATCAGAACGTAGAGTAGAAATATAATATTATCAGTTCATACAGTTGGAATTTAAAGATGATTTAATATCAGTATTCAAACAATTAATATGATCAAAAACTAAGACCACTCAAATTAAACCAAATAATCTGGTGTGTCGCCCACACGACTTTCTCTTACCCTAAAATTTAATACTATAAATACAGGTTGGAGATTAAGAGGTAAGATAACGAATACTGTTATGTAAACTTAATTAGGCTTCGGAAGAGTTTTATAAGATAATTAGTTCTGTGTGAGGGGGGCTACCGCCCCCCTCAACCCCACGTTTCATTAATGCACTTACATTTATATAGAATTTAATTCGCTTATTAAAAAATAATTCTGTCTTTAAAAAATAATTTATTAAATTATTTTAAAAAAATTATCTTTTATGATAATGCAGACGATTTCCATATTAGAGAAGTAGTATAACACTAAATATCCAAAAACAAAGTTGAATTTATTCTCAATATATTTTTTTTTTTTTTTTTTTTTTGTAAAAATTAAAAAAATCGATAACTTTATTTTAAATTATCGCAGATAGATGGTTCAACGATTCGTTTTAAAGGTACTGGCGAGCTCTTTTGAAAGTTATCCATCATGAAAATCTACTCCCCCTTCCCCCCCCTCCAGGGGGGAGGCGAGGCTCCTACATACACAAAAAAAAAAAAAAAATCCCAGTTGATTATCTCTATTACAAAAAATATATATTCGTTTCATTGGTTTAGTGCAGTCTATAGATGTTAAACTCTACTTACCTGACATTTCCCCCATAGACGTAATGTATTTGAAAACTTTTGAGTGTCTCTGTACACGAACCATTCGCTTCATCTCAACGAAAAGCCTACTGTAGCATCCCTATGTGATACACATTTAGAATACAGAGTTTGGAATTTCTGCTACTATTTGTTCTTAAGATATGCTGATAACAGGCACACAGACCATTCGCTGAAAACATGATTTTTGTATTCAGGGGACCTCAGAACATGTAAATATAACAAAAACTCACGTTCGAAAATTTGACCCTAAAACAATACTTTCTCGACCCTATGGGTAAGAGAAAGTAAAAAGAAATAAAGTCTTGCTAATTAAGTGATAAAAGTAGTCCGAAATGATCATGAAATTGCAAAACACAATGATAATAGTAATAATGATAATAATAATACTAGTAATACAACATAATATTATATGCATATATATATATGGTAAAATATGATTTGTTTAGAACAAAAAATGACAGTTTCGCAAAGCGTAAAATAATAATAAAAAAATTTTAATTAAAAAAAAAAACATTTTACTCAAAAAAGTATGTTTTAGGATTTGAACAACTGTCGTATGTTTGTATACAAGGTGTGGCTATTAAATAACGAGACTATTGCTGTAACACATTTTATTTTAAATTTATACATATTTAGTTATTATCACCTTCAATATACACCCCTCCTCTATCCCTACAACGCTCCATGCGAATTTTCCATTGTTCGAAACAGTGCTGGAAGTCTTGTCCTGTGAGCTCCTGCAGGAGACGTGCCGCTTTTTCTTTCACAGCTTTAACTGACTCAAATCTTGTTCCTTTTAATGCAGATTTAACTTTGGGTAACGGATAAAAGTCACATGTGACCAGGTCAGGCGAATGAGGTGGATGGTCTAAAACTGGGATGTTGTATTTGGCTAGAAACGTCTTGACAGACAATGACGTGTGAGCCGGTGCGTTGTCTTGATGGAGAACCCATGACTTTTTCTTCAACAATTCGGGTCGTTTTTTCCTTACCCCTACACGAAGTTGAGCAAGCACCTCAAGATAATAATGTTGATTAATAGTTTGACATTCAGGAACCCAGTGAAGGTACACAATACCATGAATGTCGAAAAAAAAGGATCATCATCGCTTTGAATTTTGGTCATCATCTCCAAAGTCTTCTCAGACATCTTGGAAACGGTTGAACTACTCATAAACTCGCACCGTGATAAACATTCATCGCCATAAACTTGTTTTAATAAAAGATAAGTTTCACTAGTAGTTTTACCAAGTTTCACGTGAAATTCCACGTTGCTCTACTTTTACACTTATCACGTTTTCGGCAAAACGAAACAAACACCTCTTACACAAACGAAGGTTACGGTCAGACTAATTTCTCTACAAACACGGGAGGCTCTGCAATCGAAAGAGAAGGCTTTATGCTGCACACCTGTCGGTCGTTCGGATTTGGCGCATATATAGTTCATCTGTAACAGCAATGGTCTCGTTATTTAATAGCCACACCTCGTATGACAGTTCAGAAGTTGTACGCTATCAAATTAATTGTACTGAAATTTTTCTAAAATTTCGACGCATTTCTAGCTTTTTAACCCCAGAAAATGATCAAATTTTGAGATACCTTCATAAAAATAGTCCAAAATCTGGATAATAAACACTGTAAACATGTATGCCAAATTTGATAACTTTTGAAGAAAGAGTGTAGGAGATATCATGTTTTGTGTTAAGTTTTGCTTCAAAATAATTTCCGTTTTGCGGTGTCGTATTTTTTAAACCGTCATGACTCGAGTTATAACGTTTATTTACTCCAGAAACAAAATTTAAACAGATAATTAAAGCTAAAAGTTTGAAGATTATTCAAAGATAAAAAAAAAAAGAAAAATATGTTTTTTGACGAAAATCTATATATATAAAATCGTTCATCCTGAGTGAGTGACTGACTGATACATCATCGCCCAGTCCAAACTCATGGACCTAGAATCATGAAATTTTGTGACAATGTTCCTTCTGTTACATCCACTAAGAAGTGATTTTACAAAATTCGCCCCCCAAGGGGGAAAGGCAGAACGTGTTTTCACAAAATCCTTCATACCTTAAACAAAAAAACCGATATTTTAAAGCAAAAATTTTACGGATTACACAAATATCTAAAAAGCAATTTCTGGAATTTTAGAAATTTGGTCCCCAAGGAGGGGGGGGGGGGTGATTTTACGTGCACAAAACGTGATTTCATATAATCTATATATATAAAAGAGTACTTCCACTCAATCACTGATTCACTCACTGACTCGTCAACACACAGCAAAATCTACTGGAGCCACTGACTCGAAACTGGGGCAGATTATACAACATATAGTGTAAGCACCCCTTAAGAAGTGAGGAGGGGAGGTGTTTAACCCCCTCCCCTCTTTTTTTTTTTTTTTTTTTTTTTTACTTTTCGAACACTATAGTGAGGAAAGTATTGTAATCATGTCAAAAATCCGAATTCGAGATTTTGATGTTTCTATACGTTTCCAAGTCCCCTTAGTCCGTTTTCACTATTTTTACGATGATGTATGTATGTGTGTGATTGAACACGCTTGCGTTTAAACGTTTTGTTCCAATAAGCTGAAAGTTGGTACGTATATTGTAAGTCACCATAGAACGAACCCTATCGATTTTGGTGAATCTAGCACTTATAGTTTTTTTTACAGGGACACAAAAAAAATTCTTTATCATTATAGTCTAGGGACCAAAATCTTAAAAGTGCGATAGCATCTAAACGCCTTATTCAATTGAACAAACAATTCACACACATATTATAGGTCACAGTTACTCAATCTGTATAGAGTTTGGAGAATCTCACTTACAGTTTTTTTACAGGGATAAAAAGAAAAATTCTTTATCATTATGGCCTATGGGACCAATTTTAAAAAGTGCGATAGCGTCTAAATGCCTTATTCAATTGAACAAAAAAATTACACACATATTATAGGTCACAGTTTCACGATCTATATAGGTTTTGGTGAATCTAGCACTTCTAGTTTTTTTACAGGGACACAACAAATAATTCTGTATCATTATGGAATATGGGGTGAAATTATTTAAAGTACGATAGCATCTAAATGCCTTATCCGTTTGAGTGGAAAATTTATATACGTGTATAGATCACCATCGCACAAACTGTATGAATTTTGGTGACTCTAGTGCTTAACGAGTTTTACGGGGACACAATTAAAAATTGTTCATCATTAAGACCTATAGGCTTAAATTATTTAAGGTGCGACAGCGACTAAACTCTTTATTCAAATTACCTGAAAATTTATATGCATGTTATACGTCACCGTCAAACGCACTATATGAACTTTAGAGAATCTAGCACTTATGGTTCTTTTTACAGGTACAAAATGCAAATTTCTTTATAATTGTGGCATATGGGTTCAAACTTTGAAGTGCGATAGCGTCTAAATGCCTTATCCGATGGAGCTGAAAATTTATATAAATATTATAAGTCACTGTTGCACTAACTGAGCATTTTGGTGAATCTATCATTTGTAGGTTTTTACAGGAACACAATGAATTATTCTTTATCATTATGATCTACGTGTTCTGTTAAATAGCGTTAAATTAAACATCGTGTACTATATAAAGAAAAATACCCAAGCACCCTATTATAATTTTCTCTTTTGTTTATGTAACAACTCCTCTTACTTTACTTTATCTACAAAACCGTTAATTACTCAATGTTCGGAAAGTCGAGTGGAGTCACTCCAGTTTTTTTTTCATGAAAAATAAAACGAAATGAATTGCCTACGCAAATTAAATTTTATTTTTGTTTACTCTATCCTTTTCATTCAAATGTTCGCGCAAGACCGACTTTCTTGCGTTTCGCTCTCTTTCATGCTACATGCAATTGTATCATCAACAGGTGAGAGATAGAGGTTGAAAGCCTTGAAGCGTGAAACGAATAGAAATAAGATTTTCCTTCAAATGCTCACTTTGGCGAAAAAGAGAACTATGACTTGACACCATTTTCATCATTGTTTATAAACTTGTCTATCATGAATTTATTCCGAAAATAATGATATTTTAATTACGGTATATTCCTCCTCTCCTCCCTTATTAATATAAGAAAACAGTTTGACTTATTAACATTACTTTTTATAGATAATCCTAGGCTTTAAAAAGTTCGATTTATACGTTGTATAAGGAGGGGAGAAACTTGCTCATATTTAGAGATAAAGAACATTTTATTTTACAAAGTAATGTTTTACAATCCAATCTTTTGATTAAGGATACTCACACCTACTACAATTTCTCCGTCTCCGGTCTACAGTCCTGCGCGGGTCGAGTCAGCACCGGCTCGACTAGTGATCTAATGTCAAGGTCGTGTTGGTCGAGTAAACCTGACCCGCAGCTTCCGACCCGCAAACCGACCCGCGGCCCGTAAAAAAGTATTATTCAATTTATATTATATAAGAAACCGAATTAAAATTCTATATCACGAAATACAGTTATATTATTGAATTGGTCTTGCAATGAATTAATTATTGCATAAATATTACAAGTATATAATTATATCAAAACTAATGTATAATTTAAATTATATTAAAAATAACTAGTCTAAATAGAAACAAAACTTCATTGAATAATATAACAAAATTTCTTGGATATTAAATTTACTTTTAATAAATCCACTGTTCTAAATATTCACAGTATATTTAAAAAAAAAAAAAAAAAAAAAAAAGTAAAATAAGGAAGCAAATATACGTTGGAAGACAAATAATTTTCTCAAAGTTTTAAACGTTAAATATTAATATTTATGCGTTTCTTCTTTACAAATTAAACTTACGTCATGAGTCATATTGCTTTAAACTGCTATGAATGAAAAGAATGCCATCCAGTCTCCGCATTCAAAAAGATTATATTAATAAAAAAAGTAACATGAAAAAAATTTCAAAGAAAAATATTTTGCAGGTAGACCCGCCGTTTTATCTGCAGGTCAAAAAATAATGCTAACTCGATCCGCACCCGACCCGATGCAGGACTCTACTCCGGTCACTAAATCCCATGTAACTTTATGGGAATATTTGTTTATAGAAGTACTCATTACCTAATTTTCCTTTTTTTAATTTCGTTTCTACATCTGGAAAAATTACATCCGTTAAATTAGTACTCGTTTTCTAAAAATTAATTTTTAGAAATTTTAACGTTTTACTTTTGAGTTCAAAAATGTGAAACTGATTTTTTAAACTTCGAAATAAGTATAAAAAATTGAAGAGAGCTTTATGTTGGTGAAAGATTTTGTGTTGAATGCTATAAAATCTGTGTGACTAGCCAATATCTAATCTTCTAAAGAAGTTATCTATATTATTTTTTTTTATCACAATATTTCTTTTGTGGTGAAATAATTTAATGGGAATGTGCACAAAATTAAAGAGTAAGACAAAAATCTGAACAAAATAATTACTTTTTTTTCAACTTTGTAAATTAAACTTTTGAAATATTACATGACATAGTTTATTGACAATTTGTTCTTTTTTTCATCTTTTAAATATATAATTAGCGTTTGCATTTTTGAAATCAAACTCTCAAACTGTAATTTAACATTAGAGAGAAAAAAAAAAAGCCAGTCATACTCTTTAAAATATTAATATGAAAATTTAACAAAGCTTAACAGACTTGGTTATCAGGTCAAACAGGTTCAAATTTAGGTGTGGCGTTTCAATAATAAACAGTCAAGGAGTGGGTGTAACCTTTTCATTTAAACTAACATAATATGAACATCTAAATCACTTCTGATTTTTACTAAAAAGCACTACTTGGCAACTCATTTTTCGTTTCACATTCATCATAATTGAAATTAATGAAAGAAAAAAACTGAATTACTTACTGAAAGAAAGTGCAGTCTATGTATCATTTAACAAAATTTGAGGCTTACAATGTTTCATGCCTGAAAAATTTAACAAAACAATCAAAAGCTAATGTATGCTTTAGGTTCAAAATTTCTTTATAGACATTTAACTAAACGTTTACTTTCTTTCACCCACACGGGGTAGAAAACGTTGTCTTAAGAAAATTTTTCCGAAATTAAGACTTTCTCATAAATGCATGTTTTGAGGTTCGCTGAATCCGAAATTAGATTTCTAAAGGTTGTGTTGAGTGCCATAAAATAAAACTGTTTTCAAAAACAAGAGAATAAGAAAGTAGTTGTAAGTGCCACAACACCATCATTAATTAAGCAGTTTTTCTTGAAGTCTTTAAAATCTTTTAAATGAAACAATCGTACGCTGAAATTCCTATTTTTCCCCATTGTGATAACATTGTATTGCATACTAAATAAACAATGTAAATCTTAAAAGGAATATTCTTAAACAAGCTTTGATTGCTGTATATTTTAACTGGTTATGTAGTAACAGAATAATTACTCTTTCACGGCTTACTTCAAGGCTAAACAGCATTGTTTCTTAATCACTCAATTTTCTTTACGCAAGACAAATATTAGCAAATTAAATGAAACATTGTTAAATATGTTTTGGCAGCACTACATTTATAAAATTAGTAAAGGTGTACTGCTCATTTCCCTATCATATACTACTTACTCTCAAATTTCTACAATAGGGCATAATGCATTCGTTTCAAGAGAAAGGAAATTTACCGATCACTTGGCACGGTAGCATAATAATATGCAAGGCTACCCTAACTCCTCTTCGATACATTTACTTTATCCTAATTTGTTGTTTAGTTTTATTAGGGTCAGTTTCATATTTCAATTTTCATGCAGCACCATAAGTATTTCCAATCCAATAATCCCCATGATACAAGTCTATGTGAAATACTGCTCCATTTCGCCACGTTTAACCCTAGAACACTAGTGTACGTAAATTTTACGTGCAGTCTTTCTTTATTGGTTCTTTTTACCATGTTTTTATTAACTTCTATTCTTGTTTGTCCGGTACAAATCTTGCAATCGATTTTTAACTAACTTCCCTAATAGCTAGATATTTGAAACTTTCAGAATAGCTCAGAATTAAATACATTTAATTAAACGTGAACGTTAAAAAATTGTAAAAAGTTAAATTATGCATTTCACAAAAATTGATTTCTATAGCTATGATTCAACAGAAAATTTAAAAACATTGTATATAAAAAGTTTTTTATCTTATAATTATTAGTTATTAGTATAGTTTTTAAATATATTTATAAATGCAAACAATTATTCAGTTAATAAAAAATTAGTAATATTGGGTAAAACAGCAAATAATTAAACATATTTAAAAACAACATTAATGTAACATAAGCAAATAAAACGAGTTTCACATGAGCACGTAAATTTTACGTTTATCTCTAGTGATAGCGGCAGAATTGAACACGCTAGTGTTCTATGGTTAAAGAAAAATCACAAATTTCGAATAACTTGCGAATTTTTTCGAAATAGAATACCCATAATTAATGAAGTTCATACCAATGTTATAAATGGTATTTTAAAACTTGTTGGTTTTTTACGATAATAAAATTCTTATACTACAAGATTATGCGAAAAATTGCCTCTCATGTTAAAGAGAATCGCAAATTCTGAATAACTTACGAAGTTTTTAAAGTAGAATGTTCATAGTCAATGATGTTCAAACCAGCATCATAACTGATATTTTAAAAGTGATCCAACATCTTTACGATGAAATATCCCTAAAAATGAACGTTTATGCAAAATTTTGCCTTATTCCGCCATATTAAGAAGTTCGTAACTTTCTAAATTAAAAACTTCGTAAGTTGTAAATGTTGCAAATCAATAGGATTTTTCCCACAACATAGGTCGGAGAAGCTTAAAAATATTACTTATCTATGATAATTTGTTCTTGGGGTATCGTGTACACAGACTAACACACTAACAGACAGACAAACATCCTGCAGACGAACACCATGCCGATTTTGTAATTTTCGAATTCCTCATACCTCAAAACATGTATATATATATATATATATATATATATATATATATATATATATATATATAAAAACACCGAAGTGGAAAAATTTCACGATTATCTAAAGTTCCCATATGCCTAAAGTATGATGGGGAACTAAAAATGAAAACCCTTTTTATAATTACAATGCTTCTTCAAAATTACTTTTTATTGTTGCCTATTGAAAAAAATTTAAATTTTTATAAGGTATAATATTTAAAAATAATAATAATCTAGTGTGTATCAATCACACTACATTCATTAATTACTACTACGCATATTATCTTGAACTATTTTTCAAGATACAGTCGGTAACAAAAGTCTCCGAACACTAATAAAAATTCCTATATAAAAAAAGTTCACTTAATACAGTTTTGTTAAATAAATCCTCGTAGAATCCTGTTTTCAGACTGACTAAGAACAAGATTCAACAAGGATTTATTTAACAAAACTGTATTAAGTGTACCTTTTTTATATAGGTTGGTTGGTTGGTTGGAGGATTAAGGCCGATTGACTCCTTATGTGTCCTAGGCCTATAGGGGGAATGCCCTCCGTGGGGGGTCTTTCTAAGGGGTCCTAGCCCGTATTTACGCGAGTTTCGGAGGAAACCACGGAAAACTCCGAACGGCTAGGTCGATGAGCGCGACCTGGGATCGAACCCGGCACCTCCCATCTACCAGCTTTGAGCGCAGAACCGCTCGGCCGCTGGTGGGCCTCCTTTTTTATATAGGAATTTTCGCAGGTGTTCGGACACTTTTGTTACCGACTGTACTGTAGTCAGCAGACAAAATTTACCTTAATACTCAAGACACTATTCCCCCCCCCCTAATAGTAGTAGCAGTAACCAGCTTAGTAAGTACTTCTAAAAGAGGGTTTATATAGCAAATTTAAGTGAAACACGTAAAACCTTTTTTTTTCTTTGGAGGGGTGGAGGGGGTCCATCCACTTCAGACTTAAAATTGACTTATCTAATCAGGATGCCTGTTAATTTTCCTATGGTAACCATTTAATATATAAGAATGTACATCTAAATAAGGTGTTTTTTTTTTTTTTTTTTTTTTTTTTTTAATATATATACAGCTAATTTGAAGGAAATTTTTAGAGCAGTTTCTGAAATTCCAATTTTCTATCTCATTTCCGACTTTCCAATTTTTATTAAAACTTGGCAAATTCATTTTTAACTCAACTGCTTTATAAAATTCCGATGTTCGATCTTTTTTTCTTTTGAAACATATGACAGTTAAAAAATTCCACTCATAAAAACGCATAATAGGTAACCAATTTCCAAACAAACATAGACTTTCTTGGACAAAATGGGCTTTAAAACGTGCAAATCGGGTAAAAACTCCATATTAAAAATTTTGACCGACTATCATACTTCCTACGGTACTTGGGTAATTTAAATTTAAAAAAAGGGAGTATTGTTTCATTGTAAAATTAAATAAAATCTAATTTCATAATAGGTTTATTTATTTATTTATTTATTTTATTTTATTTATTTTTTTTTTTTTTTATCGTAGCATCAAATTAAATAAATTTGTAAACAAATACCATAAAAAAAAAACATTCTCCACCATTTAATAGCAGTTTTTCAGTACATTTTACTGCGTACTATCATGTATTGATGTTGAAAATTCTCAGCTGGGGCAACACTTTCAAAAACCTTCTGTCACGAAATTTCCTTTTCTTCCTTAATAAGTTTGGACTGGTGTTGACACACATTCTTTGCATTGCCACCTACACTTTGAGTGCTTATTTTCTTATTTTTAGGTAAATGACATTAGCTTAAGGGGGATACTTCACCTAATTTGTTACCGGCAGTCTACCCCATGTTATTCTATGGAGAAATTTTCTTTTATAAATTACTCATTACCTAATGTATTTTATTTCCGTCTTCACAGAAAATTCTTTACAAAAATTCTTCAGAAAATTCACAACAATTAAAATGTTTTTACTTTTAAAAAGTTTTTTTTTTTTTTTTTAAATATTTTATTTTGAAGCTATAAAATGCAAAACATGCTCTTAGTTAGTTTTTTGCACTTTACAGCTTTAAAACGAAACATTAAAAATTGAAAAAATCTGGTGTGTAACAGCCACACGACTTCCATTACCCGCTATTACATGTATTATATGCATTTTTGAGAGATAATGTGATCAGAAAACATAAAAGTGACCTAAAGAGAAAATCGTTAGAGCCGTTTTTGAGATACCAACTTTTACAAAAAATCTATTATTGACCGGAAAAAAATAATTACATGCAAAAGCATATTTAAAAGTGAGTTCAAATGGCGAGTTTGAAAAAAATCCGTACAACCGTTTTTAAAGGAACGCCTTTGCAAGGCCTGAACTTGAGCTATTTATACAGGCCGCCTATCAATTTTTCTGAACTAACCAACTATATCATTCGAAAGGACATCTAATAGAGTGTTTATATAGCAAGTTTGAAGAAAATCGTTAGAGCCGTTTTTGAGATACGGACTTACGGTCCCACTTCCGGTTTCCGATGTGCCACTTCCGGTTTTTCAATTTTCACCAAAATTTGGAACTTTCATCTGTACACCAGACGTATTTCAATTCTAAAGTTTCGTAGATCTATCTTTATTAGTTTTTGAGCTATAATAGCCAGAAGATTCTCCACATACATACATACATACATACATACATACATACATACATACATACATACATACATACATACACACACACATACATACACACTGACCAATTGCCAAAAACCACTTTTTTGGACTCAGGGGACCTTAAAACGTGTAAATCAGGTGAAAACCCGATATCGAATTTTCAGACCGAATACAATACTTCCATTACCTACGGTAGTAGGGTAATGGAAGTAAAAATAAATAAAGTTAAAAATGATTTAAAAAACGAGATATATTTTAATGGTTGTGAATTTTCTAAATGAGAAAATAGAATTTAAAAAATATCGATTACGGAATGAATAACTGATAAAACAAATTTATACATAAAATAATATGAGTGGATGTCAAATTAGGTGAAACATCCCCGCAATTTCTACTTCTCCGGTAACGAAATCCCGTGTAACTGTGGAGAAATTTGTTTATAGAATTACTCATCACTTAGTGTATTTTATTAAATTCTATTTTTACATTCGGAAAATTTAGAACCGTTAAATTGGTACTTGTTTCCCAAAAATTTATTGTTTTCAAAATTTTTTTTTTTTACTATATTTACATCTAAAAAATGAGAAAAATACACTTCGCCAAACAGTTACATCGGATTTGGTGTCCGGAGATGAGGAAATTTTAAGAGAGAAAATGAGCCTTAAAAGAAATTAGAATGGATCGTTATAATCGAAACAAATTTAGAGAAAAAAAATTCTAACTAAACTCTCTACTGTGCTTTTTTACTGAGGAATGAAACATTTTGATTCTGTATACTAGGTTTTACCGGTTCGTTAATAGTATTATTGGCTTTAGTATCATAGAATTTTTAGAATAGATCATAACGATTTGAAACATATTTAGAGAAAAAAGAAATTTAAGCTCTCTACTGTGCTTTTTTACTGAAGAATGAAACATTTTGATTCTGTCTACTAGCGTTTTACCGGTTAAATTAATAGTATTATTAGTTTTAGCATTTGTTTAAGATAAGAGTTTTTTTTTTTAAATGAAGGAAAAAGCTATGCTAAGAAAGTACTATTAAATGTTGAAAATAATAATAATAATAAGTAAAATATCCAGTCCTCTTGGTGAACTGCATCGTAGGAAGTATTTTTAAAAAATAATTTAAAATTAAAAAATCGAATCTTTAATGGTCAGAAATATCAGTACTCAAAACGTAGAAACCTCAGAGTAGTAAACGCTGCTTGAAAATAAGAAAACTTTGTGCAGTTCTAAGCACAGTAGAACTTGGATAATTCGAAGTTGAAGGGACCAGTAAAAAATTCGAAATATCCAAAAATTCGAATTACATATACTATTTTGTCAAAAAGAAGAGATAAATTAAAATTATAAAACTATGATCAAAGATTTAACATATAAACTTTATATCTGAGAATACTTCATCATTAAGCCCCTCCCATTAAATCAATATTTTTTTACGAGCTTAATTATTCAACACATTTTTAAAATAGTCACATATTTTTGATTGCTTCTTTAAGTACAATCTTTCTGTCATAGCATATGACTTCTTCAACCCATCAATTGATACAAAAACAGAATCTCCTACAATGGACATGACTTTCAATTAAAAAAAAACCCTCGAAGTTCATGTATATGGACCATATCTTGTGATGCACTATCACTGTAAAAAATATGTCCTATTTGCTGCCAGAAATTCTCTGTAATTTGAGAAAATACGTTTTGATAACGTAACTTTTTCGTAAATTACGCGTATTTTCTCAAATTACAGAGAATTTCTGGCAGCAAATAGGACATATTTTTTACAGTGTAGGTAGGAAAATACTCTTTTATTTCGTTATCCTTCTTTTGAAAGACTTAAAAAAATAATGCACTTTAGCTGAGAAAAATCTCGGGAACAAATTTTACTGTAATATTTTAAAGGTAATCGTATGAAAAATTCGAATTATCCAAAATCGAATTCTCTATGATTTTTTAACATTATTTTAATACAAAATTCAAGGGACCGACTAAAAAATTCGAATTATCCAGAATTTCGAATTAAACAAGTTCGAATTATGCAAGTTCCACTGAATATCAAATATAAAGACGTAAACATCAGTTTGTTCTGAGAGTAAATTGGACCAAAAAATCTATAAAGAAACGAATTTTTCTAGGATGATATTAGCAGTTTATTTTTTGCCTAAAAATGTCATATTTTATAGTCTTTCTCACACTTAGCGCCTCAACTAGTTATCAAAATTTCAGTAGTCTTTAAAACACTTTTTTTTTTTTTTTTTTTTTTTTTTTTTTCCTTTTAACAATTCAGTGTTATTGGGGTTTCCAACGCAGTTGGATTCTGTTCTGAATAATCTAGATTAAATAAAACATTGTTTTATTTATTTAGTTTTTTTGTTTGATATTCTATAAATATTCTTAACCCTCCTGTTACTTTCTCTTTTTTGTTCTTTCCATAAAATTATTACAAATGAATATCAGGAAGCTCCTCAGGTGAATCTTAACACTAAGTATAACCCAAATTTTCCCATATGTATTTGTATAAATATAGAATTCTAAATATAAATACAAAAATCAGTAACTTATATTTATAAAAGACAATGAACTATGCAACAAATCCTGCAAAAGCATGTGCATATGTATTCAATAATTGAGCTTTGTAAATTCAGTTAATATGTATATCAACTCACCTTGCAAATGTACCCCCGCAACAAAAAGATAGGAACAAAGGGTTTTTTCTTTGATTTTTCATAAAATAACGTTATCTAAATTGTGCTTATCATTTATTATTATTGTAAAATAACACTATTCCTGGACTAATTTTTGTTTTAAGACTAATTTAGAGAAGTTTTAAGACTAAAATTTTTCTAATTTAAGACTACACTCCTCAACAAAAAGATAGGAACAAAGGGTTTTTTTAAATTTTTCATAAAATAACATTATCTAAATTGTGCTGATAATTTATTGTCATAACAAAATATTATCATATCAAAAACATAATAAATATTTGAATCATAATCAAAATATTCATATTCAAAATAATCATATTTAAAAAAAAAGAAAAAAGAAAAAAAAAAAAACTTTGTTCCTATCTTTTTGTCGCGCTGTGTAGTATTAAATTAGAAAAATTTTAGTCTTACAATTTTTCTAAATTAGTTTTAAAACAAAAATTAGTCCAGGAATAGTGTTATTTTATAATAATAATAAATGATAAGCACAATTTAGATAACGTTATTTTATGAAAAATCAAAGGAAAAACCCTTTGTTCCTATCTTTTTGTCGCGGGGTGTATCTAATATCTTAAATTTTTCTTCCCCTGTGAATTGTTCCTTGAATCTATTCCATAGGAGATGGGACTGAATGTCCTCATGTCCTAGTGTTAGTTTATTAAAATGTTGAAAGAATTATTTAACACAAATTTTTGCATGAATAACAAAATATACGATTTTTCATGTTTCTAATAATATATTTCTGCAGCACCTAGATCATTAAGAGGAAGTACACAACTATTTTTATTTTTTATGAATTAATATATACAATTTCTTGTGTATAAAATATTTTTTTTCTTGTGTGTAATACATACGTGTTCCCATAAAAACTTATGAATTTTTCTACACGGTGTTTTTGCTGCTGAGTAAGCAATAACAAACGATCATTTTATATATATGGTCTAATCATTTTCCGTTGCCATATTTGTTTCCAGATAAAAATCTAATCATGCCAGTCACGTGTATAACTTCTTTTATTTTCTGTTATTTGTTTCTGAAGATTTGTTTGAACACTGAAACATATGTAATATTCGGTTTCTTCAGGCATAGTTTTCCTTTCGTTTTCCCGAACATTTTCTCAGTACATAAATGAAAGTATGATAAAGGAACTATTAAATGAAGACAAAATTAACTATAAACTGTATAAAATAAAATATAAATGACAAAATTGTAGGTATATTATTTATGGCTACACTTGAAGTTATTTGATTTTCTCATTTATAAGAGAACAGATGTAAAACTTTGCATTTGATATATCTTCTGTTATCCTTAGCCAGCTTATTATTATTATTATTATTATTATTATTATTATTATTATATATTAAAAAAAAAAAAAAAAAAAAGGAAAAAAGGAAAAATTAATTTTGACAATTTTCTATATTAAATATTTATTTCTAAAGCTAAATAGTTTCAGATTAATGTTTCTCAGCCAATAAGAGCTTATCAGTCAAAATTTACTGTAGATTCAGAATGTTAATAGTTACTCTTGCAGTTTGCCAAGGAAAGTGACAAAACGCAAAAATTAGTAGAATAAAATTACTTGCTATAAAATTATCTATTTTAGAATTAAAGATTACTTTAAAAAGAGCGAAAAAACATGCGATTAACATAGATCTTTTCAACTGTGCAGTGCTTGTTGTATCATTTAACTTTCAATGTACTTTTTGTCCATGTAATTGCACAATGAGCAGACAGAAAGACAGACAAAGAATTCATAATCACTCTTAAATATTACTAAAAACTTCTAAAAACGCTGAAAACTAAGGAAATGTAATTTACAGTTCTAACCTTATATGAATGTTTCAGTGTAATGGTAAACATACCATAATCTAACTTTTTTTTTACCATATGGCAATATGCTAATTGAATGACAAAACATAAATGACAATTTCATTATGATTTATGCAGTACAAAGTTATCGGAATATGATTTATAAAATTGTCTCTCCTTAAACGTAATGTATTGGCTTTCTTTTGGGTGTTCCTGTACACAAACTAGTAGAGCTATTTATGTATAGGGAAAATGCCATAGTAAACTTAATAACATATATCATCATTTTGAAAAAATTCTGAAAATATTTACGGACTCTATAGGCGGACAGAGGTACACATAATTTCAAATCACAATCACTCTCAAGCATTGTTAGAAAGTATTAAAAACACTTAATGAAAATAAAAATGTAATTGCAGCAATTTCCAAGTAAACACTATAACCCGCAAAAATTCGCAACTGTTGTTTCGTGTCAAAATAATAGCACGTCTCTTCATCAGGTGAAAATTTTGACTAGTACATCATCAAAGTACCATTGAAAAGTATTGAATAATTGTTGAAAAAGAAAAAAATGGTTAAATATCTAAACGATGAACGTTAAAAGGTTAAACAGACTAGATAACCTTTAAAAAAAATAAAAGTTTGAACGTTCAGCAGATATCTAGAATGTTTATTCATGGAATATTTCTTATTTAAGTATTCTAAAATAAAGAGCAAAGCTTGCTTAAAAAGAATAATAAACATTTAATAAAAAGTATGTGTACATCACAAAACTTTCTTCTATATCATTCTATATAACATTGCTACCCTACAAAGTATCATGAGCAAAAACTTAACTTTTTTTTTATTAAAAATTTCACATAATGCAGTTTGATGCTATTATAGCCAATAGATGTTGAGATAAAGCCATCTGATAAATCTCAGAAAGTAAAGAACAGCAGTGCCATCTGTCGTCCAATTACACATGCATTAAAATCATATACTATTCATTTAACATATTAAATATGATACACTTATATATCATAAAAGCTTAGATACAGCCTTCTCTTAATTAAAGAAAACTGATGCCAAGTCATCTGTCTGTCGAAGCGCAACCAAATTAATTTAGCATCGTTTATCTTGATGAACTTCTCATAACCACAGTTCTGCGTACTTACATGCAATAGAAGCTGACATATAGCATTTCTATATACGGGGGGGGGGGATTGCAACATACTAGTCCCACCTTTTCGATGATGTATAACAAAACCTAATCTATACACGGCCCACCAGCAGTCGAGAGGTTCTGCGCTCAAAGCTGGTAGACGTGAGGTGCCGGGTTCGAACCTATGTCGCGCTCGTCGGACTATCCGTTCGGAGTTTTCCATGCTTTTCTCCGAAATTTGCTTAAATATGACCTAGGACCCCTTATAAAGACTCCACGGAGCGCACTCCCTCTGAGGCATATGACCCTAGTGCAGTCAATCGGCCTTAATTCTCCCAACCCAGTCACAGTCTATACACAATTTTTCTCACGATACAAACAAATGAGTTTTGTAGAAGCACGCTTATTTTTTCACGACAAATAATTCTCACAATATTTCGGTAACGTAGACATTTTCTAAAAATAATCAAATCGTCTTCAGAACATCTGAAAACGTATAAGTCGATCAAAGACCGGAGGGGAAATATTATCAATCCAAAACTTTCTTCTCGTGTATATAGAAGTAACAATTTACAAAAAATTGGCTTATAAAAATATAGATGAACTTTAGCAACGTTATTGGAATTTCAGCTGACATTCTCTTATTCTACAATAACTTAAATGTTATCTCTTAATGCAAAATATTCAGTCAGTTTATTTTTTTCTTTTTAATTTTAGCGTGATATAAAACAAATTGGGGAAGGGAAGGAGAAGGAAAAAGTTGCATTACATAGAATCATCTTTTATTAAAAAATTTACTAGCAACAATAATCAAAGCAACCAGTAAAGCATTTATTATCTCGCCATTTTCATAATTACTTAATGATACAACAAAACTACGTTAATAACTGAAGTTGTTAACATAGGATTGAATATTATAAACAATAACAGAAAATGAAAGTATTATAACATAGGTTAGAGATGGGGCAAGTGCCTTAAATGACATATGGTAGTTTGTAGTAAGAATTTCCGATAAGGGACAAGTAATAAATAATATATGGCGGGATAGTACTAAATTTTCTTTTAGATATTTTTGATTAATTAGCGGTGCAAATCTTAAAAACATTATTCACTTTATTATTATGTATAAGTATACCAAAATACTGCGTGAAAGATAATTCAAAAAAGTGATGGAGTAATCTTAAAACTGTATTTTTAGAAAAGCTGAAATACTTTAAAACAAACAAAAAAAAAAAAAAAACATTTGAAATTAATAAACAAAAGTATTTTTTTATCGTAAAAAGAAAAAAAAATCCGTCTGGAAAAAATTATGACAGAAAAAACAACTCTTCTCTCTTCCGTCACTTGCTCTTGGCATAATTTCAAACCGGGACGGGAAATCTGTGACGCAATGCTTTATCCACATTGCACCCGATGTGTCAAAACAAACCTGTACCCACAAGGCAAATCCCGGTGCGCGTGTATCAGGAATTACTAGAGTCATTTATAAACATGAATTCCTAGTAAAACAAGGTGAATCACTTTTTCTCCCTATTGAAACAATGATCCACATGATTTTCTGTTAAAGTCACACTGCATCGATTTATGACAGCTGTTGATATATTGATAGAATGGTATTTTTTCTGCTACATTAACTTTATAACCTCTCATTAAAACATTCTTTTTTAAGCTTAATCAAGGCTATCAAGTATATATATTATGTTTTGCATGGAATTTAAAAAGATTGTTAGTCTTGATAAATACATACATAATAGCAAGTTTGGGCAGTAGAACAGGTTTATTTGTTTAGAGGTTTTCAACATTTATTGCAATGTCAAGTTATACAAAATTAGAAAATAAATTTCAGCTTTTAATAGTCAATTAAGTACATTAAAACATAAAATACACCGCACGATACTAAAAAACACAATTTTTTTATATATAAGTCAGTCAAACATGCTACTCCACCTGTCATTAAAATCACGTTTTTAGAGAATTAAAAAGGTTTTTATATAAAGTTTGTTATTCATTCGTGGTTATCTCTAAAAATCGCACTGTTTATAAAATTTTGTCACACTAACAAAATGTAGTTTTTTTCCCCCCTTTTGCTAGCCTAAATAATCTGGTGTGTCACTCACACGACTTTTTCTTACCCTGAAATTTAATACTATAAATACAGGTTGCAGACTAAAAGGTGAGATAACGAGTACTGTTATGTAAACCTGTGTTAAACAATTCATATTAGGCTTCTGAAGAGTTTTATATGATAATTAGTTCTGTGTGAGGGGGGGCTACCGCCCCCCTGAACCCCCGTTTCATTAATGCACCTACATTTATATAGAATTTAATTTCGTTATTAAAAAGGAATTCTGTTTTTAAAAAATAATTTATTAAAATAATTTTAAAAAATTATCTTTTATGATAATGCAGACAATTTCCATACCAAATATCCAAAAAAAGTCCATTTTATTCTCAATATTTAAAAAAAAAAAAAAAAAAAAGTTTTTTTTCGTTAAAAGTAAAAAAAAAAAAAAAAAATCGATAACTTTGTTTTAAGTTATCGCAGATCGATGGTTCAACCATTCGTTTTAATGGTATTGGCGAGCTCTTTTGAAAGATACCCATCATGAAAATTTACTCCCCTCGAGGGGGACACCCCCCCCCCCCAGGGGAGGAGGCGAGGCTCCTACATACACCAAAAAAAATTTCCCAGTTAACTATCTCTATTACAAAAAATATATATTAGTTTCATTTGGTTTAGTGCAGTCAATAGACGTTAAACTCTACTTGCCTCCAATATCCCCCATAGACGTAATGTATTAGAATTCTCTTGATTGTCCCTGTACACGAACCATTTGCTTGATCTTAACGAAAAGCTTACTGTAGCATCCCTATATGATACACATTTAGAATACCAAGTTTGAACTTTCTGCCATAATTTGTTTTGAGATATGCTGATAACAGACAGACACAGACATACACAGACCATTTGCTAAAAACATGATTTTCGTATTCAGAGGACCTCAAAACGTGTAAATATAACAAAATTTGACCCAAAAACAATACTTTCTCTACCTTATGGGTAAGAGAAAGTAAAAAAAAATTAGTCTGTATTTACATTGGGTCGGAAAATATTTTTTATATCTAAATAGTAATTCCTTAAAAATCTGTGCTATCATAATACTATTCACACATACGGTGTATGGTAACAAACAATGTTTATCACGTTTCAGATATTTTAAAATCCTCCCTTATGCGAGTGACGACATTTTTAACATTTAAAGAAGATAATTTCAAATATGTACTTAAATATATGCTATAAATACGATTCACGCATACGGTGCATGGAAACAAATATTGTTTATCGCACATCGGTCTTAAAATACTTAAAAAGTCATTGGTTACACGCGCGATACGACTTTCTATCCTAAAAATAGTTTGATACATTTCTGTCTTACAGATACGATACACGTTCATGTTTACAAAATGTTTATCACATTTTTTACTTGCGTGATATGTTATTTAGCTTCAATATGAATTTGATTGTTTTCTTAAAATCTTATACAAAAGAGTAATTACGTGCGCTTTATGTTCGTAGAAGCGATATACCTAAAGTCGGTGGCATTTTATAACCATGAAGAAAATATCTTATTTAAATATGGATCGAAAAATAATTTAAAACTTGTATGTGAAATGTCACAAAGTAGCTTATTTCAATATGAACTTCTTTCGACATTAAAAAGTTAAAAATACTGTACTATGATGTACTATATTTTTTCCAAATTTCATTCACATCAATTTTTTAACTCCTTTAAATGAAACACAATTCATGTAACGGTATTTTACTCATGATTAAAAGAATATAAAGAAAGATTTAGTTCAAGTTGGTTAGAACACTTTGATGACACTTAAAACTATTTTTTGAAGTAAGCTGTAAGACTATCATAACAAACATTTGATGCCGTATCTCACATGTAACAACTGTTTAACTTTGATGCAAGTAAATATAATCTATAATACTTTTTATATGACAATATATAAAGTGTAAATTTAATATAAATTCTGCTACAATTTTTTAAACGAAATAAATTGAACTTCTGGAACTTTGCCATAATTATTTGTACGTAAATCTCGTATGGTATCATAAAGCTGGGAGTAAATCGTTATAACCACAGATAGAACTTTTGTAAATAATGGTGTAATAAATCATAAATCCTAGACATTTGCTCGTTAAAATCTGGCAATCTTTATCGATTGACAAGATTTATAAAAGATAGATGAATGATTTCTTTTTATGCTCTCTGATTAAAATCATACAAAGCATGTGGGGGTTATCTTACTCATAAATAGGGAGAAAAAACATGACAACTGTCTTTTTCAACAGATTTTATTTACGCCCTAGAATGCAGGCGTGTGAAAATTGTAAGAATAATGTATATAAGTATGCTTTTTAAAATTTCCCTAGGTATTTTCATTTGAAAATTGCTGCATTAATTTTTAAAATGGCAACTGACACAGTTGATCTTAAATATGAAAAAAGAAAAATTTAACATTTTTAATTTTCAAGAAATTTTTGGTTTTAAACATTTTGTTAACCTGATTTTAAATTCAAATAATAATTAATAAATAAATAATTTGGTAAGTTAACACTATAAAATGCAAAAAAACCTTAACACTTGTTTCAGGGCAGAATAACAGCACTGTCCTTCATCAGATAACTGTCCCACCAGCGGCCGAGCGGTTCTGCGCTCAAAGCTGGTACACGTGAGGTGCCAGGTTCGATCTCAGGTTCCGCTCGTTGGTCTGGCCTTTCGGATTTTTCCCTGGTTTTCTTCGAAACTTGCATAAATACGGGCTAGGACCCCTTAAAAAAACTCCCCACGGAGGCCACTCCCCCTCAGGCCTAGGACCCTTGTGCAGTCAATCGGCCTTATTCTCAAACACCTTCATGAGATTAAAAAAAACTGGGCAGGCCTCATCGAAATAGAAGATGAAATCGTCCCTACTAAGAAATTCCCTATCGAAAACGTCCATGATTGCAAATGAAAAATGTATGTTTATATATTTAGTGCTGTATAAATATGTTGAAATGTGCTTAAAAAATACGTTATTCTGCGAGTACTTGTACACAAACCACGTTCACTATATGGAAACACTGCTCAGGGTGCCTAGCACCTTTGACTTGGCTTCACTGAAGTATGTTTCGTGTAAAAATTTATATTCCCATTTAATTGTTGAAACATTGAAGTATATTACGTTTATTCAATAAAATATATATACACAGGCAACAATTCCTATGGGTTTTGATACATTTTTTACAGATTTGTAATCTTTAAATTGCGTTTCCGTAATTTAAATTTTTTTTATGAATTCATCATCTTTAAAATTATGAAACTTCTAATATATATATATATATATATATATATATATATATATACATACATACATTTTTTTTTTTTTTTTTTTTTTTTTTTTGGGGGGGGGCAAACTTTTATATAAACATGCACTTTTTTTTTTTTTTTTTTTTCAAAGACTAATTAATAAATTTAAAATCCAGCCCTAATTCTTCGGTAGGTTCTGTTAAACAAACAAATATATTCAGACATACATATATATCAAGTCTTTTCTTAAATATGTGTAGAAGTTTTTGCATTTTGAAGATCATGAATTCATGAAAAAAATGTAAACTGAGAAAACCCAATTTAAAGATTTCAAATCTGTACCAAAGGTATCAAAAATCATATGAACTGTTGCCTAAATATATATTTTATTGTACAAACCTAATACAGTTCAATTTATAAATATTAAATGAAAATAAGAGCTTTTAGATAAAACTTACTTCAGTGGTGTCAGGTCACTTTAATAATGAGCAGACTACAATAAATTTTATATATCTGATTTATTAGTTTCATAGAATTCTAAAGATACTTGTGGATATGAAAAAACAGGAACCAATGTCATACATACTGTTAAACTTTGTTAGAAAATGTTAAAATGTCCACCGAGCTTTTCTTAAAGAATCAAAGAGAAATAAAATCAACAGGTGAAATTAAAATTTTTATGTGTGTTAAATCAGTAGTTTGCGCTATTATAACTAGCAGACTTTGCCCGCTCCGCTGATCACTATTTAAATAAATATTTTTTATATCGTTCTAGAAATTAAAACTAATAAAAAAAAAAAAAAAAATACATTGAGATTGCTTTAAAAGAAGCGCTCGCTGACTTCGGCAGAGTCTTCTTCACCGCAACGTCTTGGTACTGGATAATTTAATTTAATTTGTACAAATGTCAATAATACAGGAAATATTGCATTAGTCATTTCCTTTTTGATAATAAATAGAACGGAAAACGCATAATATTTTACGTGGAGATATTTTGTATAATTAGACCAATTAAAACAAAAAAATAAATGCTTTTCCGTTTTTTCCTACTCGCATTGCGAAATATTTAAAATAAAATGAAAAAATTTTTAATGTTCACATTAAATTTTTATGTTGAAAGAAAATGAACTCTTTTTTTTTTTTAACCATTAAATTATAACTAATATTTATTTTCATATTTTAATTAAAATAAAACTTTACGACGTAATATCTTTAACAACTTGATAAATATAGTGTCCACACAAAAAAATGAGCAATTTTTAGAGCTCTTTTAAAAAGTATGACATCTATGCAGTATCGGTTTTTAAAAATTCATCAGTTTTTACTAAAAAAAAAAAAAAAAAAAAAAAAAAAGGCCAACTTTCATCACAAAAGTAGTTAAATCTAGACCAATAAAAAATTGGAGTGGTCCACCCAGATGTGTTCCCGACAAACTCTTTGCTTTATTTATATAGATTATATAAAATAAAATGTTTTGTTGTTCTAGCAAATTATTTTTCATTGACGCATAGATCAAAATACATGTTTACATACTGCTCTACTAATTTAAAAAACAAATGAATTAATTCTCTTTAAAAAATATAATAAACAGTTCTTTTGGTTGAGGAGAGAGGCACTCGATGGTCCTATCCTACTGATATATTTAAAAGGCCTTTGAAATCCTGGAATTTTAAAGTTAAAAACGTATTATAATATTAACAATTAAACAGATACTTATTAAAAAATGCACTTTTAAAAAAATATTTTGGAAATAAAAAATAAAAAATCCTATATCCTTTAAACAAACCTGAAATATGAAAACTACTTTTGGGAAATACCTTAAGAAACTACAAAAAGATTAACATTAAATATGGATGTTATAAATACGTACTTTATGTAAGAAACTGAAATGAGTCTAAAGGGGTTTATATATATATATATATATATATATATATATATATATATATACATATATAAAATAATTACAGTCATTTAAAACACTTACTCTCATAAAAGAAGTTTATTAATTCTTTAAGAAAAATTTTAAAACTGGGGGAAATTTACATCAGTAATTTATCAAATATAAAAGATACAATGTTTGTAATAACATACTTAAAAAAAAAAAAAAATGTTCAGAAATTAATGAACTAAATAAGTCAGAGATGAAGAAATAAAAAATTCCATTTGTTGAAGAAACAGTATAAATTTTAAGACAAATCGCAATACACGTAAAAGATTTTACCGGAAAACAGAGATATACTGAATTTATTATAAACTATTTAAGTTTTTTAAATAGTTGAAAAATTTCAAAAAAATATTTTTAAAAGAATTTTTATTTATTTAATTTGTTAAAATGTGTTTAGTACATGTCCTGAAACACGTATATGGAAATGTGTAAAAAGAATCATCAAAAAATATTTAAAAATTTAAATACAATTTAAAATCATTTAATAGTTTAATTTAAATTCTTTTTTAATAGAGAATCTTGCGTTTTAAAATATTTTTCTACATTTAAAATAAAAAGGCACGTGAAACTTAACTCACGATAGTAAATATTTCACCCCCTCCCTCCCTTTCTCTCTCCCGCAAATGCTTAAAACGCTTTCAATGAGATGCTTTTAATGCTGACTTTATATATATCTGTGAGGTATATTATTTCACGTGGTTTTCAATATACATGTATATTGTTATGCAAAAATAATAAATAAAAAATGAACATTGTGTACTGTCACATTAAAAAAAATTTTTTTTTAAATATTTAATGAAATTTATTATTTATAGAAAGAATTCAAAACATTAAATTTAACAGATATAAATATATATATATATATATTTATTTATTTATTTATTTATTTATTTATTTGAATGTATACCATGAAAGTATCGTATTGTTTTTTTAATATATATTAAATATAAATAAAATCCGAAAAGAAATTTTTACCCATTTTAAAGCATTTTTCTTTCTTTTATTTATTTATTTATTTTGTTTGTTATTTCATTAAAGAAAAAAATAAACACATTTTTTCTGACATCCTATTTATAAAATAATTTCAGTGAAATCAATCACGATTTTTATTAGAAATTTGTAAACTGATGTTTATATATGACATTTTTTAAAAGAAATTTATAGATGATCGTTGTCAATAAATATTTTTAAAATTTGAAAGGAATTAAATAATTATTTTACACATACTTGTAGCACATATTTTATTGGTAATTTATAAAATGATAGATGCTATTAATTGATAATTTTTAATTCATTTATTTTATAAATTTAACATAGATATATATTAAAAGCAATTTACCTTGAATAACTTGGGATTATTTGTGAGATTCATTCCTGTCATCGTTGATTTATTTCTCTTTGTGGATTCTCTCCTCTCACAGTAAACTTTCTGATTATTGAGCCCCATAACTGAAGCCGGTCTTGCCGCGACAGTAGGTATCTTCAGAATAACTCCATTTCCTCCAGTCGTCCATTTGCTCTCTTGTCGGCCTTGTACACAAGGAATTCTGGGAAAATGACGTAATATCAATGGAAGTGTGTTCACCTGAGAGTATCGGAAGATCGGCATCTCTGATTAATGAGTTTCTCCAAAAATTATAAACTCTTAGCGTTCGATTTATTTAATATACAGATAAAATATTTTCTTAAATAATAATTTATTCTCCTACTCTTTTTATTAATTTCCATTTGAATATAATTGCTATAAGAAGTAGTTACATGACAATGTAACATACAATCTAGGGAGGGAGAGGAAATACTAAAGGACGTTTGAGACAAATCAATAAAACTGGCGGGCGTTGGCGGCCACCTCTTTCTTCCAACGAAACGGGCGCCCCCATGTGGTACGAAAATAGTCCTAGACTGGGACTGGTAATGCTAAGCCTTGGCTGAAATCCAGATCTAAGAAGATGTATATTTCACATTTCAAAGGAAAAAATCCTTTTCCAAACGTCTACACTTTATTCTTATTTCAGAAATGCTAAATAATAGTATAATTGAAAAATAAAATCACAAATATATAAAGCATCGAAGTTTCAAACTGCTAACAGATTTTTAAATGAGTAGTTGTTTGGTATTTTTCTTTTTAAACAATAATGCATTCATTAACATGCCGAATTAGGATCATACCGTTTATAAAATATAGCATTTATAAACTAGATTTTTTTTATTTCGTAGAAACACTGATTTATTTTTGAAATATAGAGCTACTTCGAATGCTATCAAATCGCTCTTTTCTCGAGATTAAAGAGATTGGAGATCGCATCAGCAAACAGTGATTAGATGTTTAAAAATAAAAATAATCAATCATGGATAATTCATTAGTGCTTAGATGACGAAATTCGCTCTAAATCATTGAAAACTCATTTTCAGCGTAAAAAGAGGGATTTGTTTTCGGAAATCATCACTGTAGCAATAGTTCTTCACTGACGTAATTTTTAGAATTATGTACTCATATTTTAGAAAAGGTCAATAATACAAGAAATCATATCAATCTCAAATTTCAGAAATCCGGTTATCCGTGATTTACACAAAAATCGTTAAAGCCTCATTCCAAAAATACCAGATTTCTGCTATATTTTGTGCCAGAAAGAGCATAGGTTATTATTAGTAAACGTTAATTTCCCTGAAGATGATGGTAGTTCATATCTGATTGTATCTCAAAAATCAGATCGAATTGTCATCTCCTCTTCCTCCCCTCCCCCTTAAAAAATCAGAATTGTTCGAGCATTTTCTTAGAGAAAAGGGTTGTGCCATATTTTGCCACCGGCGGAACATGAGCTACCAGCAAACGCTAATTTTTCTGTAGATTAGAACAAGTCAGATCGGTTTGTCATCTTAATATATATATATATATATATATATATCATTTTTTTATCAAACTTTTTACAGCTATTGCCGAGAAATCCAAGACATATATACAAGATTATAAGTACTCAATCCTCTCATTAAATAAGAAGCCAGTAATAAAGAACAAACAGTTATTTTGCTTTTATAGATATCCCCCCCCCACACACACACACACACACTTAATAATTGATTCTTCTAAAATACCTAAGTAGAGTAATTATACTGTAACATAACCGTCTTTTAAAAGTATAACAATCAGAAGAAAAAGTAATTAAAAACAGAAGATGAGTTGCACTGAAATAATATGGGAACGTTATATCTTAGCTTCTTTCTATAACTTATAAATACACCAGTAGGTAAGAAACACCGGTTCTAGGTCAGACGGCGGTGGCACTGTGGCACCGGCAAGTCGTGCGGGTGCCGCACCACCCCCTGAGGGGTCTAGATGGGTTGACATTGACCTTGAGACATCCTCTAACTTGATCGTGAAAGATGACGAGGGTATTAATGAAGAAAATTAATTAAAAAATTTAATGAGTGATTTATTGTAAAAGGTGACGATGGTTTTAAAGTGATGTTTGCGGTATAAGGTAAAAAGCATGCTATTGTTTGTGAGTCATTAGGAAATTAATTAGGGAGTTAATTAGGAGGTTAATTAAGAAATTAATTAAGAAATTAATTAAGAAATTTTAAAAATTGTGAAATAAATAAGAAATCGATTGAATTTAAGGATGTGGATGTGGATAGAGTATGCAAGAAATAGAGTGGTCTGACTAGGGTTCGAACCCGGCACCTTGCAGTAAAAATATTTCAGTAGTTTTCACGTGTGTGTGAGTGATTTTTATAGTATATGTCTGCACTGTTCTTTTAAAACTATGAATGCTAGTGTCCGAAAAGAATTCAATCATTTTAATGATATTAATTAGAGAATAATAATTAAGAAAAATATTAATTAAGGATCTTCTTGTAAAAAATCGTCAATTATTTTCCGAAAAAAAAGGCAATGAAAGCAAAAATTAAGTATAAAGAACGAAAGAAAGTTTAGAAACATAGATTTTGACTGAGATTCGAACCCGGTACCTTGCAGTAAAAATATTTCAGTAGTTTTCGCGTGTGTGTGAGTGATAATTATAGTATATGTCTGCACTGTTCTTTTTAAACTATGAATGCTAGTGTCCGAAAAGAATTCAATCGTTTTAATGATATTAATTAGAGAATAATAATTAAGAAAAATATTAATTAAGGATCTTCTTGTAAAAAATCGTCAATTATTTTCCGAAAAAAAAAAGGCAATGAAAGCAAAAATTAAGTATAAAGAACGAAAGAAAGTTTAGAAACATAGATTTTGACTGAGATTCGAACGATTCAACCATTTAAATTATATAAATTTACAGAATAATAATTAATAAAGTATTAATTAAGCATTTCCTTCTAAAAGATTACGAATGTTTTATGAAAAATGACATTGAGAGTTAAAATTAAGTATAAATAATGAAAGAAAGTGTAGCAATAGAGACACCTGACTGAGATTCGAACCCGGCGCCTGTTTGAAGTGAGGAAACAGTAGTTTACAAGTACTTTAACCACTGTTCTTTAGAAATATACCTACACAGATCTTTTTAAACCTAAGAATACAAATGTTTGAGAACGACTCAACCATTTAAATAATATTAATTACAGAATAATTAAAAAATAATAATTGAAGATCTTGCAAAATTCGCTAATATTTTATGAAAAAAGATGATGTATGTGAAAATTAAGTTAAAAGATGTTTAAAATCTCAAATGTATAAGCGAAATTAAATTAGAATGAAAGACGAGAATTGTTTTTTGAAAGATAACTAAAAAGAGCGATTAAAATTTCTTATTAATTACTTAATTGAAGAAAGTTCGTTAAAAAAATACTTTTCATCATAAAGATTTTTTTAATTGTGAATACTAACTAGCATCCATTTTAAACTGTATATATTTTTTTTACTAAATAGAATAAAGATCGACTTAATTCGCCAATGGTGACGTCACAATGTTTTTAGGGAAGAAGGTGACCATCCCTTTTAAGCATTTTCTTAGAATCGGGGGAGATGCTATTGTACATTCAATACAAGAAAGAGGAGGAAAAATACCAGTTTTGTCGCTACCTTTAACCGTGTTTAAATTTGATTATTGTTAGACGTTTTAAAAATATAAATTCATTTCTTTCTATCTGTAGAAGAATCTTATTGATTATTTGATATACAATATGAGAATATAATAACTTTTAATAATAGACATTTTCAGTAGATTTTTACAAATCACTACAAAAAATTCATTACAACTTCAGAAAATCAAAAGTTTTTTAGATATAATTTGTAACTTTTTCGAATAATCCTTCACATATTAGACTACACCCTTACATTTCTTTAGTGTAAACCCGTGAAATTTTACCAATAAAATCAGAAATAGGGTCGTAAAAATAAGAATTTGGCATGATTTAAAATAAATTTTAGGATATATCTACAAAAATTTTAGAGTATTTGGCGATAATTCGGATTTGGTGAGAAACATCTAGTATTAATTTCGAGTGGAGTAAAATTTTGTCACATGCTAACTTATTTTTGCGTGAGTGAAGACATCTGTTTTTTAACCTGAATTCAGTACTACATAAAAATTATTTTTTCAAGATGGATGTCAGAACAGATATTATTTTGTTAAATACATTTACTCATATATTCAATAGATCACATCTACGCAAATCAGAACTAGGTATTATAAATCAGCTTAAATTTCGAATGAATGAATTTATCAATTCAGAAATTAGCAATCAACTTTATGAAAATGTTGATATGTTATCTGATGAAAATTTTTATACCTGTTTAGATATTGTTTTAAAAGAAATGATAAAAAATGAAATTAATTGGGATAAAGTTGTAATTTACTTAGTATTTTCAAGTGAACTTATGGCAAAGCGCTTTAAGAGATCTGGAGAGTTTATCATACTTTGGATAAAATTTTTTAATATCTTCCAGAAGTATTTAGGTAGTTGGATTATTGATAATCAAGAATGTATAAAAGTCAAAGAAGTGAAAAAATCATTTTTTCAAAGAATGTGGAGTTTTATCACTCGATCATAATATGAAAATTGTAAAAATATTATCTGCTATGTTGAATTATGTTCAGTTCAATCTGTAAAAGAACAATGTTCAAGAAAAATGTATGTATGTAATGTGAAATTCAAAGTAAATAAAGAACTTTAAATGGGAATTTTGTTTAAGAAAAAATTATTTGAAGTAAAATTCATCTTTAAAAAATAAATAAATAAAAATAAAAATAAGTTGATCAATGTAAAAAACTGAAAAATTCACTAAAAATATAAGAAACGCATTTTCACAATAATAAGATTGTAAATGTAAGATAAAATCACAAAATTACCAGCATAAGAGACTGTAGGTATTCGAAAAAAAATTATGAAGTCAACAATTTTGGTGTTAAACAGCACATCTTATTTTACAAAGTACTAAGTTTTTTAAAATCATTTAGTTTGAACTTTTTCAAACTTATACTTATAAACTGAAATTTTTGTGAATGTAAAATTTTTTACACAAAGTATTTTAGAAAAAATATCATCTCAGAAATTAACTAACTTATTTTTAGAATAAAAAATATAAGAAACTTATTTTTACTAATGATAAGAATGAAAATGTAAGGTAAAATCTCATTCTTACCAATTTAAGAGACCGCAAGTATTTGAAAAATCATGAAGTATGGAATTTTAATGTTTGACACGTGTTAATAACGCGTCTTATTTTACAAAGTACTAAGTTTTTTTTTAAGTCATTTAGTTTGAAGTTTTTCAAACTTATACTTATAAACTGAAATTTTTGTGAATGTAAAATTTTTTACACAAAGTATTTTAGAAAAAATATCATCTCAGAAATTAACTAACTTATTTTTAGAATAAAAATATAAGAAACTTATTTTTACTAAAATATTTTTGTACAAAGTATTTTAGAAATTTAGATAACTTGTTCTTGAATAAAAATATAAGAAACTTATTTTCACAATAATAAGATTATAAATGTAAGATAAAATCACAAAATTACCAGCTTAAGAGGTTGTAGGTATTCGAAAAAATCACGAAGTCAACAATTTTGGTGTTAACAACACATCTTATTTTACAAAGTGCTAAGTTTTTTAGTCATTTAGTTTGAAGTTTTTCAGACATATGCTTATAAACTGAAATTTTTTGTAAATGAAAAATTTTTTACACAAAGTATTTCAGAAAAAATATCATCTCAGAAATTAATTAACTTATTTTTAGAATAAAAATATATGAAACTTATTTTTTCTAATGATAAGAATGAAAATGTGAGATAAAAACTCATTCTTACCAATTTAAGAGACTGTAAGTATTTTAAAAATTATGAAGTATGCAATTTTAATGTTTCACATGTGTTAATAACGCATCTTATTTTACAAAGCACTAAGTTTTTAAAAGTCATTGGGTTTGAAGTTTTTCACACATATGCTTATAAATGAAATTTTCGTAAATGAAAAATTTTTACACAAATTATTTTAATACAAATTCTATCTCAGAAAAATTATCTTTTTCTTTTTAGGTTGAAAATGTAAGATAAAAAATCTAACACTTATCGAATTTAGAAGCTGCAGATGTATGATGAAATCATGAACTTGAAACTTTAAGTATTAACAACCTACCTTCTTTGAAAATACTAAACCACAAGTTTCGACAAATCTATAATCAACTGTTAAAAAACATAGAATATTTTTTTCCCTAAAATGTTTAACGTAGATGCTACATCCATAAAAATACAGAGTGAAAGTGTACAAATTATCTGTTTAGACATGTTGATAAACTAGAATTTTCCACAAGATTCGAGTATTATAGCAAGGTATGGGATAATATTTGGCTAAATTTCCACTAATATTGGCGATAGTTATAAAAATTTGGCATGAAATAAGAGAATTTGCCGTAAATTCTTAAGTAAAACTGATGAACGAAGAAAAAATTTGAATTAGTTACATTCTTTTCTCGCTGTAGAGTTGTCTAAGTTCTCATACTTAGTAGTTTTTAAAGTCTTACTTTTAGAGTGATTTTTTACACTTCGCTAAACTGAAGTACAAAATGAATAATACTTTAACGTCCGAGGAGACACACGTTTCCGTTCAACAAACCCCTTCATCAGGTTTTGAGGATGAGAAGTTATCTAAGCTTTTTATTTGTCCAACTTGTAAGAAGCCATTTTTTAAAAAATCCTATCTTACTAGACATGTCAAGGTTCACAATGATATTAAACCTAATATTTGTTACGTGTGTGAGAAAGGATTTGTTACTTTACATCGTTTAAAAAGACATATGGAAACCCATAGAAAAATTTCCATAAGATACAAATGTGAATATTGTATTGAAAATTTCAATCGCAAGTGTGATTTATTTAAACATAAGAGATTATTTCATCAAAAAGTCTTACCTGAACATCTATGTATTATTTGTAAAGATGCTTTTAAACACAAGTATGAATTGGAAAAACACAAGAGGGTGCATTATCGTAAACCTGAGTATCTATGTGAGGAATGTTCTATAACCTTTACAACAAAACATGCTTTTTCAAACCATAAGCGAAAAAGTCATAAAAAGACTTTACATACACACTGTTGTGACGAATGTACTGATACTTTTTCAAACAGACGACATTTTTTAAAACATAAAAGAAATATGCATAAAAAAACTTTAATGCAAACTAGATGTGATGAATGCAGTGAAACTTTTCAGTGTAAGTATGAATTATTGCAACATAAGAGAAAGAATCATCTTAAAGACTTTAACATACGTAGAAATTGTAATGATCGAAGCACTAACAATGAATTATCAACAGTTAATAATGACAGTGAGAATCTGGACTTGTTAAATTTTTTGGATAATTTTCACATTGAATGTGCGAATGGTGTTTTTGACTTACATTCCAACAACTTTCAGAATGAAAATATAGACTTAGACTTAAAAAATTTTTTGAACAATTCGAATGTGGAATATACAAGTGGAAATAATATTGATGATTTATCTGCCAAAGATGAAAATAAGGAATTAAATAATTTTAACCTGATACAAACTGATTTACCTCTAGTAAACTATGACAATGAAAGTCTGGACTTGTTAAATTTTTCATATAACTTTAATCCCAAGTGCTTGAATATTTTTTCTGCTAACGACGAAAATATGAATTCGAATAATTTTAGTGCGAAGGAAAATGAGTTGGTGACAGATAACTTTAACAATGAAAATCTAGACTTGCTAAATTTTTTGAATAACTTTAATACTGAATGTATGAACGATATCCCAACAATATAGATTTGCTGTCTTGTATTATTGTGAATGAATTTCAAATAAAAAGATTTCAATGAAAATGATTTGTTTTAATTTTTATTACAAAATCATCTTTTTTATAATATTTTCTATTACAATACAAACTGAAGTGTCATCTTTTTTTAAAATAAAAACATGTAAAAAGTTTACTTGTGTATTAACGATATACTTTTTCATTACTGTAGTAGAATTGATTGAGTATAATATTTAAACACTAAGTAAAAATTATGCACAATAGTAGTTTTATAAACTATCAAACTTACATCGAAGAAGAAAAAACTTGTAAAATTGTTTTACCACTCAACTGTAAAGTACTTGTGGAAATCTTAAATGAATTTATCTTATTAACAATTTTCCTGAAAAACTAGCTTATAAAAATTTTAGATATAATTATGAAGTTAGTATTTTCCTAAGTATCACGTTTGAATCTTACTTTGAATATACATCATCAAAGTGTTTTATTCTTTAACTAAAATCACAATCTCTATTCCAAAGAGTGTAAAAATAATGTTATAGTAACAACTTAAACTTTTATATATAGATACTTTCACGATTGTATTTTAACTTTTTTTATTTTTTAGAATACAGAAAATATTTTGTAAGAATTGTGAAAGCTTAATTTTAGAAGTTTGTGAAATTTCACAAAATTTTTTTAAACATTTTTGTCAAATGTTTTCTTTATGTCACATCACTTAAAAAAATTTAACTGTTTTTAACAGAATTGCTAACACAAAACATTAAGTTAGAAAATTTATAGATAAAACTTATAAGATACGAAAAACCATATGTGAAGTAATAACAAAAGGTGTATATACTTTCAAGTTTAGACATGGTTCAACAAGCTTGAGGAGATACTAAAACCTGTAGCTGACGTCATAACCCCTGTAGCGTAACTTTTCCCTTACTACTACGTCACAAATGTATAATTTAACAAAAAGTACTTATGTCACCCTACAATTCCTGTCTTGTATTATTTTACTTTGTGTATAAAATCAATGATCTATAAAAAAGCTTTGTCGTTTTTATACACTTTGAAGTAAAAATTTTCTCCAAAAACATCAAATTATATTTCGCAAGTATGAATTGATATGTATTTGTTTTAAATATCTCTAAGTTACATTATACCAAAGTATAATTTCTAATATTTAAACAATTCTCACTTTACAAAAATTAACTTGTATACATTTCTAGATCTTTAATAAAAATCTTTAATTTTTTTATCTCAAAGACTTTAAACTATTCGAGATATGTGCAGCTTAAGTGCAATCCAATACTATTTGCATAACAATGTGGAATATCATATGTTAAGAAAATCTTAAATTTTGAATATTTTTCAGTTATTAAACGAAAAATTGTCTAAAATTAACAATTTTTTACTTATTTATTTATTTATTTATTTTTTATTTATTTTTATTTTTTAATTTATTTTTATTTTTTAATTTGTTTTTGCAATAATGTTTTAAAGATTTCTCTTATATTGTGTGTTTATGTCCACGAATGTAACTTAGTGAATTTAGTATTTCTTGTCAAAACTTTTTAGTGTAATTCTCTTCTTTAGTGAAACACTTAGTAAATTTTACACAATTTTTCGTTTAATAACTGAAAAATATTCAAAATTTAAGATTTTCTTAACATATGATATTCCACATTGTTATGCAAATAGTATTGGATTGCACTTAAGCTGCACATATCTCGAATAGTTTAAAGTCTTTGAGATAAAAAAATTAAAGATTTTTATTAAAGATCTAGAAATGTATACAAGTTAATTTTTGTAAAGTGAGAATTGTTTAAATATTAGAAATTATACTTTGGTATAATGTAACTTAGAGATATTTAAAACAAATACATATCAATTCATACTTGCGAAATATAATTTGATGTTTTTGGAGAAAATTTTTACTTCAAAGTGTATAAAAACGACAAAGCTTTTTTATAGATCATTGATTTTATACACAAAGTAAAATAATACAAGACAGGAATTGTAGGGTGACATAAGTACTTTTTGTTAAATTATACATTTGTGACGTAGTAGTAAGGGAAAAGTTACGCTACAGGGGTTATGACGTCAGCTACAGGTTTTAGTGTCTCCTCAAGCGTGTTGAACCATGTCTAAACTTGAAAGTATATACACCTTTTGTTATTACTTCACATATGGTTTTTCGTATCTTATAAGTTTTATCTATAAATTTTCTAACTTAATGTTTTGTGTTAGCAATTCTGTTAAAAACAGTTAAATTTTTTTAAGTGATGTGACATAAAGAAAACATTTGACAAAAATGTTTAAAAAAATTTTGTGAAATTTCACAAACTTCTAAAATTAAGCTTTCACAATTCTTACAAAATATTTTCTGTATTCTAAAAAATAAAAAAAGTTAAAATACAATCGTGAAAGTATCTATATATAAAAGTTTAAGTTGTTACTATAACATTATTTTTACACTCTTTGGAATAGAGATTGTGATTTTAGTTAAAGAATAAAACACTTTGATGATGTATATTCAAAGTAAGATTCAAACGTGATACTTAGGAAAATACTAACTTCATAATTATATCTAAAATTTTTATAAGCTAGTTTTTCAGGAAAATTGTTAATAAGATAAATTCATTTAAGATTTCCACAAGTACTTTACAGTTGAGTGGTAAAACAATTTTACAAGTTTTTTCTTCTTCGATGTAAGTTTGATAGTTTATAAAACTACTATTGTGCATAATTTTTACTTAGTGTTTAAATATTATACTCAATCAATTCTACTACAGTAATGAAAAAGTATATCGTTAATACACAAGTAAACTTTTTACATGTTTTTATTTTAAAAAAAGATGACACTTCAGTTTGTATTCTAATAGAAAATATTATAAAAAAGATGATTTTGTAATAAAAATTAAAACAAATCATTTTCATTGAAATCTTTTTATTTGAAATTCATTCACAATAATACAAGACAGCAAATCTATATTGTTGGGATATCGTTCATACATTCAGTATTAAAGTTATTCAAAAAATTTAGCAAGTCTAGATTTTCATTGTTAAAGTTATCTGTCACCAACTCATTTTCCTTCGCACTAAAATTATTCGAATTCATATTTTCGTCGTTAGCAGAAAAAATATTCAAGCACTTGGGATTAAAGTTATATGAAAAATTTAACAAGTCCAGACTTTCATTGTCATAGTTTACTAGAGGTAAATCAGTTTGTATCAGGTTAAAATTATTTAATTCCTTATTTTCATCTTTGGCAGATAAATCATCAATATTATTTCCACTTGTATATTCCACATTCTAATTGTTCAAAAAATTTTTTAAGTCTAAGTCGATATTTTCATTCTGAAAGTTGTTGGAATGTAAGTCAAAAACACCATTCGCACATTCAATGTGAAAATTATCCAAAAAATTTAACAAGTCCAGATTCTCACTGTCATTATTAACTGTTGATAATTCATTGTTAGTGCTTCGATCATTACAATTTCTACGTATGTTAAAGTCTTTAAGATGATTCTTTCTCTTATGTTGCAATAATTCATACTTACACTGAAAAGTTTCACTGCATTCATCACATCTAGTTTGCATTAAAGTTTTTTTATGCATATTTCTTTTATGTTTTAAAAAATGTCGTCTGTTTGAAAAAGTATCAGTACATTCGTCACAACAGTGTGTATGTAAAGTCTTTTTATGACTTTTTCGCTTATGGTTTGAAAAAGCATGTTTTGTTGTAAAGGTTATAGAACATTCCTCACATAGATACTCAGGTTTACGATAATGCACCCTCTTGTGTTTTTCCAATTCATACTTGTGTTTAAAAGCATCTTTACAAATAATACATAGATGTTCAGGTAAGACTTTTTGATGAAATAATCTCTTATGTTTAAATAAATCACACTTGCGATTGAAATTTTCAATACAATATTCACATTTGTATCTTATGGAAATTTTTCTATGGGTTTCCATATGTCTTTTTAAACGATGTAAAGTAACAAATCCTTTCTCACACACGTAACAAATATTAGGTTTAATATCATTGTGAACCTTGACATGTCTAGTAAGATAGGATTTTTTAAAAAATGGCTTCTTACAAGTTGGACAAATAAAAAGCTTAGATAACTTCTCATCCTCAAAACCTGATGAAGGGGTTTGTTGAACGGAAACGTGTGTCTCCTCGGACGTTAAAGTATTATTCATTTTGTACTTCAGTTTAGCGAAGTGTAAAAAATCACTCTAAAAGTAAGACTTTAAAAACTACTAAGTATGAGAACTTAGACAACTCTACAGCGAGAAAAGAATGTAACTAATTCAAATTTTTTCTTCGTTCATCAGTTTTACTTAAGAATTTACGGCAAATTCTCTTATTTCATGCCAAATTTTTATAACTATCGCCAATATTAGTGGAAATTTAGCCAAATATTATCCCATACCTTGCTATAATACTCGAATCTTGTGGAAAATTCTAGTTTATCAACATGTCTAAACAGATAATTTGTACACTTTCACTCTGTATTTTTATGGATGTAGCATCTACGTTAAACATTTTAGGGAAAAAAATATTCTATGTTTTTTAACAGTTGATTATAGATTTGTCGAAACTTGTGGTTTAGTATTTTCAAAGAAGGTAGGTTGTTAATACTTAAAGTTTCAAGTTCATGATTTCATCATACATCTGCAGCTTCTAAATTCGATAAGTGTTAGATTTTTTATCTTACATTTTCAACCTAAAAAGAAAAAGATAATTTTTCTGAGATAGAATTTGTATTAAAATAATTTGTGTAAAAATTTTTCATTTACGAAAATTTCATTTATAAGCATATGTGTGAAAAACTTCAAACCCAATGACTTTTAAAAACTTAGTGCTTTGTAAAATAAGATGCGTTATTAACACATGTGAAACATTAAAATTGCATACTTCATAATTTTTAAAATACTTACAGTCTCTTAAATTGGTAAGAATGAGTTTTTATCTCACATTTTCATTCTTATCATTAGAAAAAATAAGTTTCATATATTTTTATTCTAAAAATAAGTTAATTAATTTCTGAGATGATATTTTTTCTGAAATACTTTGTGTAAAAAATTTTTCATTTACAAAAAATTTCAGTTTATAAGCATATGTCTGAAAAACTTCAAACTAAATGACTAAAAAACTTAGCACTTTGTAAAATAAGATGTGTTGTTAACACCAAAATTGTTGACTTCGTGATTTTTTCGAATACCTACAACCTCTTAAGCTGGTAATTTTGTGATTTTATCTTACATTTATAATCTTATTATTGTGAAAATAAGTTTCTTATATTTTTATTCAAGAACAAGTTATCTAAATTTCTAAAAAAATACTTTGTACAAAAATATTTTAGTAAAAATAAGTTTCTTATATTTTTATTCTAAAAATAAGTTAGTTAATTTCTGAGATGATATTTTTTCTAAAATACTTTGTGTAAAAAATTTTACATTCACAAAAATTTCAGTTTATAAGTATAAGTTTGAAAAACTTCAAACTAAATGACTTAAAAAAAAACTTAGTACTTTGTAAAATAAGACGCGTTATTAACACGTGTCAAACATTAAAATTCCATACTTCATGATTTTTCAAATACTT